>CM053587.1:349713289-349787151 GCA_028646515.1 Pseudochirops corinnae
AGGATAGGATAGGACAGGACAGGATAGGGCAGTACAGGATAGGACAGGACAGGACAGGATAGGATAGGATAGGATATGATACAATACAATATAATATAATTTCATATAATACAAGACAAGACAATATAATACAAGACAATGCAATACAACATGACATGACATGATAGAATGTGGTATACCTCATAGACTGTTATAGAGGCCACTAGGTGGCACCCTAGTGCACAGAGCACTGGGCCTGGAAGACTTCTCTCCCTGAGTTCAAATCTGGATTCAGACACTTACTAGCTGTGTGACCCTGGGCATGTCACCTAACCCTGTTTGCCTCAGTTTCCTCATCTGTCTGCAGATGTTAGCAAGCTAACAATAGCCCCAATAATAGTCCCAAGGTTGTAGTGAGGATTACAGGAGAGAATACTTGTGAAGCGCTGGGTGAACCTTAAAATGCTATGTCAAGGTTAGCCCTCATTATTAACATATTTGGCATGTGATAGTTGTCTGCATGACATTGTAAGCAACATCAGAAGGGAGATGTCTGACTGGCAGGTAACACAGCGAGAGCGGTGCTGGGCTGGAGGAAGGAGGGATCCCCAGGAGAAGTGAGGAAGCCCCCGCTCAAGCTCCAGGAAGCAAAGAAAGTGTCTAATTTAACCTTTCCAGATCTCCTAGTGACCTTCAAAGGGATTTACACACAACAGTCACTTTGAGTTGATACAACGACCATGGTACAATAGAAAGAACACTGGCTTTGACGTTGGAGAACCCTCTCTGGGCCTCAGTTTCCTCACCTGCAAAATGAGAGTAATGGCCTCTGTAGAACCTGCCTCACAGGGTTGTCCTGAAGCTCCAACAGCATAAAAGGGAATTCTGTAGCCGTTTATCATTTATCTCCACGCCCATTATTGAATCTGACCTTCCCAATTACCTTGGAAGGAGGCAGGGATGAGGGTCTCGTGTCACGGATGGAGCAGAGAGGGGTCAGGGGGCTTGCTCAAGCTCACACAGCACATTAATGCCAGAGGCAGGACTGTTGCCAGATCTGCTGATTCTTAGTCCTCTTTTTTCCTGTCTTTTTGCCTGATGTTACCTTGTCCCATCAGCTGTTATGAAATATTATTCTGTTTCCAAAGCAACAGGATCCTCCCTTTCCCCACCCCATTTCAACCTCAGTAACTGGAAAGTAGAGCCACCCCCTAAACCACAGAGGGGGGCCACTGTCGGGGTCCCTGTGTCCTTCCTTCCTCTCTGTGAGTAGGATCCCAAGGGGTTGGCTCCCCTAACCCATGACCTCCCTGGAAAGTCCCTCAGCTAGTTGAAAAAGAAAGGGTAGGGGATTTCCTTCTCCTCTCCCTTTCTCTTTTCCCTCTTCTTTCCTGTTTTCTAGTTTTCTCTATGTCCCTGGCTTGATCTGCTGGCTTCCCTCTGTCTCTCTCCATTTCTTTTTCTTCCTGTCTTTGATTCTGCATTTTTCTCTTCACCTCTCTCCATACATCCATCATCCCTTTCTCCTTGCCAAGGCCAGCCCCATTACATGTGCCCTTGATCCCATTCCTTCCTGAAATCTTCTCAAACAGATGCTTCTTTAATCATCAATACCACCCCACCCCATCTCCTCATCTTCAACCTCTCCCTTTTTGCTGGTTCCTTCCAATCTACAAACATACAAAAGTCTTCTCTAACTTTACAAAAGAAAAAAAGAAAGAAAAAACAACCCTTCACCAGACCCTCCCATCCCCTCACACTATCATCCTGTGCTCCCATTCTCAGCCCAACTCTTGGAAAAAAGCTCTCTACACTCATTGCCTCAACCTCCTCTCCTCTGCTCACTCTATCTCTGCTCCTCTGGCTTCTGACCTCATTCAGCTAAAGCTGCTCTAAGTGACCAGTGGTCTCCTAATTGTCCAATCTGAGGGGCTTTTCTTAGTCCTCATCTGTCTTGACTTCTGCTGAGGGACCTTCCTGCTACACATTTTCTCCTCTCCCCCACTTTCATATCAGGGCTCCCTCCTGCCTCTTCATTTCCCTGACTGACCATTCCTTCCTCTATTTCCTTTGCCAGCCCACCACCCATAGCATGCCCTCCAACTATGAGGATTCGTGCAGTCTCCTGGACTTTCCCTTTTCTCCCTCCCTCATCAGCTCTCATGGACTTAATATGATCATTTCTGCTCTAATGATTCACCCATCTGTATATCCAGCCTGTCTCTCCCCAGAGCTTCAGACCCATGTCATCAATGGTCTATGACTGGCCCACGTGCATCTCAAACGCAACATGTCTAAAACTGAACTCATTATTTTTCCCGTCCAGTCCTCCTCTTCCTGACTTTTCTATTTTTGTTAATATTGTAGATACTTTAAGGTCTGGGCTCTCACTGGCCATTTGCCCATTACACCATCAAAGGCATGGCCATCCTTCTGGAGTCCCTACTCTCCTACATCCAATCAGGTATCAAATCTTGCCATCTCAACCTCCACAGCATCTCAGGAATCTGCCCCCTTACCTCTGCTCATACAGCTGTCATCTTCATTCAGGCCCTTATCAGCCCCCATATCAACCACTTCAATAGCTTTCTACCCCTTCTAGTCCATCCACACACTGATGTCAAAGTGCACTTCCTTTGGTGAAGATTTGACCATGTCACTTCCCTGTGCAACCCCCCCTAGTGGTTCTCCATTGCCTCTAGGATGAAATATAAAGTCTTCTGTTGAGTTCCTAAAGCCCTTCACAACATGACCCCAACCCACCTTTGCTGCCTTGTTGGACTCCCCCCATTATTCCACCAAGCTTACCTTATTTTTTGTTCCTCCCACATGATGCTCCCATCTCCCATCTCCCACCTCCAGTTCTTTGCACTGGCTATCCCCTCTTCTGGAATGCTTTCCTTCATCACCTCCAAGCCCTCAGAATCCTTCTACCCTCAAGAAGATCACAAGGGAGCTTTACAGGGGAAGCAACATGAACCCAGATGAGTAAATACAGGGGTCATTTTTGGGGAGGTATAGATGGCATTAGCAACTGGGCAGATGAGGGCAGGTCATTTCATAGGAGGGGAAATGAAGCAGGACCAAACTAGTCCTTCTTCCAGGTAGAGGTGACAGGGAGCACAACATCCCAGGTGGGGGTGGGGGGGCAGCCCGTGTGTGGACAGTGAGATGAGAGATGGAACGTCATGGTTGGGAACAGCTAAGAAGGCTGATTTGACTGGGAAATGGAGGGTGTGCTGTACCCCAAGGAAATCAAGGCCAAAGGACTCCCATGTACAGAAAAATGTAGTGTAGCTCTTTGCATGGCAGCAAAGAACTGGAAAGATGAGGAATAATGTTATTGCAAGAAATAAGGAAAGGGACAGTTTCAGAGAATCCTGGGAAGACCTCATATGCACTGATGGAGAGCAAAGGGAGCAGGGCCAGGACAGCAGTCTATACAATAATGACGGAGTTGGAAAGAAACACACCTTGAAAAGTGGTGAGCACACTGACGGAATGACAGGGCAGGACTGGACAGCGCCTGGCCAAGGAAGCCTCTGCCGCCTCCTGACAGGGAGGGCAGGGGCTCAGGGGCCACGGCCAGCCAGGGAAGCTTCGTTTGACTACGGCCATTTGTTAGGATGATCTTCTTTTTCTTTTTGTTCCACTGGGGTGAGGGAGTGGGAGGGAGAGAAAATAACTGTTCGTGGAAAAGAAGTGAATTTTTAAAAAAGGAATTGCAGGACATGAAGGAAAGAAAGATGCATTAATGCTGGAAGGTTGGGTCAGAGATGGGTTGCCAAGGGCTTTCAATGCCAAGTGGAGTAGTATATAGTTGACTCTTACACTTCAGGCAGGTCCCTCCGGCAGCTGTGAAGAGGCTCGGTTGGAAAGGGCTGTGAGTGCAAGCAGGACTCTGATGGCCCCTGAGATGCCTCCACATCTGATACTCCCACAGAGTCCAGCCCAGAGCCTTGCTCACATCAGGTACTCCCAAGTCAAGGGATGCTGAAGTTTGGCCCATCTTGGGTGATTGGCAGGCCCATTAAAGCATGCTCCCTTAGAGCTCTGGGCCATGAAAAGAAGCTCAAGCCCATTGAGATTCTTGGCCCCAATGCCACGTAGCAAAGGCACACATGGCCCTTGTGACAGACAGCATCATTAAGAGAGAGGCGTTCAGGCCAACAGCTCTGGCCCTTTCTGGCAGCCAGGGCCCCCGTGAGCCCCAGGCAGAGAATCCCCGTGAAATCCGGAGCATTTGGGAGAGGTGGGGGGAGACAATTAAAACCAGGCTGCAGGCTCCTAAATCCGCGTGAAAGTGCCAACATCAGACAGGGCCCTTAGAGGTCTCGCGCAAGTCTCCACTGCAGGAGACGATCCCTCACGTGTGGACAGACTTCAGAGCCCTCTGCCTCCATTCCTTCTTCCCCACAGGATTAGAGCCAGGAGGAGGCTCACCGGCCAGTCCGTCCTGCCCACACTTGCCAACGGTGACCTCGAGCCTGCATTCGCTCCAAGTCTCTGGGGATTGATAGCCTCTGGATCTTCCAGGCACTGACCCGGGGGGTAGAGCCTCACAGAACAGGGACCCAGTTTGGCTAAAGAGTGAGGGATGTCAATGGTAAATATCAGTCTGGTCACACTCGTGCGGGTATAAGAGGAGCCGTGGCAAGCTCACGAAACAGCAGTGACGATAACAAGCGATTGTGCCCGTTTGTCTGGCACTTAAGGTTGGCAAATGTATCACACACAGGATTGTGTTTGACTTCCATAACGGCTGTCTGGGCTTTTATGGTGCCATTATACAGAGAAGAAAACTGAGACTTGGAAAGAGGAAGTGATTGCCCAGGTCACACAGCAAGGAAGTGTCAGAAGGCAATGATAGGGTGGCGCAAACATGCCACTCTATGTCCTCCACAAAGAGATAGGGCACAGTGGAGGCAGGCACTTGAACTTGAGGCTTCAAAGTCTAGAACAATTTCCTTCTCCCTCTGCAGCTTCCCATTGGTGGTGATGTGTGGCTATGGTTCAGGGGAAAGCAGAAGACCAGAGCGGGCTTTCTGGTCCTAAGGAAAAAATACCCTCCCAGGTAATGTGCAGCTTCTGCTCTATCTGCCCTGGATCTCCCCTGTCAGACGGGGAGCTCCTTGAGGGCAGGGACTGTCTCTTGCCCTTCTTTCTGTCCCCAACACTTAGTTCAGTGTCTGGTATACAGTAAGTGCTTAATTAATGCTTGTTGATTTGGCTTGAAGCCCTCTGGGGTGGAGGAGGAAGCTCAGTGCACTTTGGGATTGACCTGATGGGTTTAAGCAGTCTTTCTTGGCATCTTTGCTAAATGTGTCTCTGGGCACCACCCACCAGCCACTCCATGTTCTGTCCTCTGGGCCTACGTCTAAGCCCAAATTCCTCTCCCACAAATGGTGGACCGTGACACAATTGCCATGTCCCCACCAAGATTTCTTCCCTCCAGACTAACCCATCACCAGTCCCTTTGACAATCTTTAACATGGGCACCTCCTCTAATACTCTGGCTTATCAATGTCCTTCCTGAAATCTAGTAGCCAGACATTAAGACAAGATTCCAGATGGGGTCTGACCAGGGCCGAGGACAGTGAGACCATGGCATCTCTAGCCCTGGACATGGCACTTCTCTGAATGTCCCCTAAATTCCCATCAGCTGTTTGGGCAGCCCGCTCGCTCTGCTGACTCATATGGAGCTAGGAGGCCACTAAGATTCCCAGATCATTTTTCAGATGAGCTGCTGTCTTGCTATCCCTCACCCATCTTGTGCTTGGAAAGTAGACTTTTTTCTAAAGCTGATTGTAAGACTTTGCATTTAACCTAGTAAATGCCATCTTGTTAGATTCTGCCCAATGTTCTGTCCTGTCAATATTGTTTTGGACCTTGACAGCAATCCATTCTATTCTTCCCAATTCAAGTCATTGGTTAAAATGTCTCACAGTTCAGGACCAAGCACAGATCCCTGGAGCCCTCCAAGTTGACATTTAACTACCAATGGCTTCTTTTTGTGAGTATTCATTTGAACCATTCTGAGTCCACTTGACCGCACCATTCTCTACGTGGTTCCATCTTGTCCACAGAAATGGCAGGAGAGTCTTTGGCGCCTGCCTTGCTTAGATCTACGGGACTGTCTACACTGTAGATTCTGCAGCCTTTCCCTGAGCTGTCTGGGCCCTGAGACAACAGGGGGATATATGCCCCTGTCCTACCTATGGGAAGGCTGATGATCTGGGGGTGAAGGGGAATTGCACCCAGAGAATGGAACTCACCGGTCCCCCCAGGCCTTAGGATCCCTACCCTAGCACCTATAAGGTCTCAAGAGACACTAGGCTTTCTCCAGGTCTCCTGACTCCCTGTCCAGTACTCCATTCACTGTGCCAGGCTGGTCTCAGATTTCCAGTGATAGGAAGCTCACTACCTCCCAGATCAGCCCTCACAAGGCTTCCTCTTGTCTCACCCTCACTCCTGGGTCATTTGAGGCCCTAGCTGGGACCACACTGAGAGAGAGAGGGCAGGAGAGGTGATGGCCTGAATGGGCAGGGTAGGGATGGGGGGGCAGTTATACAGGGGGATCCTGGATAATCCTGCAGCTGCTCTCTCAGCGATCAGAGATGCCAGAGAATGCTGACTCTGTCCTGGCCAAAGCACATGTCCTGAGAGAGGACTTCTCTTCTCTGGACCTTTGTCCCTTAGAGTGCATGGAGCAGCCACCTGGCTCCTGCCTATATCTGGGGACAGGGATGGGAGAAGGGAGCCCCAGCAGGTCTGGGGAACCAGAAGACAGATGAACACTGGGCCCCTAGGGAGTCAGACAGGGGCACGGAGGCAGCTATAGGGGAGGATGAGAATTCAACCTTTTGGGCTGAACCCCATCTGGCCTTTGGGTGACCAGCTCAGAGGACAGCCTAGAGGAGAGAACCCCTGAACTTGGGGTGCTCCCCTAACTCTCTGATGTCAGGCTGGGACCAAGGCACAGGAAGTGGTCTGGAACCACATGGCAGGAAATCAGGGGGTCTCCAGACTCCCTCCTTTCCCTTGGCCCTTCCTCTCATCACCTTTCTTTCCTTTCCCCATCTGTCTTTTCTTCCAAGCTGAGGAATGAACTCTGGGATCCAAGAGGTCCAGATCCCAAAAGGTCATTAGACTGTAAACTCCTCGAAGGCAGGGACTGTATTCCTAGTGCTTATCACAGTTCCTGGCACATAGTAGGTACTTAGTAAATGCTTACTGACTGGCTGACAGGATCAGTTCTGTCCTTCTGTCAGTGACTGGGGAAACCTATGAGAGGTAGTAGGCTCCCCTTGGCCTAGATTAGGATCCCAGGACCAGAGCCAGCAGGGGACCAAGGGCCCACCTGCTCTAACCCCAGCATTTCCAGATGAGGAAGCTGAAACTCTGGGAGACATCACAGACCTAGACATGGCGGGGAACCAGAAGCACTCCCATCCCCCTGATTTTACAGAGGAGTAACTGAGGCCTTGAGGTGGGGGGACTTAGCCAAGGTCACCCAGGCAGAAAGCTTCAGAAGTGGGCCATGAAGCCAGGGCCTGGCAGTCTCTCTCTCCCTATCACTTCGCAGCAAGCACAGGATAGGAAAGGAGACGGGTCCCACATTTCCTGGGCTCATTGTGCTGGTGGTGCCTGGATGGGAATATCCCAGAAGGAAACAGTGCCTCAGTATTACTCCTGTCTCAGACGATTCTGGGATAAGTCAGTAAGAATAATCAGTAACCTTTGAGGTTTGCAAAGCACTTTTGTCACAACGACTGTGAGGCAGCACAAACACCATATCTCCATTTTACAGATGCAGAAACTGAGGCCCAGAGAGGGGAAGTAACCAGGAAGCTGAGAGAAGGCTTAGCCTTAGTGAAAAAAAATTTTTTTTTCCAGCTTCCTAATAAAGGCAGAAAGATGATAGAAGAATGGAGGGAAAGAAAAGGGAGAGGATGGGAGGGTGGGAGAGGGGAGAAGACCAGTATGGACAAGCCAAAAGTCTTTACACGGACTTACCTATATACAGGAAGACAACTTCCAATATTCCTTGTCTGAGACACAAATGAAACACGAAATGGGAGAGCATTCATTCATGGCAAAATTACTCGGCTTCACAAATGGCAGCTTTTTACCAAGGACAACCAGGCAAGAACTGGAAAATCAGATTGTTTCTAGTTTTTCTTTGGAATATTAAAATTTTAAATTTTGACGTGAGAACTTGTTTCTGTGAGTACAAGAGAAATAGTTTAACATTTTTGTATTTTTGTGTAAGGTGGTTAGGTGGCTCAGTGGACAGAGCTCCAGGCCTGGACTCAGTGAGACTTGTTTTCCTGAGTTCAAATCTGGCCTCAGACACTTACTAGCTGGGTGACCCTGGGCAAGTCACTTCACCCTGTCTGCCTCAGTTTCCTCATCTGTAAAATGAGCTGGAGAAGGAAACGGCAAAAGCACTCTAGGTTTTCTCTGCCAAGAAAACAAAACAATTCAAAAACTTTTTGTAGAGCCATTCAACCTTTCGCAATTAAAGGATAACTAAAAATATTCATATGTGTACCTAATTGTAATAAAAATAAAATTGTACTCCAGATTCCCAAATTACAATTTTATTCCTAAAATGCTACATTTTTCAAACAGGAGAGTAACAATTGCCCATGGAAAAGATGACACGGTTTTGCTACACTATCCAAAGGGCAGAAACAAACTGTTCTATATTGACAGAAATCCTAAGAGTCTGAGAGTCTCTATTCAGGCCTGTGTTCTTGGCGCGCTCTCTGAATCTTGGTCTCTGTCTCTTTCCCCTTACGTATTTTGTTAAGCATTCCATTAAAATAGGATTGCAGTCTGCTCTTACCACGTAATTAGTGCTTCTTTGGCCAGCTGGAGTCTATGTTGGCCAATAGTTGACAGGATTTCGCGCAAAGTTATTATTTTGTTTGAAATTCACCAGTCTGACAATAGAAGCTCCTTGAGGGCAGGGACTGACTGTGTTGCCCTTGTGTCACCAGTGATTAGTGCCTGGAAAGCACTGTAGTAGGAACTTCAACAAGCTTACAGTCTAAACCTAGTCTAGAAGGTTCTGGCTGTCCCCTAAAGCAAGAAGCAATGTCTTCTCTGTAGACCAGAGGTACTCCGATAGCAGGAGCCACTTTCCCACTATCAGAAGCCCTGTTCCCTATCTGATCTCTTGAGGAAAGCCCAGAGGGTCAGCCCAGGCAATCAGCAGCTCTCCTTTCTTTCCCCCCTTCCCCCACTTAATAACATCTTATTTTTTCCAATTACGCATAAAGATAGTTTTCAACATTCACTTATAAGGTTTTGAATTCCTAATTTTTCCCCTTCCCCAAGACAGCATGCAATCTTATATGGGCTATACACATACAATCATATTAAACATATTTTCACATTAGTTGTGTTGTGGAAAGAAAAATCAGAACAAAAGGGAAAAACCACGAAAAAGAAAAAAAAGAAAATAATATGCCTCAATCTACATCCAGACTCCATAGTTCTTTCCATCATGAGTCTTTTGGAGTTGTCTTGGATTGTTGCATTGCTGAGAAGAGCTAGGTCAACATCATAGTTGATCATAGCACAGTGTTGCTGTTACTGCATACAATGTTCTCCTGGTTCTACTCATTTTACCCAGCATCAGTTCATGTAAATCTTTCCAAGTTTTTCTGAAATCCACCTGCTCATCATTTCTTGTGGAACAGTAGTATTCCATTACATTCATATACCACAACTTGTTCAGCCCTTCCCCAATGGATGGGCATCCCCTCAATTTTCAATTCTTTGCCACCTCAAAAAGAGCTGCTGTAAATATTTTTGTACATGGGGGTCCTTTTCCTGTTTTTATGATCTCTTTTTTATAACCCTTTGGGCATAGTTCCAAATTACTGTCCTGAATGGTTGGATCAGTTCACAACTCCACCAACAATGTATTAGTGTTCCAATTTTCCCACATCTCCAACATTTGTCATTTTCCTTTTTTGTCATATTAGTCAATCTGATAGGCATGAGGTGGTACCTCAGAGTTGTTTTAACTTGCATTTCTCTAATCAATAGTGACTTAGAGCATTTTTCTATGACTATAGATAGCTTTAATTTCTTCATCTGAAAACTGCCTGTTCATATTCTTTGACCATTCATCAATTGGGGAATGACTTGTATTCTTATAAATTTGACTCAGTTCGAAATGAGGCCTTTATCAGAAATACTGGCTGTAAAAATTTTTCCCATCTTTAGGCTTCCTTCTAATCTTGGTTGCATTGGCTTTGTTTGTGTAAAACCTTCTTAACTTAATGTAATCAAAATCATCCACTTTGTATTTCATAATGTTCTCTGTTGTTTAGTCATAAATTTTTCCCTTCTCCATAGATCTGACAGGTAAACTATTCCTTGCTCCCCTCATTTGCTTTTTTAGACCCTTTATGTCTAAATCATGCACCCATTTCAACCTCAGCTTGGATAAGGTATGAGATGTGGTCCAAAGTGACTTCGGCCATACTCCTTTCCAGTTTTCGCAGCAGTTTTTATCAAACAGTGAGTTCTTATCCCAGAAGCTGGAGTCTTTGGATTTATCAAACAGTTGATTCCCATAGTCATTGGCTACTGTGCCTTGTGGTAGTTCTCTTTTCTTATAGCTATAAGTCCCGAGTCCTCAGTTTCTCCTTCTGTAAAATGGGGTCATCCGTCAGGCCTGGAGGCATTTGAGGATGGGGTGGCCTTTCTAGTTCGCTGCTGATTGGTGTAGACCCCAGAGCGGGTGGAGAGCTCCAGCCTCTGCTTCTGCTGTCCCAGGACAACCTTTGGGCTTTTCCAAACGCACTGTCCATTGCGGGTCTGGGAGCCTTTGACACAATGCCTCCCACAGGTTTTCTGATACACTTGGCCTTGGATGGTTTTCAGTGTGTTGATATGGACTGAAGGGTGAATTGTCTTTACCACGCCTATGACACACATATGGCTGTACAAACACAAAGAGCACACACGGCTCTCCGGCTCACACACCGTCCTCACAGTCGTACTCACCTTACCCTGCCTACATGTAAACACCTTCCTGATGCACACTCTGCTTACACCACAAACACACACCGTGCATCTGCTCCTGCGCATCGACACGCACAGTGCCCGGGCTTTTCAGATGGGGCTCATCCCCTTCATTTACAAATGGCATTGCCTCCCCTTGACCTCCTGTTCTGTGGGTCTTTGTTGGACCAAAGAAAGTCACTCCCCTCCCCTCCCCCAGTCTATGACTGACTACTAGTAAGGAGTCGGGGAGAAGGTGTCTGGATGGCCCCTCTGACATCCCCTGTTCTGAGGCCCCTCCCAGGCCTGACATTCCCTGTTCTCAGGTCCCTCCCAGCCCTGACATCTCCTGTTCTCAGGTCCCTCCCAGCCTTGACATAACCCTGTTCTGAGGTTCCTCCCAGCCCTGACATCCCCTGTTCTCAAGCCCCTCCCAGCTCTGACATCTCCTGTTCTCAGGTCCCTCCCAGCTCTGACAATCCCTGTTCTGAGGCCCCTCCCAGCCCTGACATCCCCTGTTCTCAAGCCCCTCCCAGCTCTGACATCTCCTGTTCTCAGGTCCCTCCCAGCCCTGACATCCCCTGTTCTGAGGCCCCTCCCAGCCCAGACATCCCCTGTTCTGAGGCCCCTCCCAGCCCAGACATCCCCTGTTCTAAGGTTCCACTGTGGAAAAGGGGCCCACCTTCCTCACCACCACCACCACCAACTGCTGACCACCTGGAGTCTCCCTCCCCCCAGCCCTGGTCCTGCTTCCAGCCCCATCCCTGGAGCCAACATCCCAGGAAACAAGTCTTGGGGCACTGGGTACACAAGTGCTGCAGCCCTTCCCTCCTAGAGCATAGAGGCCACAGCCAGTGAAGAGCTGGGAAAGAAAGAAAGAAAGTTCCCACTCCCCAAGTCAGAGGCTCAACATCAGAAATAGAGAGTTTTTGCTCCTTGGAAAGGGCATTGGAGAAGAGGCCTGAGCATCTGTTCTGCTGCTTCCCCAGGGACCAGGGCATCCTGCCCGCTGAGCGGCAGTTGGGAGCTTCCCCATGTTGTCACTCCCATAGAGTGTGAGGCCCTGGAGGCCGCAATGGGCTGCCTGGTGTACTTGTCTCCTCTGTGCCTGGCATGCAGTAAGCACTTAATAAATGCATTTACATTTAATCAAAAACTTTAAATGGACAGAGTGACAAATATGTCACGCAGATTTCAGGGACCCTGACAGGCCGTGGAAAAATGATTTGGAGGAAAGCCTTGCTCACATCCCCACATGACTAAGTTGCTGGCCATTAGACCACCCTCCCCCAAGGTCAAGCAGCATTTTGGGGAAGGACGTCCCAAGAGAAAGCTTGACTTTGAGCCACTGGGTGAGCTCAGCGCTGGGACCAGGAGCTTCTCCCTCCGGCAGTCAGTGTGTGGGTGATGGTAAGGGACGAGTGGCCGAGCTCTTCAGACACTGGTCCTTGGGGGAGCTCGTTGGGGAGTCTCCCCCCTGCCCAAAGTTGTGCCCAAGCCTGCCAGGCCACAAAAGTGCCGGGCTGCTCTTTCAGGAGTGGGCTCCTCTGGCTTTGGAGACCTTTGGACCCAAGGCGCTCCAGGGAAGATGTTAGTCAGCAACAAGTCAGCAGTATCCACTGTGTGCCAGGCTCTGTGCCGAGCCCTGGGAACACAAAGGTAATTCTTGCTCTCAGGGAGCTCCCAGTCTGATGGAGGAGACCTCACAGGAGCAAATCTGCAGAGAGAGTCCTGTTAAATTGGAGACTTGGATGGGCCGGGCAGTAGAATTAAGAGGGATCAGGAAAGGATGCCCGGAGAAGGTCAGCTCTGAGCTGGGCCCTGAGGGGCACCAGGAGGCAGGGAACATTGGGCACTGGGGATAGCAAGGAGGGCGTCCAGAGGCTGGAGGTGGCCAGCATCACTGAGTCACAGAATATCCAGAGAAGCCTGGAAAGGGAGGAGGGGGCAGTCAGGAAGGGCTTTGGAGTTATTGGAGTTTACTGAGTGGGGAGTGACACGATTGGACATGCACCTTAGGAGAATCACTTGGGGAACTGAATGGAGGATGGCCTGTAGCAGGGAGAGGGGGTTCAGCCATAGTCCAGGTGTGAGGTGATGAGGGTCTGCTGCAGGGTGCAGGCAGGGCAGAGGAGAAGGGGGCAGATCGCAGAGGTAAAATCAACAGGCCTTGGCACCATGTTGGATCTGGGGGTGAGAGATGATGAGGAGTCTGGAGTGACTCAGGCTGGGAGCCTGAGGGCCTGGGAGGAGGCTGGTGCCCTGCACAGTAATGGGAAAGGTGGAAAAGGGAGGGTTTGGGCGAAAGAGAATGAGCTCTCTAATTCAGCTCTAATGAGCTGAAGATGTCAACTAGGCACTGGCCCTCTTACTCTGATCCTACCTTGGCCATCAGGGCCTGCTAGGCCTGTCTGTTGGCCCAGAGGGGCAGGCCCCAGCGGCGGCCTTGTCTCTGGGCCATATCTGACCTGAGACCAGGTGGAGAATGGTGGGAGTCAGTGCCAGAACAGCTTCTGGTCCAGGCATTTGCCTGGGTGATGGGCCCACAGAGGGTCTGAAAGCCACCACCTCGAGAGGGAAGAAGAGAAGTTTGCTGGGTAGCTTTTCGGAGGACCTCTGTCTCACTGATGCACTTCTCTCCCACCTCCAACAGCCATTGACTTAGGAATCTCTGGCCAAGAATGGAAAAGTTAATTAGAACATCCCCCTTTTGGGAGATCCTTGCCATGGGTATGACCCATCTGGGCTGGAGCTGGGGGAATGAAGTGAGAAGGAAGGCTGACTACAGGAGGGCTTTCCTCCACCTAGAGGGAAAGAGAGAGAGAGAGAGAGACAGAGAGAGACAGAGAGAAACAGACACAGACAGAGAGAGACAGAGAGACAGAGAGAGACAGAGAGACAGAGACAGAGAGATAGAGACAGAGACAAAGATGGAGACAGAGACAGAGACAGTCAGAGACAAAGAGACACAGACAAAGGCAAAGAGAAACAGAGACAGAGGCAGAGAGACAGATAGACAGAGATGGAGGCAGAGAAAGACAGAGAGAGACAGAGAGGGGGGTAAGGAATGTTGAAGCCTCATGTGCACAGAAGAGATAAGGTTAATGGGTGGCAGTTGGGAGTTGCCCAGAAGACAGAGGGGAGGGCCAGGGCTTCAAAGCCTCTCTGGGGTCACTAGTCTCTCCCAAGGCCAGGGGAGGCTCTCCTCGCCCAGCTGTGTGTCTGTCCTTGGCCACGCTTCACCAAGGCGGGTGAGGAGGAGGAAGGAGCTGGGATGTAGCCTGAGCCTCCTTGGTCAGTCTGACTCACGCTGTCCTCAAGGGGCCAGCTGGGGGGGTCCCCCAGGAAGTCAGAGGCCTCCCCTGGGCAGCTGCCCCATGCCTGTCCCAGCTATTCCCAGGGAGGGTTGGGGTCTGTGGCAAGCTTCACAACGATGAGGAAGAAGGGGGGAGCAGGAACCTGGGCAGCTTCTGTGCAAAGAACTCCAGGCTCAGAGGCCCCGGCCCTTGGTCCCAGTCCTGACATGGCCTCTTATTTCCCATGCGACCTTAGACATGTCACTTGGCCTTTCTGTCCCTCAGTTTCCTCAGTTGTCAAACGAGAGGCTGGGCTAGACGTCCGCAGAGATCTTTTCCAGCTCTACATCCTTGGAACCTCAGGTGTCAGTGTCCACACTGTGGCTCACGCTGGTCTCCAGAACCCCAGCCTGGGGGGTCTCTTCCCCATACCCCCTTCCCAGCCCCAAGGCCACTCCATGAGGGCCCCACCCTCATGAGGGCTGCCCCTTGGGAGCTCTGGGAGGGCTGAAGGACCGGTGATCACTCAGGCCTTAATGAGAATCTGTCCACACTCGTGATCTTCAAAAGGCGGCACAGACATTGGAGACAGTGTTAGACTCGCAAGAAAAGCTGGGTTCAAATCCCACCTCATGCACCTAGGTGTGCGGCTGTCTATGTCCCTGCTCCGGGCCTCAGTTTCCTCATCTGTACAATGAGGGAGAAGGTCACTGCTAAGGTCCCTCTTCCTCCTCCTTGTGGGCTAGCCTGGGAACCTCGCCCAGGGCAGGCTCCATTCTCAGAGCCCCCTGCCCTGGTGCCGGCAGAGAGAAGGCAATCTGCAGGTGTTTGCTGATGGCTCTTTGTGCAGTGGGGAAGGTGTGCTCTGAGCTCCAAATCCTCCACTGGTGAACTCCGGGAACATGCCCACCTGAGAAATGGGGCTCATCGCAGTCCGGGTTGGGGCTCCCTCCAGGGTGCTGCTCAGGCAAAGAGGGGCCCAGGGCAGGAGGGACAAGGCAATGGCACCTCCCCAGAGCCAGGAGAGAGCAAAGGATCTCAGAGGACTGAGATTCGATTTGTGGAGGGGGAATCCTGAGGCCCAGGGCAGGAAAGCAACGGGTTCTGGGTCACACAGGTAGTTAGTGGCCCAGTGGGGATTTGAACTCAGGTCATCTGACTTGTGGCCCAGTTGGGGGGGGTTGAGATAGGGAGAGACAAACAGAGACAGAGATGGAGAGACAGAGAGACAGAGAGACAAAGATGGAGAGACAGAGCCAGAGACAGACAGAGCCAGAGGAGAGAGGGAGGGAGCAGAGAGAGACAGAGACAGGCAGGGAGAAGCTGCCTGGACGGGACTGAGACCTGGCTGGCTTGAGAACCTTCCTTGAGAGAGGCCCGCGGCAGGCGCCCACAGTCACAAAGCTCCTGAGCATCTGTGGCAGGATTTTTGCTCAGGTCTCCCTGACTCCAAGGGCAATGCTTTCTCCACAACCCAGGCCCCCCACACCCCCATGCCCATAGACAGAATGGGAGGAGGGAAGAAGAAGAAAGCATTGAATGTGACCCCAAACTTTGGGGTCTTGAAAGTCAGCAGATATAGGACTAGGGGGATGCCATGGGATGGACTGAATCACAGGGTGTGGGATAGTGGAGGGGAGGAGGATGGAGCAAAGGACTGTGGGAGGTGTCAGGGAGAACAGGCAAACTGGAGGTCCTGGGCACGGCCCCTGTGCCACACGTACCCCGGAGCCCTCCTGGTAGAATTGTTGCTGCCCCCATTTTAGATATGGAAATACTGAGGCCCAGAAGGAAACAGCTCCCTGTCTGAGTGAGAGACACACACTGAGTTCTGCCATTCTCCCTCTCCACATCATTGCACAATCTCTGAAAAATGCAATTATACCAGATTATGGAGTGATTGGGGGAGGTTAATTGTAGGTTACCAGGAACGTTCTTGAGAGCTGGTGTGCGGGGGAATTTTTCCACTCCAACTGACAGACATGCAGGGACAAATGAAGGGTTGATTGGATGGAGACGGAGACTAAAAAACACCCAGGGTGGCACAAATCGTTTACAGGGGAAGCCCGGAAAATGGCCCCGAGGCCCGTGCCCCCCACACCCAGCCCATCTGTGCCCGATGACGTCCGAGGACAGAGCTGCGAAGGCCACGGCCATTCAGGATCTAATTATGGGTCCTGGCTGCCACTTCTCCTTCCCTCCAGGGCTGATGGTCTTTAATAATTTCCTGCCCTCAGCTCCGTAATTGCTGCAGAATTCATCATGGGGCCTGGTGGCTGATTCTTGGAACATGGAGCTGGGCGACTGTACCCCCTGCTCTCCCAGGACCCATGTGGACAGTGGTGCCTGTGGGTGTAACACAGCCCACCTCGGGGCAGGGTCATTGCTGGGAAGGGAAGGAAGCTTTCCCCCCTTCCTGATCAAGGAATCACAGAAAAGATTTGCTTTTGTTCTTTCCAACTGGGACAAATTAGAAGGCGATCTGATGCATTCCAAGGGGACAGGTGGGGGCCCATGGGACGCTGCATACACTGTCGGAAATGTTCAATGGTGTCGGCCTGCTTTGCTTAGCTGTTTGTCTTTTTTCAGTGGTGGGAGTGACAACGGAAAAAGATTAGGATGTAAAAAACCAAAGAGCGTCTCTTAACATTTTTAGGAGAAAAAAAGGGATTTCAGTTTAAAAGCAAGATAATACTCATTTATGTATTCCCTTAATGATGACGATGATGGAAGCTGACACTTCTATCACGTCTACTGTGTCCCAGGCTTTACAATTATTCTCACTGGATCCTCACAGCAGCCCCAAGGGCTATTATGAAACCCACTTTACAGATGGGGAAACTGAGGCAGACAGGCATTAAGGGCCCGGCCCAGGGTCACACAGCTAACTATAATAAAAATGTTAATAACAATAATATTAACTAGCATTTATGGAGAGTTTTAAAGCTGGCAAAGTGCCGTATGAATATTTTCTCATTTGATCCAAGGCAGAGAGGTTCAGTGACTGCTCAAAGTCACATGGCTGGCAAGTGTCACAGGCGGGGTTTTAGAACCCCAGGTACCTGAAGCTGCCCACACCTGCTCCCGTGCCCACAGCCCTTGGTGTCTTTGAAAAAGTATTGGGCTTGTCCATCTAAGCTCCAGGTGGTCTGAGCTACAAGGCTGCCTGAGGACCAAAGGGCCTTCAAAGACCAGAAGCCCATCTGGGCAGGCTCCACTCTCCCTCTGCCCCTTACACTCTGGGGCAATCCAAGGCAGGCAGTAGGTGGACCCCCACACCCATCTAAGTGGGCATGAGAGAAAAGATGAGGGCCCTGGGCTCTCTCTTTGCCTCACGGGGCCTGGCTAGAGCCTTCCCCAGGGAGAACCCCAATTTCCCCCTCTAAAATGGGGGGCAACAGTAAGGTCTTTATGGCTGGTGAGTGCTTGACCCAAGCAGCTTCAGGAACTGGGCTGGGCCCCAAAGCCTGGGGTACATTCTTGGGGGCCAGCTTGGGCGAGGTGGCTCCACTCGCTGCCTGACACAGCCAAGCCAGTGCAGCTGAAACCAAACCCTTTGGGCTGGGATCACATTTTCCTCTAAGATGCCAGCTCTGACAGGCTGCAGACTCCCAGGCCTCCCCCTTGGCAACCAGGCAGGCTCCTTGTCTAAACATGACCCCGTCTCCACTGCTTCTCCTTCCCCCGCAGGGGGAATCCACTTTTCCCATCAGATTTCTGGCTGATGCAACCAGGCTTTGGAAGGAAGCCTCCTGGCCTGCTCCGGGCTCCCAGGGATGAGACACTTGTTCCACCTGGAGAGGAGCTTGGGATGAGCCGGCTGGTGGCAGCTGTTCCCGAGGCCGGGATCAGCCCTGGGAGGCTCAGCACATACTCCTCACGTATAATTAACACATACAATAGGACCTTTTATTCAACAGCCCAAACTGGAAGGTGGAAAAGGGTGGTCAGCTAGCTTGTCCAAGGTCACAGGGGGAGGTGAGGGCTTCCCTCGCTGAGCAGGGAAGGCAGGAGAGAGGAAGGCGACGATTCTGGAGGTCTGAGGTGGCGCCACGCCGGATAGATGTGTGCGATTCACAGGGAACGCGACGATCTAGGGCCCACTCTGCTGGGAATCTGCTTTTAAAAATAGGGACGCACAAGAGGGCACTGGTCAGTCCTCGCTGACAGACCAACCTTGGCAAGTTGGGCTCGGAACTAAAAACTAAAAAGGCTGAAGAGACTTCAGGAAATTGAGAAGCTTCTCTGTTTCTCCCAGACATAAAGGTCCGCCCTTTCAGTACCGACATCTTACTAAGGGTAGAAGGCATGGAACACCTTGTTCTGAAAACTCAGTGTGAGAATCATGAGGCGAACAAGGAAACACGGAGGACTGGGAAAGGTCTGATAAACAGGAAGACGAGTGAGGGAGCTTGGATATCCTGCTGATGTCAGGGGAATCAGAGAAGGCGCCTCCTTCATGGAGAGCCCCTGGGACGAGCTTAGAGGACACAGCCAAGATGCCCCTAAGATGGGCAAGCTCACAGATTATCGACCTGCACCTCTTGCCCCACCTCTCCCCAGGATACCTTTGTCCTGTGGAGGGTTATCTTTAATACTTCTTTATATTAATTAATACTTTAATACATCTTTCAAGCTCATGGTGTCCCACAGTTTGCCATCCTACCATCAAGGGAAAAATCATTGACAGACACTTGGAAAAGGTCCCATCCCTAAGACCTTGGCCCCAGCCTGCTATGGTCTGTTATCTGTGGCTCATGCTAGGCCACAGGAAGCCTAAATTCATGGCATGTGGAGAGAACGCTGAGCACTCAGCTTTTACTCATCCTTGAACCTCTAAGTTCAGTGGAAAGAGTTTGGTTCAAAGGTCAAAGGCCCCAGGTTTGAATCCCATCTCTGTCTTTTGCTACCTATGTGACTGTGGGCAAACTGATTCCTTGCCCAGGGCCTCAGTTTCCTCATCTGTAAAATGTAGAGAGGATGGGCTCCATGGCATCCAAAGTCCCTTCTGGTCCTGGACCTATGGCCCTATAATCTGCTGGATGATTCAGGGGAAGCCAGACCCTGGCAGGAACACATCTGCTTGGCCCTCACTGCTTACCCAAGCAGTGACAAGAAGAGCAAAGATCCCTGGGGATCCCCAGCCTCCACATACTTTCTGCTCAGAAGTGGACAGACCCCAGAGTTACTTTCAGAGCTTTGACAAATGGTCATCCCGGAGGGACTGGAAGGCCCAACAGAACTTGCTCCATGGGCTCCCCCTGCCCTTCCTAAGGGCCCCTCTCCATGCTGCTGCTGGCTCCTGCCAGGGCAGGGTTGGACACCCTCCGGATGCTTCCCTGGGTCCCTGTGCCTCGAGTGGTTGCCTCCAAGGCCAGGAAAAGCCCGAGGCTTCTCCGAAGGGGCTGGGCTGGCCCACATTCTCTGGGAGGGGGCCCTTGGAAGTGGGCCTTCTCTCCCTCCCCAACCCTTTGGCACCCCATGTATTTTTAGCCATGTGGTAAATGAGACATGATAATCTTATTATCTGACTTGTGAGAGTGGGACAGCGGGCTTAGCCTCCCCATCAGCTTGGCATCTTAATTGGAGAGTCAGTCTGAGTCTGGGAGTTCACTGCCTACTCGGGCTTTTATATTGACATGTCTTAAGGGTTTCATTATACCCATTAGAGAGGAAAGAGCTCTCCTTTGTTCCCTGACAAGTAGGGTCCCATCCATGTCTTGGGAGCCCTAAGAGCTGTTTTCTTTGGGCCCTGCTGGGGCCCCGCTGCCAGGACAAGCTGACTGACGGGCCCGACAACAGGCTGCTGAAGGGAGGATTTCACTCGGCCCATCAACCCTCAATGTGAAGGATTAGCGCCGAGGATAGCTTGACAATATTGACTTCAGCACACAATGGGAATATAATTAGGTACCTGACATTGAGTGGAGAGAAATACTCCAACACTCATACCAATTAAAATAATTACGCCAAATCTTTTGCGTGCTACTTTGGAACAAAGCCTGTGGTTTCGCCTTTTTTTTCTCCACCCCCTCCTTCCCGGGCCTGCTGCTGACTTCATCCGGAGCCACGAGAAGCCTTCCTGGTCTGCCAGTGGAAGCTCAAACAGGAACTCCTGCCCAGGGCCCAGATCCTAAGGGGGGTAGCACGTGGAGGGGGTGCCCAGACCCAGTAGCATGTGCTGGCCTGGAGGCCTCAGGGGCTCAACTTCTGGATGAAGGAAGGAGACCAAGGCCAGAGTGAGACAGGACAAGTGGGACCCAAGAGGGCAGACTCATTGCCCCCCTTTCACTAGGTACCCAGTGGTTGCAATGTCCAGCCTGGTGACGATCCTGATTTTTGGTTGCCTGAAAAATCAATGGAGCCTGACTTTTACTGGTGTCCAAGACCCAGGACCAGAGGTCATGGGCCAGCAGGGACAGACTCTCCATCCTCTGGGCTGGATGGACAGAGGCCTCTTGCACACGCTTGGCCAAAGGTTTCTACTCCAGACCACTTAGAATCATGTGAGCTCCCAGGCAGTCCCCTGGTCAGAGGCAGGGGCTGCTTGTGGGATACAGGCAGATACAGGCAGAGACAAGGCCATTTTCCCTCTCTACTATGCTTGCCCCCTTGCTGTCCCACCTCCTTGGACCAGCCTGGGTCCCCCAGCCTGGGCCCCCGGGCTAACTCCCACCTCAGCTGGCACTGTTCTGAGCTGTGGATCTCAAGTATTCCAGAAGCAGTCACAGTGGAGAATAAAATATCTTCTTTATTTATTAGTTAATTCGGATTCTCTCTCTCTCTCTCTCTCCCTCTCTCTCTCTCTCTCTCTCTCTCTCTCTCTCTCTCTCTCACACACACACACACACACACACACACACACACACACACACACAAGCAATGCCAGGGGAGTTCGGACTTGCACGGCCCACTGGGTGGGTTTCTGTACGAGTCCTCATGGTCTGGCATTCGGCCACAAATGGGGACTATGGGGGAATCTGTCCTGCAATGGGCAGGTGGTTCCCCAGCTGAGGACCATCCCTGGAGGAGCACACAGCAGGCTGTCAGGAAGTGAGCAGGGCAGACAGACAAGGGGGAAGAAGATTCCTTGCCTTCCTTCCTTTGATCAGAGAAAACGTCTTTGGCTAAATTAGCACCGGATTCAGTCTGTGACTGAGAGACAAGTGTAATTCTGGGCAGGAACGTGTTGTGATTATCACAAACAAGAGGTTCTTAAGGAGAACAGATCCATCAGGACCCTGTTAGAGAGCAGACCCTGGGTGCGGCTGGTGCTGAGGGCCGTCCTCGGCCCCATGCCTCGTCACTCAGGGCCTTTGCCCACGAGAGCCTGGGCCCGAAGGACAAGCACAGAACCAGAGGTGGTCCTGGGAGGGCCGGCCTGGCCAGAGGGAGGTGGCTGCCTGCTGTCCACGTGGCATGTCTCTGCCGCTAAAACAAAGGTCCTGCTTCCGTTCCCACCACCATCACGGACCCAGGTAGGCTGGGTAATGGGGCATTTCAGGGTTGGAAAAACACTGCAAAAGAATAAAGTTTTATTTTCAGTCTGGGTTTTTTTTTCCCAAGGCCCTCGACAAACCATTTGTGTTATGCTCAACATTCTGGTGGTGTTTCCTCAGGATGTCCTCTGTTTTTCTGTATCAAAGGCGATAGGGGCGCTTGGCTGGGGGCAGCAGCAGTGGTGGGTGGGAAGGGGAGGTGACAGGACCCCCTTTCCCAAGCATTTTCACGCAGGGAGCAGTGGCAAACAGGCAGCTTTCCAGGCTGGGTTCCTTCCTAACACGATTCCCTTTGCTGGCAGGCAGCTCCATGGACAGGATCTGAGGGCGGAATCTTATCTAACAGATGAGGGGACACACACACCGAATCCGGTATTTCCTGAGGAATTCTGATCTTGCCTAAAGGCACCTACAGTTCACTTGCCCCGTGGTGAAAGGCCTCCACTCTGGGAGGCTGGTGCAAAAGAGGAAGAGGAGGAAGGGGAAAAGGAAGAGAGGAAGAGGAAGAGGAGGAGAGGGAGAGGAGGAGGAAGAGGAAGAAGAGAGAAAGAGGAGAGGAAGAGGAAGAGGGGAAGGAAGAGGAGGAGGCTGCACCCTAATCACAAATTCATGTTGAGTAAAGAAAAGGCGCTCATGGAGCTCAGCCCCAGCAGGAGGCAGAGCTCTGGCTGAGGAATTCTGCTTCAGACCCACAGTCTAAAAACCAGCCTGGGTTCTTTAAAGAGGAGGATTCCCAGATAGATCAACTGATGCAGCACCAGGCACTGTGCTGGGCACAGGGGCAAATGGGAAGGAGCCAGAAGAGGCCTTCTAGACAGCCCGGTCCACCCCCCTCCTTGTGCCCATGGAGACCCCGAGGTCAGACCCTGAGGGGCCCTTTCCACTTCTCCAATAGCTGATCCTGTTAAGATGTAAAGGGCTGGGCTCATTTGCTGAAGCCCCAAACTCACAGGAATCCCCCAGACCCACCCCCTTCGATGGCAGATGCAGCTGGGCTGGCACCGCCACCTGCCTGGGAGGCGGGCGGGGCGGGGGTCCCTCCGGCCTGGCCTCTGCTCCATCCGTGCACCCACTCACACACCAGCCAGGCCCTGAGCCCAAGCTGGCCCTGGCTGTGCCACGAGTGAGGCGGCGTCTCCCCCTCCTGGCCAGTCTGGAGACCAACTGGTGGCAGCAGTCTCGGCTAGCCAGAGCAGAACCTCTTTCCACTCTGCCCTGGGATGGTCTCATTTTGAGTAACAATTCCCTCTCTGCCTTCTAAGCCCTGAACAGAGACGCTGCCTGAGGGTCCCTGCGAGGGTTCCTGTAGAGCCAGTGACTGGCCAGCCCCTGTGCCCTGAGCCGGCTGCCCCTTGAGTCTGGGTGCACTCTCCACTCCTGCCCAGCTAGAAAGGCTTCAAGCCTGGGCCTGGAGTCTCCTAAGCCCACTCAATTCAGGAAGGGATGCTATTTGGCCATCATGAAGACCCTCGGCCAGACTGTGTTACCTTGGGGGAAGAGGGAGCATAGCTCAGTGGCTTGTGGGTCACTACTTGGACAGAGCCCACATTTGTGACTAGGCACTGGGAGTCTCTGGGGAGGGTGCAGGCTGGCAGACCGTCTGAGTAGCAGGAAGGAAGCTGGTGGCCAACAGTCTGAGGTCTAGGAGCCCACAAGCTTGTATCAGGAGGCAGGCACTGGGAGGTCTCCATGCCTCCCTGGGGGGTGTGAGGGCCAGCACAGGGAGCTCAGGGAGGACACCGGTAACTAACACTGACAGTTCCCTTCCCTGCCCCCTGTCCTCTCTGCGTGACCCGCCCTCCCCCCACCATCTTTCTAGCACCTGCTCCCCCCACTCCCTGGGCTCTAAGCCATCCCATCTGACTAACCTCTGGTCCCCTGCGCACACTGAGGCTTGGATTCCGGGCTGTGGGATGGGTTCGAATGAAATCATAGGTGCTGAAATGAGTGGACTAAGGCTCAGAGATGAAGAAAGCTGCGGTAGTGCCTGCAGAGGGGGATGCTGGGTGCTCCTGGGCTCATCCAGGGACGGGCGCCTAACCTCAGCAGCCCGTGACAGTGGCCGACAAGCCCGAGCGCTTGGTGATCCACAGCTTGGTCACCTCCTCGGCACTGGTCGGGTGAATGCCTACTGTCTTCTTCATCTGGGGATACGTGGCTCCGCATCTAGAAAAAGGCAGAGCAGGATTTGGGGAGCAAGCCATACACAGGCCACAGGACTGGAGAACCCCCAATGGTCCCATCTGTGGACAGGGCAGCAAGGCCAGTGGTGGGACAACCTCCCCTTCTGGGGGCCCTGCAGGGCCTGGGGGGAGGGTCACTGGGGAGATTGATCAGGTTGGGGGGTGGTCCTGAAACGGCTCCATCACCTGTGAGGACTTGGGGGCTGCAGGGGCAGTGCTACCCATCAGCCATGGAGCAGTGTGGCCTGGGCCCATCACAGATTCCTCCTTCCTTGTGCTCAGCCTGGCCCTCCCTTCCCTCCTTTCCCTTGGAGGAGGGCCTTGGCTCTGGCTGGACTGCAGCGATGGAGGCCCCCTGTGTGGAGACCCCTGCTCTGTTCTCTCCATGCTCCCCATGTCCATGCCTGGGCCAGCTCTTGGATGAAGCTGACCCCTCCATGACACCCACTCCTCCTTTTCCTCTTTCCTGGGTCCTCCCTGATGTCCAGATCTTCCTGACCCACCACACTCGTCCCTAGGCCTCCCCGGATTCCTCACCCACCATCCCATCTTGTTCTTCCATCCGCTGTTTGCTCCTTTGCCTGTGCCTTCCCCTGCCCACAGCCTTCTGCTCCTGCCCAGCCTAATGCCCTTCTCTCTGCCCTCATGGCCTTGCCCTTCCAGAAGCTCCTGCTGGGCCTGGCTGTCCCCTGGCTTCTGGGTCACTCCTCTCAGTCAGCCTCCGCCTGGGTCTGACCAGCCTTCCCATGGCCTCTGCTGGCCCCTGCTCCTCCTCCTGAATCCTAAGCAGAGTGCCCCCGGCCTGTCCCGGGCCCCCTTCTCTCTGGCCTTTCTCCCCTGCCCCCCTCATTGCTCCTGTGGGTTTCACTTTCACTGGCAGAGATGACTTCATGGGACCCCAGATGTGGAACCCTAGAGGCCTCAGAGGTGTCCAATCTGCTCCCATTTTATGGAGGAGGAAACAGGCCCACGGGGTGAAGGGACTTTTGCAAACCCATCATCTTCCCCTCCTGGCCCCGTTCCAGCCCCTGCAGCCATCAGGACTCACACTGCACCCCTCCCTTGGGCTCACATGGACATTCACCAAGAGCCTCATGGCTGTCCTTGGCCTTTCAATCATGGGCTCACTTCTGGAGGCAGCCCCTCCTCCCAAAGCCAATCCAAGCAACAAAAATCTGGCATTAGTCCAGGAGGGAGTGTGACCTCCTGCCCTGGCAGCCCCCCACCTGCCCCCCAGGACACTGTCAGGAGCGAATATTTCAGGTTGTCTGGGGGCTGACTTCCTCAGGGTCAGAGGGCACGAGTGGTTTTGGTCCCTTTCCTCACATGACTTTAAAGTGTTTTTGGACCAACCCAGCCTCACCTCAGCCCTTCTAATACCTCCAAGGGTGGTTTTCACTTCCCTCTCACAAAGGGACCTAGCAGCCACTGAGTCTGATTGCTCCTGAAGGGAGGAGAGGGAAGCTGCCAGCTCTGGAGGCAGCCCTGTGCACACTGGGAGGGCTCTCAGGGTCAGGAAGCTTCCCTCACTCGACTACTCCAGGGCATCTGCAGTCTCACCCCTCCCCTCACCTCTCACCCCTCCCCTCACCCCTCACCCCTCACACAGATCCTGGGCCCCATCTGTTCCCTCTCAGCAGCCTCTGGACTTCAGCTCTTCGTCATCCCCCAGCCCAACCTCCCCTCCCCTTAGGCTTTTTTGGGTGACCCCCTTTACTCTGTTATTCCCCTTCTTCATTCTATCAAGTCTACATGTCTTTGCAAGCCTCCCCAGAGCTTTTGGTTCTGGAAGAAAAAAAATCTCCCCTCTTCCTAAGAGACCTGGCAGATCCGTGGCTCTGGGACAGTGTCTCTGCCCCTCAGGTTTCCCTCCTCCAGGTTAAGCTCCTGCTTCACTTATCTTCATGGGGCACAAGCACAAGGTCCTTTCCCAGCCTGGCCATCCTCCTCTGGACACCACTGGCTTCTCAGACCACGTGTCTAGAACCATGTGACAGAAGGAGGTGGGATCCTCACCTCCTGAGCCCTTCCTAGGACAGTCTGAGGTCACAGCTGCATGGCCCTGCAGGACCTGCTGGACACACGGGGCAATGATGATCCCCCGGGGTATCAGAGCAGAACCATGGCCTGACCTGGTTTGGAGCACTGGCCAGACGGCTGCCCTCCCATTCAGCCCCAGCGGATTTCATTTTCTTGGATTCAGGCCAGTGTTTGGGCCTGTCAAGACCTCTGGGAAGCCTGATGGTCAGCCGGGGTGCTTGCCAACCCTTCATCTACTCTGAGGACCACGCGCTCCCAGGCAGTTACCACAGTCTCCCCCCTTGGGCTGTGAGTGCTTCAGGGGCAGGGGTCATTCTGTTCTGTGTGTGCACCTGGCACGGTGCTGGGCACGCAGAGCTACCACTTCATCAAGTCTTGTTAACTGACTGACTGGTCACTATGTTCTATACTTCTTTCTAAACCACCAAGAAACCGCCCAGCAGCACACGGCCCTGATGAAGGGGGGGCCCTGAAATATGGAAGCCAGGCGAGCGCAGGCAGATTGCCGGCTAGCAGGGGAATTCTTTAGAAACAAAGATCATTTATTTCGCCCGATCTGGACAGACCTGCCATAGTCAGTCCTCATTAGCCAGGTCTTAAGGAACCAGGGGGCAGTGGGCTGTAAGTATCATGCATTTGTGTAAAACTTGGCTCTTTTGTTTTTGGGGATCAAATGAAATGCCATTTGTAAATTGCTTAGCTTGGTGCTTAATGAATGCACATTCCGTCCCTGGGTCCCCCAAACCCCTCAGCCCAGAGAGCTGGGCCTATTCTGCCTCTCCAGCCTCAGCTGGCTGGGCCCTTCTTGGTTAGACTGGAGGCTCCTGGCTCTCGGGGGAGTGCTGTCTTTGAGGCAGCCTAGGAGTTGGCCTGACCGCCGCTCAGACCTCAACTCTAGGGATCCACCAGCGTCGGTCTCCTCTGGGCATGTGCCACCACTCACGGCCTTTTTCCCAGGATTCTACAAGTGAAGAGGCCTAGGAGTAGCCGGGCTGGTGACCACCGCACAAGGGTCGAGCTCCTGCCTGGGCAGTGCTCTGGGCTGACCTTCAGAAAACCTCACCTGGGCTCCTGAACACACATGCGAGGCAGGCCAGTTCCCCACTCTCACAGACTTCCTCCCAATGGTTATTTTGGACACAACTTCAAAACAATGACATCGTACAAAATGCCGTTCTAGAATCTGAACCCCTGGCAATTAATGGACTACAAACACATGTCGAAAATATGTGGTCTCAAGGTCCATTTCAATCAAATGTTCTGGAGCAGCACCCCTCCCCCCACCACGTTTGGGGGCTTCTCTTGTAATCCCCTCTCTGCTTCTCATTTACACCAGTCACTCAAGGAAGAAAAACCCAGTAATGGCCACAGAAGGACCTGGCACTGACACGCTGGACCGGCTGGTGTCCATCAGGCAATGCCCAGCTGTTGGGCTACTCTCTTGGAGCATGATTTCAAAGGATACAATCCCCCGGATGGGGTGGGACCTGGGGAGGTGAGGGTAGAGGGCAATGGATTTGGCCAGTCCAGTGGCCTGCCCTACCTAGGCAGTGTAGACGCTTCCTGTGGCGGCTCCAGGGGGCCCGCTTGGGCCCAGGCTGACCAGCACTCATAACATTGTGGACTGTTTAGATGGCCACTCAGGGGTGAGTCCACTTTGAATGAGAGGGATTTCTATCCTGCTACTGGGCACATTTTGTGTCTGGTGGTGTTGCTTCTGATTCAGTCACGTCCCCAGGGCCTCCCTACCAGCCAGAAAGCTGCCCACTAGCTGCTGAGCTGTCTCCCAAGGCAGGGAGGGGAAGGGAATTTCCCATAGGGGCAAAATTTCAGATCTCTGGGGACAAGCCCAAGCTCTCTCGCATTCTGCGGCATGGAGGATCCAGATGGTGTAGGGCTCTGCCATGCAGCAGAGAGAGATGGGAACCTCTTCCTTATGCTCCAGGGGAGAAGAGCCACCCTCCTCACTGTGAGCCTAGACATCCAAGCAGAAGAGTAAATGATGCATCCTGCATGGCAGAGAAAAGACATGGGGCCTTTTGGGGCTGGTCTGCCCAAGGGGAGCCCAGAGCCACAGCCCCAGAGCGGTTGCTTTCCTCCCAATGGCGTGTGCACCTTGCACACAAGAGGTGTGTCCTCATTGGCTGAGCATGGTGAGGTCAGGATGCCCTTTTCAGTCACACTACAATTCTCCCTGCCCGAAGCCAGGTGGGTCGACAATGTCTCGGAAGGCCCGAGGGGAAGACGTGCCTCTTCCGGGGCCCCCCTCCCACCGAGGCAGCCAAAGAGGGTAGGGGGGCACTCGAAAGGACTTTTTGGGAGGTTGAATAACATTTGGCTGCAGAAGAAAGCCGGGATCTTCTCAAACTAAACCTGTGGTATCTTCGTAAAGACCTGAAGTATTTTTGCTGAAAATACATATAACACTACATAAAAGTAACATAAAACATGGAGTCTTTTTAACTGTAGTGTTGCCAAAATTAAGCAGCTATGCTCTGTAATCTCAGAATAATTTGGGAGGGGAACTTTATAAACTGAAGACATTCTTTCGTACTTACTTTATTCCAAGAGCAAATCCTTGAATAACTTCGCCTGCGTTGGGGCCGGTGAAGTGAAGGCCAAGAATGCGCTGGTCTCTCTCTCGCAAACACACCATCTGAAAACAATATGGCCCAGATGCAGCTGCGTCTTCTAGGAGAGGGTATGGCTGGCCCACCGCTGTCCATGACATGCCGAGGCTCGGTCCTCACGCCCTTGGACTTTGGGGAGCCCAGCCCAGCTCCAGAGTGAACTATGATGCTGTGAATCAACCCCACAGGGTTGGGAGGAAGCTGGGGAGGGGGCAGGGGGAGTTGGGCAGACCTAGGCCTCAACATGGAGGTGCTTTCTCCTTCCTATTACACTGGCAATGGTGAACAATGGAGTGAGGGCAGGCGGTGGGGAAGAGCGGGGCTAAGCTGAGAGAATTCCCCTTCCTGATCATTTCAGACCAAACTCATCTGCCCAAGCCCTGCACCTGCTCCAGGCTCCGGGAGCTGTGAGTGCTAGAGGCCTGGACATGAGCAGCAGGACAGGGTCTCCCCTAGAGTCTGGACATGAGTAGCAGCTCCTAGATGCTCTCCCAGGACGATGCTTGTGAATTCTGGATAATAAGGAGGCTTGGATCGCCTCAGGGCAGAGATGCCTCCCAAAGGCCCACACATTTCCAGGTTCGAGATCACAGGGGTGGAGCATCAGCACCAGAAAGGCCTTGGGAGATCAGCCTGTCTGCTGGCATCACTTCAGAGATCAGGATGCCGAGGGCCGAGGGGGTCAGACCTTCACAAGGTCACCCAGAAGCCACCTGGGTAACTGCCCTTTGAGCTGTGGTTATGTTCCAATGGGGCACCCTGAGCTCCCAGGCTGGACAACACTCCTGCCCGCCAGGGTGTAGCGTGGAGAAGACCCAGACTCCGAGGCCCTGGCCTCATGGTGTTCTGAGTGCCACTTCTCCCTGGCACGCCTCAGGCACTGGACCCCTTAGCCCCCCTGGGCCCATCTGTTCCACTAAGCGAGAAGGCCACACCAAGCTTTTTCAGACAGGGCCCCCAAACCCCTGCAGGCATGGGGGTGCAGATTGTGGGGAACAAATTCTCAGGCCTATGCTCCTGCTCGAGGCTGTCCCACTGGAATATTCTGAGAAAACCCAGTTGGTTCTCTCTCTGTAAGCTCGGGGGCATGGCCCTGAGGCCTGGCACTGGAAATCTGGGCATCATAGAGGATACCTGAGCCAATGACTAAGCCCAAGCAGAGCCTTTAGAAGGCTGCATCTCCCTCCCAGGGGCCCAAGTCAAATGGCATCCCAACGCTGTCCAGGGCCCAAGAGCAGCAGCTCTGGGCTCTTGGAGAGCCCACCTCCAGCCCCATGGCTTCCTTCAGAGGGACATCAGCAGAGCATGGAGGACCTTGGTGCTCGGGCAAGAGGCTGGCACCGATCGCCTTGCACACATAAGGGTTAAATGAACAACAGTTTAACTGGGGGGCGGCATAGCTCAATGGTTAGTGCACTAGAAGCAGAGGACCTGGCCTTGGCTTGGGGCTTTTCCTTGGGGCTAGCTGTGTGACCCTGGGTAAGTCCCTGCCTCTCTCACCATGGGCTCCTCACCAAACAGGCAGGGAAGATAGCCCTCCACCCCTGCAGGACTGTTGGTGAAGTGCTCTGCAGGCAGATGTTATCAGTTATGCCAAATACTCACTTTGATGTAACACTGAGAGGAGTCTCTTTCAGGCACAGTGAATTCCAGAGGTTTATAATATGCATGGTAAACCTGGAGAAGAAAGGTTGTGGTGAGTGTCCCCAGTGTGGCCCAGGAGCTCGAGCTTCACCAGAGCCGCCAGAGCCACCTACTCTGATTCAGCCGTGAGGAGGCCCCTTGGCCACCTGAGCTTGTCCCAAGAAGGGCCTCCACCTAAGGCTGCCTCTAACGGCTCCAGGCAGGTAAGGGGGTCCTGGTGTCTGGAAGGCATCTCCATGGGCTCTGACTCACGACATCCCTGGCCCCGAAACCCTCCAAGACAGGGGAGTTCACTGCCTCTCCGGGCAGCCGACTCCATGGCGGGATGCTTCTCACTCTGAGGAAATTCGTCCTCACGTCAAGCCTAAACATCTTCCTCACCATGCTGCATTACTGCTCCTACTTCTGTTCTCTGCGCCCAGATGGACCAAGCCTAACTGCTCTTCCAAGTGCTAGCCCCTGAAAGCAGCTTTCTCTTGTCCGGACTAAACCTCTGCGGTTTCTTCATGGACTCCAGGACCTTCCCACCCTGGTTCCCATCTTAATCTCTCCCAATTTATCAACGTCCTCTGCAGCTGGCATCACCCAGAAATGTGCCTGATGCTCCGGATGGGGCCTGCCCAGTCCCCTGGGCTCCACGCTTCTTGTAATGCAGCTTCAGATTCTGCTCCCATTGGGAAGCATCAATGTCCACACCGACGTCTGTCTGGATAAAGGGATGGCCATGCCCTTGGAGTGCCCAATGCTCCCAGCATGAGCCCTGCCCTTCCAGCTTCCTCTGCCTTGCCCCTCATTGCCTCCTGGCTCAGCTCACCCCCTATGTCCCTCCCCGCTTCCCTCCCTTCACAGACTTGACCCTGCAACTGACTATTGTCTCTCCTTGCTTCCTTGCCTCTGATAGCAGGCTGGAGATAGCCAAAGGGTCAGGGTAGCCCAGGAGAGGCCAGAATGAAATGCGGCATCAGGGAGGTGGGGATGTGGAAGAAAGAGGGAGTTGTCTGCATAGCAGACGAGATTAACAAGGGAGAATACGGAAAGGGGGGAGAAGAGGGGCCAGGGCAGAGCCCCGAGAGACAGCCAAGGCCAGGGGGTGCAGCATGGCTGAGGATTCGGCAAAAGACCCCGCCAAGAAGGGTCCGAAGCTGGACAACTCAACAGTCTGGCCCCAGCCTCCTTTTTTCCAGTATAATCACAAATCACCTTCCTCACAGCCAAGAGTGTACACAGACTGGCCTTCCTCAAGCCTTGGCAAACACTGTCCATCATGTCCTAGCCCTGCCCCTAGGACCCTCCAGGCTGGGCAGGCCGTCACCTCAGTCACGGGCATCTGCAGCTCTCTGTATTTACCCTGGCTTATAGTCCATACTCTTATGGGTCCATGGTGCCTCGCCCAACAGGCCACACTCTCCTGGAGGTCAGAGGCTCCAGCACCTCAGACAGCACCTGACACACAAGAGGGGCTTCCTGGGGGATGGATGAAAGGTTACCCACTAAACACCAGGCACGCTGTCATCCCCATCAGTCACAGATGAAATTGTGGGTCCTTCGAGGAGTCAAACAGACGTTGTTATGACATTATGTGAGATGGACAGAATATCTTAGCAAGTGTGGGGACACCACGGCCTTATCCAAGCTTCATAAATGCCACAGCACCCGACAGCACAGCAGATATGACGCCTGGCAGAAACCTTCACACATCTTTAAAATCTGAAGCAAAGAGAGAACAACCCTGAGGCTTTGAGGACAGAGCGAGTCAGTGCTGGCCTTTAGGAGGTCACATCCTAGGGCACACATCTAGCTAGGGACAAAGCTCCAAGGCAGCCCCGGTTGGGGTGAGGGATGGGAAAGGGGCTCCTAGAAAGGTTCCACACGGAAGCTGTATTTGGGCCGAGTCTTAAGGGAAATAAGGGATAGAGCCTAAGAAGAGGAGGTTAGGAAGCATTTCAGGCATGGGGGCCAGGCAGTGCAAAGGCATGGCAGTGGGAGAAGGGTGTTGCATATGAGGATGGCTGGACAGAGGAGGACATGGAAAGAAGAGCAAGCATGCTGGGAAGATGGGACAGAGACGGGCCAGAGGAGTGGGGAGAGGCTAGAGGCAGGGAGGCCGATGAGAAGGGCGTTGGGAAGGGCTGAGAGAGCAGAGTGGGGAGGGGGTGAAGGTGGATGAGACACCATGTGGTGGTGCCTGGACAGGTGCAGGCCTGGGAGCTCCTGGAGGGAACCTCATCCACATCTCCTTGGGCACCCACCAGGTCCCCCGTGTGCAAAGGGAGGGAACCTGGAACATCAGGAGCCCCATCAGTGCCTGCCCAGAAAGGACGGGCAGCCTCTGGGGGAGTGAGCACAAAGTGGCAGCTGGACAGGCACAGGACGGGGCACAGGAGGGCAGGTTCAAATCTGGCCTCTCACCAAGCCACTGCCTGCCTCAGTTTCCTCAAATGTAGAATGGGGATAAGAGCAGCACCTACGTCACTGGGTGGTTGTGAGGACCAAATAATTGTAACACTACCTGTGGTTATTATGGCTCATTAGTGCTGCTGGTAGTGGTAGCAATGCAGGTGCCAGGGGTGCCGGGGGTGCTGGCAGTGCTGGGGGTGCTGGCAGTGCTGGGGATGCCAGGGGTGCTGGGGGTGCCAGGGATGCCAGGGGTGCTGGCGGCAGGTGGCATAATGCCCAACGCTGGGGGTGCAAAGACAGAACGACATGGTGCCTGCCCTCAAGGGGCATACATTCTGCAGATCTTTTTGTCTGACTTTGCCTCCCCCATCTTGTACTTGTAAAGTCAACTTCTGAACCTGACTGAAGACTTTACATTTTCCCTCCTCAATTTAACGTGAGATTCTGCCCATTTTCCTAGCACATCAGCTCTGCCTTTAGGGGCACAGCACTGATTGTGGGGGTGCCCCTCCGCGAAGCCAAGGCTTCTTCACCTCGCTCGAGATGTGGACCCTGGAAGCCCACAGATGGCCCCTTCTCAGCACTGTGCTCTTAAATGCATAAAGCAAAACCCATAGGATTCCCAAGGGAACGCACAGCATTGATGTCACGATCATGTTTGGAAAAGTTTCTCCTTGCCTGGGAAGAAGCAGACGCCCAGACTGTAGCCAACAATGTCTTCGGGGGTTCTGAATGGTGCTCCCTGGGCTGCCCTCTGGTCTCCCTCCCTCCATCTTCTCCACCAGAGGGTGAGGAGACTCCATGCAATGCCTTGTGGGCAGGATGGCGAATCCCAAGCAAGCCTCCAGCCCTCCTCTCTCACCGGCAATGGTGTCACAAGTGGGCACCAGCTGAGGCTGGCATCCCCTAGGTTTGCTGAAGCCAGGCTGGCTCACTTTCCTTTCTGGATGTTGACTAACCATCCCTCTGGCCAAATGTACAAGGATTCTGTTAGTGATTGAAGCCAAGCTCACTGGGAGGATGTGACATCTGCCTTCGCTTGGTCCCACGGTGCCCCTCTCATTATTCATGGCTTTCCCCAAGCTCCCTAGGCCACAGCGCATTCTTATGACTTTCCACCCTCTTCTGTGCACGGACCCTGCTCTATCTGTGGCCAGTGCCCCCACCCACTCTGCTTCTCTTCGGCAGACTCAAAAAAGTCCCTTCTACAACTGACTTCCTCTACAAAATCTAAGCTGTGGGATCCACTGATGCCTTCTGAAGTCTGCCTTCCCCAAATCAGGGGGACCTGCCACCTCTGGCCTCATTCTCTTCTCCTCTTTCTAAAAAATATTTCTCATTCTGAATATGATAATGCCCAGAGAAGCCGAGCAGCAGACGAGGGCTGAACGTGACCCTGTGATTCCTGCCATGCGTGTGCATTCTTGACCACAGTGGCCAGCTGCCCACATGGCTCCCAACGTGGGATGGCTCCACGCCGTTGGGATGGATTTGGCTCAGAACGTCCACATCTCTCGCTCTCCTTCCGCCTCTTAAAGTCACCCCTGGCCGTCTTTGTCCCCCGACGCAGGCCTTCCCAAATGGACACCTCACTTCTCCCTCCACTCAAGACTTCTTTTGTTGTCTCTTGGGAACATGGAGGGAACTGGGGCTTCCTAAGGCCATATCAGGAAGAACAAGTGCTGGCAAGTCCCCCCAAGCTGGAAAAACTGCCAGGACAGGCTGGGGAAGGGCCAGGCGGGCGTCTGTCATCTGAGAGCTGGCCTTGCCGGCTCTGGCCAGGGGTGATGAGTGTGGCTCAGAGGAGGGGCTGGCAGAGGGTGGGCCCATGCTGATGAAATCGGCCTTTTCAGAAAGACTAAAGCACTCACTCACTCAACAAGCATCCCCTTGGTGAGGCCTTCTTGGTCTGACCAGTCTGGGGGGGCTCAGCTGGTTGGGGGAGAACAGACCAGTCTCTCCCTCCCTTCATTGTTTTCATGGAAAAGCCACAGGATCAGGGGCATCCCCAAAGGCTCCCTCACCGTGCAGGAGCCCCAGCTGTCTCCCTGTCAGGGATGCCTGAGCTGTCCACCTCCCGCTGGAGCCACCAAAGACAGTGGCCAGTGTCAGAGAGAGACAGCACCTGCCTTCAGGAGAGAGCACTGCCCCATCCATGGCAGCAGGGGCCAGGACAGCAGAGTGATGGGAGAAGCCCCTGTCTGTAAGGCCCTGAGCTGTGTGTGTATGTGCTTTTGCATGTGAGTGTATGTACAAGAATGAGTGTGTGTACAAGAATGTGTGAGCATATGTGTGTGTACACAAGTGTTATGAACATGTATGTGAGTACATGTGCATGTGTGTGTGTGTGTGTGTCTATGTGTGGGAAGGGCGTCTTGGAGCTATACAGAATATCTAGGGACCACTGGCTGGTCTGGAGGGAACCTCTGGGGTACAAAGGGGAAGACAAAAGCTAAGTGTTGTCCATGTGACGTTCCTACCCCAGGAAGCCCTCAGAAAGCCGGGCCAGGGGCTCTACCAGAGATTCTGGAGAGGGGGCGAAGGCTGTCCACACCTACGGGGTGGGTATAGACTCTTCTGAGGCCCGACAGGGTAACAAATGAGCTGCATTTTCACATGTGCTGGGCAGCTATTAGCAATTAATTGAGCTTCAGAGAACACAGTTCTGACTCCAACAGTCCGGAAAGGAAAATAAACAAAGCCTGCTTGGCTGCTCCCCATCATGGAACACAAATCAACCTCCCCAAATGTGGCCCGAGACACTCGGCACCATCAAAGCGGGTCGGCAAACCAGCCCGCCATGAGGGAGCCCCAGCTGTCAGGATCGCGGCACGTTAGTGGGAGGGCGGGGGGATGGCTCCAGGACTTCCCACTGTGAAGGCTCTGGCACAAAGTCTCCTTTCTGAGCCCGCTGCCACATGGCAAAAGGGGTGGGGGGCAATGACAGCCACCTGTAAGCTGGTCAGAGCCAGCATCTGCCCACAGCCACCTCCTCCTCTGACCAGGGACTCCCAGCGATCACGCCAGCTGAGAACAGGGGTGCTTATCAGTCTGAATACACAGGATCTCACCTGATCCTCACAAAGACCCGGTGAGCGAGCTAGGAAGAGAGGCAGAAATTAATCGGGGCACCCTATAAGAACCCAGAACCAGACAGAAAGAATGGTGCTTCTGAAATCTGGGAACTTCATGAAAAGACACAATGACTGGGCTCCAGCTAGGCCACAGACTCGCAACAGCCCTTGATGAAGAGGGGGCAGGGCTGAAAGGCCACAAAAGGAAGGTTAGATGGGGCCAAGGGAATGGGCTCCCCATCTGTGGAGGTACTGAAGACCCAGGCTTCTGGAGCACCTGGAACTCTGGGGATGAACTCAGCTCTCTGGAGCGTATCCCTCCAGATTTGTGTACATGGTAGCTAAAGGAGCTATGAGAGGGCTAGTGGGGAACAAAGGGCCCCATAGGATCTGGCTTCCAAGCCTAGCTCAGCTGTAACCGTGGGCTGGTGTGACCTCCTGGGGCCTCCAGCTCCTTCTCTGGAAAACAAGGCTTAGGGTCAGACTCTATAAGCCCCACTCCAGCCAAAGCCTCACGGCCCTATAGACTGAAGCAGGAAGGAGGGGATGACGGGATCTGCAGTGGAAGGGTACATTTTTGACTTTCTTTTTAAAGTCTTTGGTTGGAAACAGAAAGGAAATCTGGCACTTGTTCTGTGAGTTGGTAATGGAATGAAGAAGCACTGCTCAGGTCCCTGTACACACACGGAGGAGATTCGATGGTGGTACATGTAAAACCTAACACTCAGGCATACACACAAAAAACATACGGAGGTCTGGGTGGAATGCAAGCCGACTGAGTCCTCAGTGGGATACGAGTGTCTTCCGCAGTTCTAAGGGAGGTGCTGAGTCAACCACCAGGGCAGGAAAGGCTCAGTGCCCTGGGCCCTCAAGGCACCGCATAGCTATTCTGCAGAAGGCCCGGGAGGGTGACCAGGGATCAGCTGAAGAAACTGGAGCTGTCTGGCCTAGAGAGAAAACTTAGGTGGCCATGAAGGCTGGATCAAATTTGGTCTGTCCGGTCCCAGAAGCAGAATGAGGAACAATGAAGAGAGTGGAAGAGAGACAGATTTGGGCTGGGCCTCAGGAACAATGTACTACAGAGGGAGAGGTCTCAAAGAGGAGACAGGGAGAGCCCTGGCCTCAGAAGAGTGAGATCCCGGCCTTGGGAGAGAGTGGGATCCTGGCCTTGGGAGACAGTGAGATCCCTGGCCTTGGGAAAGAGTAAAATCCTGGCCTTGGGAGAGAGTGAGATCCTGGCCTCGGAAAAGAGTGAGATCCTGGCCTTGGGGGTCTTCAGACTGGAAGAAAAGGTCTGTGTTGGAAAGTGGAAAGCTGGGTTGGCCAAACTTGGCCAAGACAGGTCTCCAGATCTAAGCAGAAAGCTTGACCACTGATGTGGCAGACAGGCCAGAGTGTGCATGCAAAGACTGCGCCAATGGAAAGAGGGCTTTGGGGAGGCTGGGAGGTGGCCATGGGCTGGAGATGGCAGAGGGGCTCAAGGCAGGAGGGAGAATCCAGGGATGAGAAAAGGAAAGAGCCCCTCAGAACAGGGGATGTTCAGGCAGCCCCATGTTGGATCAGAAGCCTTTGGGGGCTCAGGTCTTCAAGGACATGAGGCATCTGGGTCAAGTTCAAAGCCCCCTCCCCAAATAGGCCCCTCACTGTTAAAGCCCCCCAGCCTTGTTCTTCCACACCATCTTCCTGTCTGGGTGAGTGTGAGTGTGAGAGTGTGTGTGTGTGTGTGTATATCAGTAAGTGCATGTCTACGCTGCTGAGTGGCGGGTGGGTCACCGTAGAGCCCAAGGCCTTTCTGGGCAGGCATCAGGCTGAGCACATGGGGCTCCGATGAGGGACTTGGAATGCTGTGGTGACTGTGCCCAGAGGCAGCTCAGATGCGCCCATTCTATCAGTCCTTAAATGAGAAGTGCCTGATGCTCCCCCGGAGCCCAGAGCCACACAAAAGCCGCATGACAAACAGCAAAGGTCTTTCTCTGAGCCAGACAAAAAAGCCCCGGTCTGGCCACCCCCCAGCCCTGCACCTGTGCCCCGCTCATCTCCCCCACTACCTCGATGTTGTCTTCCCCGTGGCGCCTCTTTGCCTCCTCCTCTGACAACCCCACACAGCCATATTCCAGGGGAGTGAAGACTGTTGTGGCCACCTGAAGACGTAACAAAGGTGGACATTACTGCAGGCCGCGAAAAGCAAGACACCACAAAGCAAGTGCCCAGCATCAGCTTGCGCACCCCAGGGCCCATGCCACAGGCTGGCCCAGGCCACAGGCCACACACAGACACACACACACATGAGCACGTGTAGACACACACAGACATACGTGCACACAAAGAAGCACACTTACACACATACGCACACATCCAGACATACACTTACACACACACATTCACCCAGACACACACATTCACCCAAACAAACCCACACACACTCTCACACTCACCTAGACACACACACACTCTCACACTCACCCAGATGCACACTCTCACACTCACACTCACCCAGACACATACATTCACCCAGATAAACACACAAACACTCTAACACTCACCTAGACACACACACACACACTCTCACACTCAGACACACATACACACACTCTCACTCACTCAAACACACACTTAGTCACACACACACATTCACTCAGATACACTTGCACAGACACACACACTCACCCAGACACACACCCACTCACACTCACCCAGACACACACACACACACACACACACACACACACACACACACACACACACACACATGCACACCCGCCCACGTCTCTAGAACAGTGACTCGCAGGGACTCTGGAGCCATGTCTGGAGCCACACCAAGCACCCTACCCGACATTTCGTAAGAAGAGCATGCTCACGTTGTCGTAGTCCATGAGCTCCGTGGCCTGATCAAACAGACGTCGCGCCAGCAGCTTTCCTGCCATTATGGCTGTGGGGGTCAGCTCAGGACGGCCCTGCACAAAAGATCACAGAAATGACCGACCGCAGAGGGGAGCTGGACGGAGCCCCTGCCCCCACCCCTGGGATGCCCGAAGCCCATTGGGCGGCCACCCCCTCATCTCCCTTGGGTGGCCACTGCCCATTATTTCCCTGCTTGGTGGGCATCCTTGGGGTGAGGGGCCAGGGCTCCCTTTGGTGGCCTTTGATGGCAATGTGCTTACAGCCGCAAGGAGGAGGAGAGGCCATGGGATGATGCAGGCGGCCCAGGCAGACCATGGGATGTCTCCAGAGATAACTTAGGTGAGAGGAGTGACAAGAGGACCTTTCCGAGGATAACCAAATGATTTGGCCACCTAACACGGGCGACTATAAGAGCCCAGACGAGGTGGTGGCCTGGGCACCGCGCCACTGACTGGGAGCGGCAACTGGTGGCTAGGTCCCTGGATGCTCCCTACACTGATGAGACCATAGCTGTCCCCTTCTCCTCCCCAAGAAGAGGCTTGGGCCACTGTGAGTATGGGTGAGCGCAGGTGGGCAGGAAGGCCCCTGGGAAGGAGCCAAAGGCAGCTCCTCCCTGAGTGGCAGCGGGCAGGGCTTACTGAAAACCAGCGAAAGATGAGGTCACCCACCCAAAGGATCCGGGGACACTTGTTTGAAAACCACTTTGGGCTTAGTATTCAACCAAAGATCAGAAGCCCTTGGAAATCTCAGGACTATCAGTTAACCTCATTTAGTTTCCAATCTCTCTGTCTCCACTCCTTTCTCCCTCTCTCCTTTCTTTCCTCCCTCCTCTTCTCTCTCTTTCCTTCCCTTCCTCCTTCTCTTTTCTTCCCTCCCTCCTCTTGTCTCTCTTTTCTTCTCTCCCTCCTTTTCTTCTCTCTTTTCTTCCCTCCTTCCTTCTTTCCTCTCTCCCCCTTCCTTCATCCCTCTCCTTCCTCTCTTCCCCTTCTACCTTCCTTGTTCTGGGGAAGCTCCCAACATGAAATGCTAAGCCAAGCTTAGGGACTCATGCTCTTTGGCCAGGGCCGCCTTCAGACACTCTCAGCCCCTGCTCAGGATGCCAATGGTCACTGGATCAGCTTGCAGCTCTTCCTCAGAACAGGAACCTAAGCCTGCACTGCTGACCCTACATCTTTGTTACCCGTTTGGATTCACACTGAAATCTGCCCTTTCCCTGCCTGGGCCTGACAGATGCCTCAAGCTCAGGCCTCCCTGCTTTGTCCCAGACCCATCACGCCTCCAGCTCTGCTCTGCGGTCCCACTCTGTGCGCCATTGACCAGACCAGGCCTGCCAAGTGTTTCCTCTTCCACACGTCTGCCTGAGACGCAGCTGCCAATCACCGCTGGAGCAGGAAATACAGATGTTGTTCTGGCATTCCAAAAATGAAGGGAAGATCGGAAGGACAGATAAAATTGTGAAAGCAATGCCTTGCATACCATGAAGCTTGACTAATTACTGAGACATCCATGGATGCCGAGTACAAAACCTAATTAAGTACTGCTTTCTGGTAAAGCCTGGAGCCAAGGGCAGATTCCCATTGGCGTGAACTGCTCACAAGGATCCTGTCGACACTGTTGGAATCAGGAGCCAGGGACTCCATGGACAAGACCCTTGGAAATACAGAGGCGGATTTTCTGGACCCAATGTACACTGGCCTCTGGGCCTCAGAACCGCCTACAAGCTCCAGGTCAATCCTGGGCCCACTGCTGGAGCCTGGGACTGGAACCCTGGCTGATAAAGGGGAGGCATGCGGATAGGAAGGCTTTCGAATGTATGCGCTGTTAATGAGCCAAGAATAATGGTGTTATCTGAGGGTGGAGTGTATCCAGAATGTACACAAAGCCTCCCCAAAAATAATCAGGTCTCCTACACCATTCACAAGGAGAGGACGTGTTCCTCAGGAGATAACACCCCCAAACAACTGCACGGCCTGATAATTATGGGGGTGGCTCCCTGGGCAGAGAGGCCCTTGCAATAAGGACACCTCCACCATCAACATGGAAAAGTAGGCGTTTTTAATGAGGGAGGGGGAAGAGACTTTGCACTTCTTGATCTAGGAGAGTGGCGCCTGCCTGGCGCTCCCAAAGGGAGGGCCGCCATCACGGGACGGGCACCGTCATGGGCTCTGCCCTCTGCACCAGCTCACACGATGCTTCCTGGCTTTCCCTGACCCTTACAGGCCACCCTGTGTCCAGGCTCAAACAATCCTAGTGCCCAGAGGGGCAGCTTCTCACTGGCCTGCTGTCATGATAACAGTAGCTGACGTCTCCCGGTGCCATGAGGACTGCAGGGCACAACCCTGGGAGGGGGGCACTTGATTGAGGCAGACCGAGGTGAAATGACTTACCTGGGGCCACAAAGCTACTCGATATCTGAGGCTGGGAGGCTTATATGTCTGAAAACAGCTCTCAGTAGCATGATTTGGTTTAGATAATCTGGGTGCTTCTCCCTGTGATGGGCAGGCCGGGCACCTACCCAGGAAGGTCTGCCCACAGTTGAGGGGGCCATTGCATGCCCAGGCTTCACGTCCTCCCTCACACCCCCACACCAGTCTAGAGTAGGGAAAGCAAATCCTCAGACGGTTCCTTTTTTTGGGGGGGGGGGAACAACATGTCTGACTTTACTGAGGAAGGGGACTGTGCCCCCTTTGTAACCAATGAATCGCTTCTGATCAGAGAACCCTCCATCATATGACTTCTGCCCATCGCCCTATTGTACAGTGCCCTGGTGGGAAATGGAAGAGTGGGTGGGGGGCTCCCCTCATCGAAGAACCAGGTGCTGCCTCCTCCCTTCTCCAGAGAGACTATGCGGCACTTTCCTCCCTCTCCCCTACTCCCACCACATTAGGGGGGTGCTCTCACAGGATCAGAATCGGACTCTGGCCGATTTAGGAGGCTCGTGGCCTGGAGATATTTTAAAATTCATCAGCTGTTGAATCAATCAAGACTGAAGTGTTGCATTCAGCACACCTCACAAAGAGCAGGTTCCTGACCCACTGCTACGGACCCTTTGGGCCCCTGCCCCGGGAGTCTCTTGGGGTGGCCAGGGCTCTTTGGCAGCTCTTTCCTTCCTGGCCTCCCGTGATGAGGAATGACATCCAAACACCGATGTCTCCCCCTCCTACCTTGGGATGCTGCCCTAATCCAGGGGCTATAAACCAGGGGGCTGTGAACTTGTTTTTAAGAATATTCTGATGATGGCATCAGTCTGCTTTGTCATAGTCTATATGGCATCTTAAGCACTTCAGAACATGATTCTAGCCTTCACCCAGATAGAGAAGCCAAGGACCCTCACCCTGACTGGTTGGGTGGGATGATGGGCTTGGCAGTGCTCTTGGGACAGCCCACGCCAGCTGTTGGCCTTCTTTATGAGCCTCCTGCAAGTTTCCTGGGAGCCCATGGGACACTGGGGCTATGGGGATCGGGTTCGAGAGCAAGGGGAACCTGAGGATTCAGTGGAAGGAACATGACATCTCCTGTGGTGAAAGGCCCAGGGGTGGGGGCTGAACTGTTTCTAAGGCGATAGCTCTTAGGATCGTGGGGTTTAGGACTTGAGAGATCTGGGATGCCAAGGCCCAGAGAGGGGAAAGTCTCGGCCCAGGGCGTCCAGGGTTGAGGCATAGAGCCAGGAGCCTTTCTCTTCTAAGCCCTGGGCCCCAACATGGAGGAAGGGGAGCCTGTGCCACGGGGTCTCCTCTCTTCTCTCAAAGGCCACCAGGAAGCTAGGCAGCCATGTCTGCCTCTGCCCGTGGTGAGCCTCCCCAGGACATCCACCCAAGGTGCTAGGGCCCTGTGTGGGAAGAGCAGAGTAGCTCCCTGACCTTTAAATAATGAGACAAAATTGGGCATCACAGAAAGAAACAGAAGTCCACCAAGTGGACTGGTATAAGAGAAATGAGTTGGGGGCAGTGCAGCCCAGGGGAAAGAGCCTGGCTCTGGAGTCTGACAGAGGGGCCTGGGTTCAAATCCCACCTCTGAGGCTGGTGAGATGCTGGGTAGGCACTTTAGACCCTGGAGGAGCAGGGAGTCTGGATCCCTTTCAGCTCTCGGCCTACAGTCCCAGGAAATGCCAATTCTACCTTTGAGCTCAAAGCAAATGTGCCTTATCCACTTGGATCAGGAAACATCTGTCCAGAAACATCCCTTACTGGAAAGCAGACTTAAAAACAAGCCCCCAGTGAGAGCACATTAAAGCTAGAAGGGCCTCAGGGGCCAGCAGGGCCAAGCCCTTCCTACTAGAGAGGAGCCAACAGAGGCCTGGGGAGGGATCAAGACTGATCTAAGGTCACCCCATGAGGACAGAGCAGAAAGAGCTTTGGGTTCCACAGCACAAGACAGAGCTCCAGAGCCTGCTCTGTCACCTATGGCTTGGGCAGGGGCCTTAGTGTCAAAGGAAGAGGCTGCATCAGTGGGCCTGAGGGCCTCTCCACACATGAAGGATACAAGGAATCAAGGAAAGAGGATGAAAGGGAAGAAGGAAAGAGGGAAGGAAGGAAGGAGAGGAGGAAGGAAGGAAGGAGAGAGGGAGAGAGGAAGGAAGGAAAGAGGAAGGGAGGGAAGGAGGGAGAGAGAGAAGGGAGGGAAGAAGGGACAGAGGGAGAGAAGAAAGAAGGGAAGGAGGGAGAGAGGAAGGAAGGAAGGAGGGAGGAAAGCAGTGCTGGGCTCCATACAGGCTTTACCAATCTTTGGCAAACTGTCTTCACCTCACCCTCAGCCACATAGCAGAATAAGCCTCCCTTTCAGAGAGATTGATCCCAACTCTCCCGTCTGTTTATTGTAAAAATCTTCTCATCTGGAGTTTTGATTTAAGCCTCTCTCTGAATTTAGAGTGAGAAGGAGTGACTGCCACAATGTCTGAACAGGACAGAGGCCGTGGCGCCCGCTGACCAAAGCCCTCTGGCCCAGGGGTCAGCCGTCAGTACCTCTGTGATATCCCCGATGGCGTAAATATGGGCTACCGAAGTCGCTTCGCTGGCGTTGACCAGGATCTTCTGCGAGTCTGGGTGAAGCTTCACTCCGACCTGGTCCAAATTCAAATGTCCGGTTTCTGGAGCGCGACCTTGGGGAACCAGACAGAGCCCAGAGGTTTGGAGCAGTTCTCATCTCAAGCCCCGACCCCACCTCACAAGTCTACAAATCCTTGACTCCATGCCTCGAGCGGATTAAAAACAAAGCCAGAATTTCCATTTGGAAGCTAAAACATGAAATCCCACCATGGATGAGGGGATGTTCTAGTGCTGTGATCACAGAGCTCCCGCTCAGTCCCTGCCCCCCACCCACCCAGGCTTCCTGGGGAGCCCGCTGTCTCCGTCCTGGGGGGCCACCAGACTGGGGGGCCAGGTTACCGAGCTTCTGTAATTGGGGGGCTCAGCTGCTGTTTCTATGGGCAGGGGGCCAATGGTACAAGTGTGTGTTCAGTTATTCCAGTCGAGTTTGACTCCCTGTGACCCCATTTTGGGGGTTTCTTGGCAAAGATCCTGCAGTGCTTTGCCATTCTTTTCTCTGGAATCTGAGGTAAACAGGGTGAAGTGACTTGTCCAGGGTCACACAGCTAGTAAGTATTTGAGGCTGGATTTGAACTCAGGGAAATGAATCTTCCTGATTTCAAGCCCAGATCTCTGTGCACTATGGGGCCCCCTCATGGTACAAGAAACAGTGGTAAATATGAAATGAAAACTATATGGGCCAAGACGGCTGAATGAGGACAACAGGATTTAACACAACCAGGATTGATTGAGCACCAACTGTATGCCAGGAGCTGTGAGAGGCATTGGCGACAGGAACAAATGAGACATGGGATTTGGAATGTGTGGGCCTCCTTTGGGCTCCCCCTTCTGCTGTACCCCTCACATGGAGCACAGAGACTAGCCCATGGCCAATGCTCCCTGACCAATGGTCAGCGGGCACATCTAGCGAGCCTGAAGGACCACAAAGGGTGTCACAAAAATTAGCCCATTGGGTTCTCACAGCAATCCTCTGGGGAGCTGCTGTTACTGCCTTTTATCATGCCACTACTAAGAGTCAGAGGCTGGATTTGAATCCAGGTCCTCCTGGCTCTATTTACCCTCCCTTCCCTGTCCCACTACCCTTGTTGGTAGAAGGTCTTGGGTTAAACAATCTTTGAAGCTCCTCAGAGCTTACTGATGCCATGCTGGAAGGTCAGATTTCCTCTTCTTTGGATGGTGGGGACCTCAACTGTCACACACTCCCAGGACGAGGACAAGCCTGGGGAAGCCTCGGAGGAAGAGGTGACTCGGTGGCCTCAGCAGTCACCAAGAGGCTATTAATATGCAGGAATGTGTGCCACCTGCCTGAAAAGGTCTGCTTCCAAAGCAGCTTTTCTGGGGGTTCTGCTGGTGAGCACCCGGGGGTCAGAGAGGAAAGGCACCTGGGAAGCCATTGAGTCTAGCTATAACCCTGCAGAGGAGCAAGTGACCTGCCCAAGGCCACGCTGGCAGGGATCTGTCCTCTGACCCCAAAGGCAGTGCTCTCTCCACTGTATGTTTGTAAGGCATGAAAGAAGGGCCCCACCTCACGTCAAAGAAAGTTCCAAGTCCCAGGTTTGAGTCTTGGCTCTGATCCAGAGTGACAAAAGGCTGATCTGAAGGCAAGGCCTTCCAGTGCCTCTGTTTCCCCACATGGTGAGGAGGACAGGAGGTGACTGAGGGACATCACTGGAGCACTGAGCTGGGACAGAAGGCCTGTGCTGGTGTCCTCCCCCAGGGCCTCAGACAGGGACACCCCCTGGATGAAGTCTGCAGTCACAATGACAGAGGCCTGGAGTCCTCCGAGGTTTATAGCCTGTGCGACCATGGACGAGGCACCTGACGTTCAGGGGTCTCAATCAATCAGTCAGCACATAGTTCTGCTAGGCAGGGGCCTAAGCTGCTGGGAACACAAATACAAGTCCCTGGACTCAAGGCGCTTCCATTCTAACAGGGGAAGATGACACACAGAAGGCAGCTAAGGATGGGGAGAGGGGGACAACCAGCCTGGAGCAGAGGTCTGGGGGGCAGCCTGGAAAGGAAGGACTCCAAGAACCCACCAGCACAAAGCTGCTCCTGGCTGTGCTGTTGGATCTGATGGGGGGCAGAGTTCTGGGGCCTCAGAGGAGGGCTATCGATCATGGGGACTGGCTGGGCACAAGCTGATATGGGAATGTCCTGAAACAAGTGCTGAGAAATGAGGAGGGGGGAGCCTTGGAGAACCCTGGGAAGGGCCGTGTGAATGGGGGCATTGTGAACTGAGCTGGGGGAAGAACACGATGTCCAGCGACCACAATGTGGCACAGACCAGGACCTGGGGAGGCATCAGAGCGCCGATCGATGCCCAGGGAGCAGCTGCCACCGCCATCCTACAGCAGAGCTGAGGGGGGAGACTGAGTCACACACTGCACTGGACCTGGCCAATGTGGGAATCTGTCGTGCCTGACTTTCCTTATTTGTTACAATGCACAGGTTTTTTTCTTTTTTTTTTCTTCCCCTGGGAGGGGACAGAGAAAAAAGAGATTTTTGTTAACTGAAAAAAAAATTAAACCCTAAAAAAATCCATCTTTTTATCAGAGCCCAGAGCAAGGGAGCGATTAGAGGGTGGTTAAGGTCGGTAGGAAAGTCAACTCCCAGGGCCCAGCTTCTATCTTCCCAGTAAGGAACATCCTCTGCTGAGGAGGAGGGTTCAACCTGATACAGGAAGCTCAGGGAGAAAAAGACAGAATCAACAGCTGTGATGAGTCCCCAAGGGCGTGAGGTTGCTCTACACCCATTTAAGCTGTCCACAAGCCAAAAAAGATGGAGATTCGGGTAAATGTGACAGATCTAGGACTAGGAGAGGCCTTAAGAGCAGACTCGGCAATCCTGGACAATAAGAACCTCCGCTATCCCAGACATCCCAAACCTTTGAGAAGAGACACGTGGCCTTCCCAACAGCCAGGGCTGGCGTCAGCTTCAGGCTCAGCCAAAGCTACGGGCATCCTGCAGATGCTCTGGGAGGGGGCCTGTTACTGAGCTGGGCTCACCCAGTGAACAAACTGATGGTCTGAGACTGTCAGACGGAGCGGCACCCAGACTCAGGAATCGGGAGCGACAGGGGTGAGCCCGGGAAGGTGGGAGGAGCAAGGGTCTCCTCAGTGAGTTACAGCCAAGGCTTCAAAGTGGGGCTAGTTTCTAACTGAACTGCACATACACAATGTTTGCTTCTTTAGATCTGACAATGCACATTTAATATTTCCGGGGACTGGATTATCTATCCCTGTAAAATGTAATGTGACCAAAATTACAAATAACTCTGTGAATCAAGTTGGGGGGCTCAGCTGAGCCTAGGTAACATCAATCCATAGGAGCTCGGATCAGCATGATCACATCTCCTCCTCCACAGGCACAGAGAACGGTAGGGGCAGCAAGCTGGCACAATGCACAGAGCACCAGGCCTGGAGTCAGGAAGATCTGAGTTCAAATCCAGCCTCAGACATTTGCCAGCTGTGTGACCCTGGGCAAGTCACTTAACCCTGCTGGCCTCAGTTTCCTGGTCTGAAAAATGAGCTGGAGGAAATGACAAACCCCTCTAGTATTCTGCCAAGAAAACCCCAAATGGGATCATAAGAGTCAGATACAACTGAAAATGACTAAAAGAGAGAACGGTGGAAAGGTTGGATGCCAGTGCTGGAGGGGCTGAGTTCACACACCGCCTCTAACTGGGCCTGCCTGTCCACTCCCTTGGCCTCCTCTCCTCACTGGCCTCTGAGTCTCTCGCCCATCTGGCCACCTCTTCTCTGCTGACTCTCCCTCACTCTCTCTCTGTCTCTCCCCAATACCCCTGAGCTCCTGGACAGCAGGGACATCTTCTACCTTCTTTGTAGGCCTGGCTCTACGCAGGGTGCTGGGCATGGCAAAGTGCTTAACAGATGCCTGCTGATGTGTCAGGTGTCTGCTCGTCTTTCTGGATTATCAAGGACCTTTCCTGTGTTCGCTCTGGCGACCCAATGAGACCACACGCTTCCTGACGTCAGGCCCTCCCAAGAGCTGTGCACATCCTCAGACACTTGGTAAATCCCTATTGATTAACAGGAATGAAGCCAGACAAAGCTTAACAGCCAAGTTTTCGTACTGAAATATAAATTGTTCTATGTTTCAATCCTTGAATAGGAAAAGTATGAGAAAAACAGAGGCCTTTAATGTTACTGAAATAGAATTAACAAAGAGAAGCAGGTTTTCCCCAAAAGGCTTATTCTGGCCAAACAAGGTGGCAGCCTGGGGCTGTGGAGGGCAGGGTTGAGGCAGCCACAGGCCTGTCACCCTGGCATAGGCCTCAGTGATCTCTTCTGTCAGGTTCCTGGGTCCCTTAAAGGAGCTGCATCTCCCCATCCTCCGTCCCAGGACCGGGAGGGCCCTTCCCCAGCATCAGCACCATGTGGGCTCAAAGCACCTCTTCCTCTGGGATTACTGACGGAAGCTGTCGGCACCCATCCATCTGTCTGCCAGCCCCTCCACAGGCCTGACGCTATCAGGCAACAACAATCACAAGCCTCCAGGACCTTATCTTGCTTCGGAAGTGAAACAACTTCCGCCTGTTGTATTTCTTTGTGTACTGAGAGCAAAGCCTGGACATTGGGCAAACAGACAGCTAATGGGTTTTCTAGCTTTCCCCTCTTCCTGCCTCAGTGCTGCCGGGGGAGAGCTTAGCATGCAAGCTCCCCCCATCCCTTCACCTTCAGCAGGTAAGGGCTTGGAGAGAGTGCTCCCAGCTGGCCAATGGGATGGCCTTGTTACCCTTAAAGCAGGCAGAGTCAGGAGCTGTGGCTACAGAAACAAGGGCCTGGCACGCACTCTCTGAACATCCTGCGATTCCCCTCACTGCCCACCTCTAATACAATATGGACGTAGTGGTGGGCGGTCAGCGCTGGCTGGTCCCATCAGCTGCTCAGGCCAGAGCTCTGAGCCCTGGGGTATGGGCAGGGTGACAAACATGGTACTGAACAGTAGGGTGAGCACCGCTGTCCTCCAGGCAGGTGAGCTGGGTCAGAGACCTGAGAAGGCCAGAAAGCTCCCCCGTCCTTGCCCTCACCCTCAGCTAGCCCTGGTGGAGCCTTCCCACTCTTGAGGCTTCTAGCCATGGGGAAAGTGTCCAGGGGAAAGCCAGAGAGAGAAAGTCAGGGAGTATGCGGCCCTGAGGATGGGACATCATCCACTAATTTTCATTCTCCATCAGCAAATGGTCTATCATTGTGGAAGCTGAGAGTGGCCAGGAAAGTCTGGCCCACCCGAGAAAGGAATCCCTTATAAGGAGCAGCATTTCCTGGCTCTGCTTGAAGCCCTCCCAGAAGAAGCCATCCTTGCCTCTGAGGGAGGAGGCCAATTCCATGCTGGGACAGCTCTGGTTGCTGGGACCTCTGATCACCATATGACAGGCCTTCAAGCCCCAGATCATGCTGCAATGGCTCCTCTGTCTCCTCCTTAATCCATTCCCCAGTTCCTTCAATTGACCATCCTAGGGCAGGGACTCCCCATTCTGCTTGCCTTCCCCAGCTTATCGATGTCCATCTTAAATGGTGGCACCAGAACTAAGGGCAGGACCCTGCTTGCTCCCAGACATCATGCCTCCTCATCAATCACCAAGCGCCCAGTGTTTCCTATGGGCAGCAGGGGAGAAAAGAGGGTTCTTGTCCCCAAGGAGCCTGCGCTCTAGGGGTGGTGATGGTGGCTCTGCACTGACCGGAGGTGAGCTTCCATGCCTGGAGTCAGGAGTTCCAGGCTTGAGTCACAGCACTGCCACTTACGGTCTTGGGAACTTGGACAAGGGTCTTCTCTGGGGCTCAGCTCTAAGGGATCTGATCAGCTCATTTTCCAGGTGAGAACCAAGGCCTCCAGCCCCATGTACCAGAGTGAGGGATGGTGCCCAGGCTCCGGACTCTGTGCTGAGCACTTCTCATCCAGAAGACACAGGGCTGGGCAAGATGACTTCCTGTGTCTCTCTTGAAGCTTATGTGTCTATGACTATCACAGCCTGATTTTTTTTAACGTACTACACTGTAAAGACCAGTAATGAGAGAGTGGGAAAAGGCAAAGAGCGAGAAAAGAAAAATCCTATCCATTAAATCCCACCCCTCCCCTCCCCTCCCAAAGCCTTCTGCCTTTTTTTATACCCCACGGCTCAGCACAGTGCCTCACATACAGCAGGCACTTAATAAGTGCACATGCTTACTAACGATGGCTTCATGACAACAGATTCATGAGTTTTTGGTCAGACTCTCACTGTCTTCTGGCCAGAAGCCATCCCAGGATCAGGAGGCGCTATGCACAGGCTGCCCATCCCGAAAACCAGGCATCTGTGAAGCAGAGCTTCAGGGTGAAATCCACCCCACGTGGCACAGTGAACACAGCCCCATGCCAGGCGCTGCTCACAAAGCTAAGGCCAAAGGGCAGAATCAAAGAAAACTCATGAGGCTCTGGGAAGGTCTTCTACCAAAGGTCCTTCCAGGAGCCAGGGGCAGCAGGGCCTCTGCAGCCCCCAAGTGCCTGCCCACTCATCTGCTCCTCAGGCAAGCAAGGCCCAGATCTCTGGCAGGGGAGCCCCTGGCTCCCACCAAGAGGGTGCTTTTAGGTTTCCAAGGTGTTGCCCAGTGATCTCTTAGCCTCTTCCCTCCTGACCTCTCTGTTCACCACCTGTTTCTGGATGTCCTCTGCCCTCTCCTGGCCTTCCTCTGATGCTGCTGATCCCTCCTCTATCCACCATGTTCCCTGCCTGGGGGGCACCCTGCTCCCTCCCTTTCACTTTCTCTGCCCCAGATTGGACTTGTTCTGCTTAACCCTAGAGGAGCAATGGGGGAGCTGGAGGCGCCCCAAATTCATGGCTTCCCACCCGTCGCTCTTTAGAGCATAATAATCAGTTGTAGTATCCACAGCCCACGATTTGTCCAGCCCCCGTGTTTTCGGCTCCCCTCCCAGACAAATCCTGCTAATGGGAACATTCTGGCACTTTGGGACCTTCCTTTCTGCTCCCGAATTCCTTGAGTGTATAAACCCACTAGTGCTCTAGGCGTGGCAATGGTAGCTCTGGGATCACTGGATCAAAAGGGAGGAACACCAAGGAACTCTTCCTCCATGATTCCAAATCATTTCTCAGAAAAGGATTCTGATTCTGTTAATGATATACGGACACGCCTGCATTTCCACAGTCCTTCATTGCCTTTCTCCATCTTCTGTCATCCTTGCCAAGAGGAGGGGAGGGAACAAGCATTTATATGGTACCTACTGTATACCAGACATTGTGCTAAGTGCTTTGCAATGATCTCATTTTATCCTCAACACAGCCCTAGGAAAAAGGTGCAGTGATTACCTCTATTGTACAGTGGAGGAAATGGAGGCAAACAGAAGGGAAGTGACTTGCCCAAGGTCACAGAGCAACTGGAAGTCCAGAGCTCTAACTACTGCACTATCAGTTGCCACGGTGATGGATAGGAAACAGCAGTTCAAAATGGCTTTAATCTGAATTTTCCCTATTAGCGATCTGAAACATTTAAACAACTTGCTTTTTGATCATTTGTACAACATCTCTGGAAAATGATTCCTGTCCTTCTTTTCTGGGTTTTATGTTAAATGCCTTTAGATTCTAGCTGCCAATCTTTATCAAAGGTGTTTGATTCAAAGACTCGCCCCCACCCCAATCCATTACTTTCCTTCTTAGTTTTGCTGGATTGATTTTGTTCATAACAAAATTACTTCTGAACAGGTATGTGAAAATGCCTTTGATATCACAGTGTTTGGTCACAGAATTTCTAACTTCATGTAGTACTGTGATATCCTGGCTACTTTCTGGATACACGCATGTGTAAATACATACACGCATGTATATGTGACATATCTACATAGCCCAAGGGGTGATGGCAGCAGCATCAGCAGCAGGAATTCTGTGCTAGCCAGGAAATGGAGAACATGACCAAGGCAAGGGCCCTGTCTTTTCTCTGAATCCTCCAGAATGTGTTGCACACAAGGGCCATAACAATTGTTGAATTGAATTATGGATGGTCCAGAGAGAACAGCTGGTAATGAATGTGGTAACAATTGAGAATCCAACACCCCAGTGTACTTTGGGCCAGTCAGTGGAGAGAATTAGCCGAGATTAACCTTGCAATCGATAAGGGGCATTACTGGAGCTTTTACAGTTCAAAGGTTAAGAAACTCCCTGGCCGTCCCGGTCCCTGAAGGGAAGTTTTGGTTTCGCCCCTCCACCAAAGGGCCGAGTGGGGTTACGTCCCCTGTATACTGGCAGGAGGTGTGCCACATATGGAACGTGTCAAAGCAAATGTCCTTTGCTCCCCACTAATTCAGACTGATGGGGTTCTAAGGCCTGCAGACAACAGGCCTTAGCCGTTGAGGCACACTTAACCCTTTGTGGGGCTCAGAGTGCTGCAGGCAAAGGACATGGGGCTCCCTGGTGCCCAGGAATGGTGGGGGGCAGGCTGGGAGGCTCCCCCCCCACAATGCCAGATAGCTTTTCAGTTTTCCAAAGAGCTTAGAGTCTAATTCCTTTGGCCAGGAAAGGTGATTTGATTTCAAAGGCATACTTCTCATAGCTCCCCACTGGGGAAGTCCAAACAACAGAGAGCATGAGATGAGGCTTGGAAATGTTCTCATTCCAGTGTCTACATCTGGGAGATGAATCCCTCTGTGAAAGGCTCAGCTTTAAGTCTTCAGCTGCTCTCTCGAAGCCTCAAGTCAAAATAGGGAGGATGAGTCAAACTGCACGGCCGTAGACTTGGGGAGTCTGCAAGTTGTTCGGCCTTGAGTGCCATCAGTCACAGGTTTCAGTCCATCCAGCTACAGAAAGATTGCTTCCAAATTTATATAAAATCCATTGCTTAGGGAACACCCCATGAGAAACCTTCGCTCAGTGCAGATGATGACTTCTCTTGGAGTCAGGGTCATTGGGTCATAGGTGTAGGGGGGAAGCCCAACCTTTCACTTTACGGCCCAGAGAGAGGATGGGATGTGTTCAGTGGGCAGCAGAGGGGGGTCCTCTTGACTCCTCAGCTGGCTCCTCTCCAGCCCAAATGCTCTCCTGCTTCTCTACCTGTTCTCACTGTGCTCTTCTGCTCTTCGCCCTGCAGTGTCAGGAAGGCCAAGGTCACCAAAGCCTATGGGGACGCAGGAAGGCGGCCGCAGGGGCTCCAGAATGCCCAGAGATTTCCATTTAAACTTGAACATCACAAGCCAAAGGCTGCAACTGTACACACGTGAAAGAAGAAATGATTTATGTATTCTTAGTGCTATCAATGGCACTATCCTCCAGGTATGGGTCATGTTGGTGGTGGGACTGACACAGGCCTGTGGAGCAAGACAGCTGGCTTCCCTCTGCCAGAGGCAGCTAGCTGGGCCAGTGAATAGAGCGCTGGCCTGGAGGCAGGAAGACCTGAGTTCAAATCCAGTCTCAGACATTTACTAGCTGGGTGACCCTGGGCAAGTCAGAAATGGAGATGATAACAGCTCCTCCCTGCCTGGGCTGCTGTGAGATTGAATGAGACCATGTCTGTAAAGCTCTGAGCACTGGGCCTGACATGGGGTAGGACTGTTCTGGGGATATGACAGAATCAGGCCTAGAGGGTCTCGCGTGGGCCACGTGTCAGAAGCCCAGCACACCTGCTGGCCTCGACCTAGACGCACAAGTCCCAAGAATGTGATGTGGAAGAGGTAAGAAGCACTCACGTGCCGGGCACTGCACTGAGCTATCCCCAAACATCTCCCTTGATACAACTTTGTGTGGCAGGTGCTGTTACTATTCCCATTTCGCAGCTGAGGAAACTGAGGCAGACAGGGGTGAAGAGACTTGCCCTGGACCACTCTGCTAGGAAGCATCTGAGGCTGGACCTGATCTCAGGTCTTCCGGACTCCAGACTTGGGGCTCTAGTTCCATGGCGCCCCTAGCAGCCTAATGCCCTAGGATAGGGAGCTCCCAGATGGCAGTGCCACCTTGCCCTTGCCTTTCTATCACCAGCACCTAGCAGGGGACCAGTGTTCTTGGGATGAGGGTGGGAAGGGCCAAGCAGACGCAGCAAAATGACACTGTGAACCCTGTCCGGAGGCCCTGGAAAATGTGGAGCAGCCAAGAGGCAACATTCTACACCTATTCAGAATTCTTTCAGTTCAAATTTCCTGATATCAAGTTTGGTTCGATGTATCTCTGTCCTTGAGATACATTAAAATTACAGCAGAAAACCTGATTAAATGCCACAGGGGTGGACAGGAGGAAAAAATGTGAAGCCATACAAGCATTCCGTGGTGCAGCTGCTTCTGATCTCAATGGGAGTTCTGCACCAGCTGTAGGCCATCAGCAGGCAGTGCCGGCCTGAAGATGCCTTTTCCCTGGACCGCCCTCATCAGGCCTGGTGGTCCTCCCAAGGGAGGTGCTGAAGGAGGTCGGAAAGGGAACCTGACCAAAGTCACCTGCTACCCAGGGCCCACAGGGGACACCCACACAGATCACAACCAACAGGAGAGTTCACAGTCTTTGCTCATTCAATGATGGGAACGCTGACATTCCTTCCAATTTCATGCTTGCCTGGAGTATGAATAAAGAGGAGTGAAAGGAAAACCATTTAATTAGGAAAGATTTAAGCACCAGATAGACATATGAGCAGGTGAGTGAGAGAGGGATGATCTAGACAAAAGTACACATGGATACAGAAAAGGTCACACCGTCGCCATCACCGATGGGTGGCATTTACTGGGCACTTCCTATGTGCTAGGCGCTGGGCCGAGTGCTTTACAATCATTGTCTCGTTTGACAAGATACTACAGGCTGTCCCAGGAGTGCTCTAAGACTTTGGGGACGCTCTTTATTTTTTAAATGGCTCCTTGGTTGGAATGGAAATGGAAGAAAGGCATCGGTCCTGGCCTGCTGGCCTGGCAAGCAGCTTACCAACACATCAAGGCAGCATGAAGCAGGTATGGGTGGCCTCCAGCAAGCACTTCAGTGATGTCCCAAATGCAGAGTCTCAGAGCAGGACAACAGCATGGGAGGCAGCAAGAAAAGCTGGTCTCACCCTCACGCGCTGGGTGACCTTGGGCAGGTCCCTTCCCCTCCTTGAGACTTAGTTTTCTCCTCGGTAAAGGACAGGCTACTCTGACAAAACCATCCCTTCTCATTTTTAGCAGGGAATGTTCTAGCTGTCTCGCTTTGAGCTGTCTTGGCCATCTGAGTGCTTAGAAGGGTGGGTGGCTGACTTTTCTCCAACTCACCAAGCAGCTTCGTGTCCTCCTTGGGTTCAAGTGCCAAAGCGGTGGTTGGTATCAGGCTCTCAAGGCTGAGGACCCCCCGGGTTCTGATGCTGCCTTTGACTCCTAGGAGCTGTGTGCTATCCCTATGGGCCCCTGAGCGGGAGGCACTGGTACCTCCTTCTCTCCTCGTGCTCCCCACTGAGTGCACTGCTGGAGGGACTGGACCAGTGGGAGCCAACATATCCAGATGGAAGATGAAGATGTGTCAAGGGCAAACAGAGGGTCCCCTGAGCAAAGGCACCAAATATCCAGAGAAGGGACTGCCCAGGTCACCACTGGGCGACTTGGGGAGTCTGTTGGTGCTGGTGACGGTGCCCACCGGAGCAGCAACAGCTGACAATGACAGATAGGCCGAGGACAACCCAACGCTACATCAAGAAATCCAAAGAGGGGACGGACTCCTGAAGCCTGTCAGAGACACAACTAAGGGGAGCTTCATGAGGGAAAGGACTTCCAGTCACTGGGGCTGTGCTGCCCCCCGGCAGCCAGGTTCTTTCCTGTGTGCTTCATTACTATTTTACCATAATCCTGACCCACTGCACCCAGGGCTGGTGTGTGCAAAGGAAGAATGCACCCCTGGCTTGGGGGATCACTTCTCTAACAACTGCCCTTGCTTTACCTGCTAAGTAAATATACTTTCCCAAAGCCAATTAAGTCTGGCTGTTCATCAACAGAAAGCACACCAGTGAGGACTTGTGAGTGACATTACTAGAAACCCCAACAGTCTTCAGGATTGTCCCCTAGAAGTCTGGGGACATAAGAGTAATTTGCCTGCTGGGGACCCAGCTTGCCAGTGCAAGTGGGCACTAGGTGAATAAGCCCAGAGGGGGTGCTACCAGTAAACAAATATATACAGGTTAAATACAGAGCTGGTGGAGGGTATCCCAGAAAGGAAAGCCAGTAGCTGAGGGAAAGCAGAATCAGAGCATCTCAGCTTTTCACAATGGCTGTGAAACCCTGCTGGTCCCCTCTCATGGCTCGGCTGTTTGTGAACACGGGGAAGACCTGACACCAAGCAAAACTATGGAGCCCATAGGCTGTGTGTGGCCTGTGTCATTGCACCTGTGATCAGTGGCACTGCCTCCACGGTCATGCTGCTCCTTGCATGAAACAGAAGGGAGATGTCAGGTAACATCTGACGCCGTGCACCGCCAAATGCACGAGTCTCGGCATGGGCAGGCAGTGGAGAAGGATCTTGGAAGAGGTACAAGGAGGAGGGAAGCTCAAGCTGGAAGCCTTAAAGCAGATTTCCTTTTCTTTTCTAACCTTAAGTCAGATCCTTGGAGGTCTATTATTTTGTTTGCTTATGTTTTTAAAATATCCATCTTTGAGCCTTGAGAAAAAAGGGTGGTGGTAGTAATGGCAGCCTCTGAGTGCCTTTTCTTTGTTTGAGGACAAGGATTAATGATGAACTCCAAGATCTTGGCAGATAAAACATACCCTGATCACCATTTCACACTGAGACTTAACACCATGTAGAAGACAAGCTGTTAATTGCTGAATGTTAACCCATACTCTGGGAAGTAAATCTAAAGAGTGTTCATAAAAGTGATTGATGCAAGTGATCTATGGGGTTCCTGACTGTCCACTTCAACAGCACCTACTATGCGCGCGCGCGCGCGTGTGTGTGTGTGTGTGTGTGTGTGTGTGTGTGTGTGTGCGTCCAGGTCAGGTTTAGATGACATAGGCCTTAATTAAGGTCCTTCCCAATCCCATTCTCAGTTGACCGCTACAAACCTTTCCAATGGCAGAATTTTGCCTGATATGAGGAAGGGTATAATAAATCTGGAAAATAACATGGTTTCCTCTGAAGGGTGTCCAACCCTGGGAGGGAGGCATGCAAAACGATCCAAGAAATTCACAGAAAGCAGCTTCCATCAGGGGAGTCAGCTATACAAATCTACAGTCTTAGGTATCCCCCCCCCCCCACCCCAATCCACTCCCTCCTCTCTCACTGCCTCAGGGCCCTAGCATCTTACCAGTCCCCTCGGCTCACACCCTAGGAGTCATCTTAGACTCCTCACAATATCTCACCTCCCCCCTTCTTCCCCCTCCCCCCATGTCCAAGGCCTGTAGATATCACATCATAAGCATTTCTTGTCCATTTCACCTTTGCAACATCTCACATTGATTTCACCTCTGTGGCATCTCTTGCCTGCATTCCATCTTTGTAACATATGTTGACTTCACTTCTCTGGCATTTCTTGTCTATTTCACCTTTTCAAGATTTCAAGTTGATTTTACCTCTGTGGCATCTCTTGTGTATTTCACCTTTGCAACATCTTATGTTGATTCACCTCTGCATGTCTCTTGTTCATTTCACCTTTGCAAGCTCTCAAGTTGATTTTACCTCCATGGCATCTCTTGTGCATTTCACCTTTGCAACATCTCATGTGGCATTTCTTGTTCATTTCACTTTTGCAAGATCTCTCGTCAATTTAGCTTCACAAAAACTCAACTATACCTCTTTCTCTCTTCTTAAATTGCCCCGACCTTTGTGCAGGTCCCCATCCCCTTACACCTGGATTACTGCAGTAGTGGTTGAGGGGGTCTGCCTTCCTCAAGTCTCTCCCTGCTCCAATCCAGCTTCCATTCAGCCACCACTAAAAAATATAATGTGCACTTTCCTAAAGCCAAAGTGAAACCATGTTGCCCCACGACTCAAGAGACTCTGGTGCCTCTTGGTTATCTCCCCCTGTGTGAAATTTAAGGCCTTTTATAACTGGTCCCTTCCTGCCTTCCCATCCTCCTTATGTCTTCCACTTCTCCACAAACTTTTGTGGCCTCCTGGCCACTCCTTGCAAATCTGGCTCCACAGCCCATCTTGGTGCCTCTGCACTGGTTTGTCCTTATGGTCACAGGGCTCTTCCTCCTCCCCCTTCAGCTCTGGACATCTGTGGCTTCTTCTGAGTCTTAGCTTGGATGACACTTGCTGCAGGAGGCCGTTCCAGTCCTTTGGCAGGCTGTCAGTGTCTTCTCTAATGGTACCTCGTGTCTTCTAGGAATACACTTGTGTATTACCAGTGCACCCATTTATTTACATGTTGTCTTTCCCATAAATAGCATTACTTAGGGCTTTTAAGGTTTGCAAAGCACTTTTCATATGATCCTCACAACCATCCTGGGAGATAGGTAAGTGCTACTATGATCCCCATTTTACAATTGAAGGAACTGAGGTAGACAGAGGTAAAGGGACTTGCCCAGGGTCGCACTACTAGTCAGTCCTGAGGCCATATTTGAACTCAGGTCTTCCTGACTCTAGGCCATGTTTTTGCCTTTCTCTGTATCCCCAGCTCTTGGCACACAGTAGGTACCTAATAAATGCTTGTTGACTAACTTCCTCCCCCTAGTTTTTCTGTTTCTTATGCTGTCCTGGTCCAGGCTTGGGAAAGACCCCTCCTCACTCCCCACTCCCATCTCTGCCTGCTGAATTTTTTCCTCTGTGCATTCAGTTGCCCCTTTCCCTCTCTTTTTTTTATGCTCAAATTATTTACTGATGGGGTATAAGAACTTACAAGTCTCAAAGTCAAGAGGCCCTGGGTTTTTCCTTTGACATAAAAGCCCTATATAAATAGCAATTAATGTTACTTAGTCCCACAGCATTGTTGTGAGGTTCTAAATTCTAAAGCAACCACCAGTGAGTTATAAATATAATTCTATTTATACAATTTCCAAAATAATTTTTATTGTCAGGATTCTGAACTTTAGTTCTCCTTTTCCTGTACAGTCTTGGTACCCTGGAGTTGACCAGTACACCGGGCAGCGATGAGACCGACCTTTCTTCCAGCTGGGGCATCTCTTCAAATGGTGGATGATTTTCCAATATGCTGATGACTACCTCCTCTGAAGGGATGGTGCACAGGATTCATGGCCACACCCCCGACACGAGGCCAGAAGTTTCTCTTGGCCTTGTATTTGTGATAGACACGACCTGCCTTAAGTATAGGTTTATCAGTACGACCTCCTCCAGCAACAACACCAACCACAGCTCTGTTAGCAGAGATCACTTTCTTAGAGCCTGAAGGTAGCTTCACTTGAGTTTTGTTGGTCTCAGGATTGTGGGAAATCACTGTGGCATAGTTTCCAGAGGCGGCAAGCTTACGCTGGTCCCCAGGCTTTTCTTCAAGACAACACACTATGGTCCCTTCAGGCATAGTGCCAACTGGGAGGACATTGCCAATGTTGAGTTGAGCTTTCTTACCACAGTACACAAACTGGCCAGTATGGATGCCTTCAGCAGCAATGAACAGCTCTGTCCTCTTTTTAAATCGGTAAGGATCCCAAAAAGCTACTTTTGCAAGAGAAGCCCCTTGGCCTGGATCATGGATTATGTTCTTTACAATACCCTTAATGTAGCCGTGCCTCTCGGCAAAGTCGACAGCCCGGAGCTTGGCGGCCTCTTTCCTGTGCTTCACGTGAGTGTAGAAGACGCAGCTGGCACCCTTTCTCTGACCATGGATCACTCGCCCCATATCATGTGGTCTGGCTCCAGACTTGCCAGAAAGAGCGTCTCTTTCTCAAAGAAGGAAGTCTCCCAATCCTGCTGGAAGGGATCTCCATCCCAATCTGCGACAGCATTCTGCCAGCCTGGACACCTCCGCCTGGCCTCTTGAGGTTCTCCTTGGATGGCCTGTGTCTGTGGCTTCCTCAGGGTGGAGGAGGGGGATCTCTGTCAGTCCCAGAGTGTCTGGAGGCTGGGAGGGCCCTCAGCAGCCAGCCATGCCTCCATCTAAACTTTACCCAATAGAAATGCCCAACTTTGGGGCCCTGGGGCTGCCTGGGCACAAGACCCAGTTTCTACGCTGCCCTGCCCTAGCTATGTCACTATGATCCACTCCACCTCTGGGGACTTAGTTCTCTCATCTGTAAAATGGGGAGACCAGACCAGATGATTTCTTAGGAGCCTCCTAGTCAGTTCTAAGGCTAAAGATCTTGCAACTCTGAAAAGAAAAATAAACCGACTGACCTTTCAAAGCTTCCAAACCCTAAAGCTCTTCCTTTTCAGACCTGCAAAACTTCCAGCATTCCACGAGGAAACAGAGTCTCCTGCAGTGTGAAGTCACAGAATCCCAGGGCTGGAGCTGGACCTCCAAGATCATCCAGTGTAACTCTCTCACGTTACAGATGGGGAAACTGAGGCCCAGGGAGGGGACCTGCTGAAGGTCCCCAAATCAGGAAGTGGCAGAGCAGGATTTGAATTCAAGTCCCACGACTCAAGTCCTACGACTACATCACACTATCTCCTTAAAAAGCAAACTTAAGTTTTTAAAAATTATTTGAAGGTTTTATGGGTGACTTTTTGTTTTTACCCCAGTCATTTCCTGATATTTGCTCTACCCCCCAATGAATTCTCCCTTGCAACAAAGGAAAAACATTTCAGCAAAACTCCCCAGCCCAGCGACCTCCTCAGACGGCACATGCCCCGCCGCACACTCCCAGTGCCCCACCTCCCTCCTGGGAGGAGGCAGGAAAGTTTGCATCTGACTGCTGGACGTTCTTGGGCCTCTGAGGCCAAAACCATCCTCTTGGTGACCAACTTACAATACACGTTCCCGGCTCTCCATTCACCCAACCTGCCAGCAGGCCCTGCTCCCCTCTCCTGACCTCGGGTAATGGTCTAAATAGGGCCCCTCCTCACTCTAACCACCCTCCCCAAGCTGCTTTTCCTAAAACCTTGGCCTGACCGGGCCTCTCCCCATCCAGTCAATCCCAGGGCTCCCGCTGACTAGGGCATCAAACATAAATGGGGCCTGGCCCCATCCTACTTTTCCAATCTTCCCACGCCTCACTCCCTGGTCACACACTCTGCCACCCGGTCACAGAGGCACCCCCACATCTCCCACCTCTCTGCCTTTGCACTCACCCCCCCTCCCTGGAATGCTCTCCCTCCTCATTTCTGTCAGTTTCCTCCAAGATCTAGCTCAAAATCCACCTTGCTGAGAAGGTTTTTCCAGGTCTCCCCAGCCCCCTACTGCTGAAGCCCTTCACTTTAAAGTGCCTCCAACCACTCTGTACGTGTCTCCTATGTCTTGGCATGTGCACATGCTGCTGGCAGCTCCTGGAGCAGGGACGCTGCTTTCAACTTGCTTTGTGTGCTTGGTGCTCAGCACAGTGCCGGGCATGCAGTAAGTGCTTAATAAATGCCCGGGACTTGATCAGTTCTTCTGTTTGTACATAAATGCACAAGGGATGAGTGATTAGCAAGGAGAATTTAGAAAACACCTCCAGAGGGGCAAACGGGTCAAGGGGGCAGGCAGCCAGCAAAGGGAATGGTGCCGTGACAGAGCTCAGCCGAGGGACAAAGGACACTGTCATCCAAGGACGCTGGGGGCCCCCTGGACCGGGGAATTTGGGAAACAGACGACAGACAAGCCCGGCAAGGAAGGACAACACTTTAGTCATCCAGATGATTGCTGGCTCCTCCTCGGCCCAAATCAAAGGCTCAGGGGTCAGCCCGTCTCACCGAGACAACGCAGGAGGCAGAGGAGGGGGGTCTGAAAGACCTGGATGTGCTCCGGCGGACTCGGACCATCTCTCTGGGACTCAACGTTCTCATCCACAAAATGGGCGGGAGGAGGAGGTGATCTCCCGGGATAAAAGCCCCATGTGACCTAGGAAGCTGGACCTCAGACACACATCATCAGAGGACGTGCAGTCCGGTGGGGCAGCTCAAATGAGGGGTCACGAGGAAATGGGTCACGCGCTCCCCCGCAGGATGTACCTCAGCCACGAGGAAGGCCTTGGACACAAGTTTTAATTAGATGCTAAAATCGGGCTGGTATTGAACCTCCTTCCTTGAGAACCTCCCTGGGAAGGTCCCCAGAGATGGGGAGCACCCTGGGGAGATCAGGGCTCGGGAAACAGGGGGAGAGCCATGGGCCTGGCCCTATCTGTGACCCCCTCCATCCCAGTCTTTGCAGGCTCCCCAAAGGAATAAGCCATCAGCATTTACTGATCTGTCTCTGGACATGAGATAGAAGGTCTGTGCAGGCAAATGCCAGAATCTTTTTATGCAAACACATTTAAGGTGCCTTTGCTGGATGCCAATTTTAGCCTTCAGTTAGTCAGTCTCTAAGCATTATTAAGTACCTACTGTGTGCCAGGTGGCTAGATGGCACCCCAGTACATAGAGCACCAGGCCTAGAGTCAGGAAGGCTCATCTCCCCGAGTTCAAATTCAGCCTCAGACACTTCCCAGCTGTGTGACCCTGGCAAGTCACTTCACCCTCTTTGCCTCAGTTCCCTCAGCTGTAAAATGAGCCAGAGAAAGAGATGGCCAACCCTTCCAATCTCTGCCAAGAAAAGTTCAAATGGGGTCATGAAGAATGGGATTGGTCGGACCTCCCAAGAACATGGGGTCAGACGTAAGCATGCCCCTTCTCCCCCCATCAGGTGCGATGAAACGGCTGCTTTGGAAACCTCAAGCTGAGCACCACTTTAGAGAGGGACTATAACGGCTCAGATCTCCTGCAATCATGGCTCATCCTGGCACTACTGATAGGATTTTGTTAATTAAACCCTGAAGCCCTCTAATTCAGGATACAACTAGTTAACTCCCCAGGCTGGATCCCTCTAACCCAACAGGCTGACTTTTTTCAATCAGCGGTGTAATTGGCACATCTGCAGACAGGAAATCCTCCACACCACTAAGTTTCCCAGTCTATTATCTGGGACACCTGGTGTGGGTGTGTTGATACAGGGAAAAACAATGAATCACAGCCCCGACTACACTTCAATTAACCAGCTTTAACTGTTAATGTGCTTAATCCATAAGGGCGGAGTGTGAACAAAAGGACCTCATTCTCTTAAAATCTGTCTTGGGCAGTGGTAGAGAAACAGCCACCTAAAGCCGAGCTTGGACGTGGGAGGCCGAGGTGCACCAGACCCAGTGGGGACCACCCGCGGCCAATGGGGATTCACTGGTCAGGGGAGGGAGGATCAGCTGGGAATGGGGACATCACATCCAGTGCTTTTTAAAGCTATGTATCAGCTAGGGAAGCCTAGATGTGAGGGCCTGTAAGAGATAATACACATGGAACTCTGGTTGATGGGAGCTATTATGGGAAGATGGGGGGCTTGGCCCTTTGGGGAATCTCTGTCAAGGGGAAAGAGGCCCTTTCCTTTCTAGCCTTGTGTGAACAAATGGCTGTTACAGACTATACGAGAGGTCCTGGTTATCAGGGAACCACAGCATTACCTCTCCATGCAGCATCAGGCGCAAGTGCCCCCCAGCCTCCCTCCCAGCTCCTCGCCAGGCGTCCTGGATGCACCGTTCACACATGGCATCCCCCTGTCTGAATGGTGGCAGCCCAGCATGGCACACAGGAAATCCTCCCTCACTATGTACTGATGGATCCCTTCTCTAAAGCAAATCCCTTCATTCCCCCTCACCAGTCAAGGGCAGCGCCCAGTGGCGGGGCTGAAGTCATTTCTGTTTAAAACAGGAAAAGGCCCTTGACTATTTATGAACTGATGATGAGTGAGCAAGTGCGAGGGCTTAGTCAGTGGGGACAGTTTGCCTCTCTGAGGGCAGCCGGGCAGCCTCCCCTCTCCAGTGCTGGCCATGTGGGTGCTGGGCTCTGAATCAGCACTCCAGCCCCTCAGAAGACTCCACCTCGAGCGCCTCCCCTGCCAAGGTCGGACCAGCACACTCAGCAGGCCCTGGGAGCTGCAGAGCTCTTCCTTTCCAGGGACTCCCATCTCACCTCCATGCGGGGGACTCCCCTGATTTACGTCTTTTAGTATAAATTTCAGAATGAATTTTAGAAGAGAATCCTAAACACCCAGAGGTTTGGACGGTTTTTTTGAGAAAGGCAATGACCACGCTCATCCCTCTTGCCAAGCTGTTTTCACCTGCTCTCCCAGCCAAGTGGAGCAAGGCAGTAAAAGTGGAGGACGTCTCAAGAACGTCCTGGTTTCTGCCTATCGAGAATACATGATTGGATCACAGGGATCCACCTTCTGTGGGCTTGTCCACTGTCTCCCAGGAGAGGTCCTGAGACCCTCCTCCAAAGGGCCTGCTGAGAAACAGAGCCAACAGCGCCGGCCCACCATCTGCACTCGGTAAACAGTTGGGGTGGAAGCCTCATTTCTCATACTTGCTTCACGTATAAAGACAAATGACAAAACGTGAGAAGGCCAACACTTCCAACACTTCTGCCCCCTGTCCTGCTGGATGGTTAGAAATATTTAAAGGGAGCTTATGTTCAATGATGTATGAAACATGACAGGCCAAGAAAGAAGTCTGACAGAACAAATGAAGGCATTCGCCAAGCTTCCTCCGAGAACCCAATCTGGATTTACCTGGTGAAAATCTCAGCTCTGCTAGCCTGGGGGGCAGGCTGCCCTGCCCAGGGGCCTGGAGGCCACGACCACACCCAGTGAGGTAACTGTGGACAGAGCACTGGGTCTAGGGGCAGGAAGGCCTGTGTCTGGATCTTGCCTCAGGTTTACTAGCTGTGTGGCCCTTCACCTGTGTGCCTCAGTTTCCTCAGCTGTAAAATGGGAATAAAAACAGCATCTACCTCCTACGGCTGCAGGGATCAAACGAGACAGCACCTGTAAAGTGCGTGGCACACAGTAGGGGCTTAAAATGCTTGTTCTCTCCCTTCCCCTTCTGGAGTTCCTTCCAGTTTGAAATCTGGTCCTGGGAGTGATGAAAAGAAATCCTAAATACTTAGAATGAAATGGAGGATTTTCATGTGAACTTTTAACATGGAAAAATGGCTTTATCATCAAACTAGCAGATATAGCTAAAACATCGAGGAGCCTGGCTAGGCAGAGGGTGGCTTCTGGGACTCCACTGATGGTGGGGCCCTCCCCCTCCTCTCCGACAGCCAGTTGGAGCCTGCTGTAGAGGGCTGTGACCCATCCAGGGCCCCAGAGCCCACAGGTGTCAGAGGCGGCTCTGGAACCCACCTTCTTGACTGCGATACTGGCTCCCCCTCCACTGGGTCCTGCTGCCTGGGAAAAGAACCACGGCCTAGCTCTCGGGAGTTCCCAAAGCCCTTTTTGGCCACAAGCCCACCGAGGTGGGAAGGACTACTATTACTCCAGTTTCACAGAGATGGGAAATGGGCTCAGAGAAGGAGTCCCTTGTGCACAGTCACCCAGAGAGTGTACTGAACACTTGAAGCTGGGCCTGGCTCTCCCCTCTCCCACACCCTTTCAGCTAGCCTTCTCCAACCAGTTGTGGTGCCATGGGCCCCTCTGGACAAGTGGCTTCAGTCACCCCGACCCAGCCCCCAGCCATGTCGCTCCAAAGCACTTACTATCTGAACCTCAAAGTCCCAGATGAGAACCATTAAGGAGCCTCAACTCTGGTCACCTCCGCCCTCTAGCCCACCTTGGCCCAGGCTTCCCTGGAGCCCAGACACAGACAAATGACTGACTTAGGTCTCTGTGCTCTCTGCCTATTGTCTCTCTCAGGGTCTAATCCAGACAGAAATAAGCTCTTCCCTCAAGAGAGCTGGTGGCTGTAAAGTATGCAGTACACTCTGAGATGTGTGCAAATCACTCCAGGAGTGAGGCTCCCTGCAGTCTCAGGGATCTTCCTGTCCTTCTAAGATTTAGGCAAAAATAAAGGGGCTACACTAGAGGCAGCTTTGGTCTTTCCATGTTTTCCTTGTTAAAATGGTCAGGTGGTGCCATCAGGGCCCTGCCCAGCTGCTAAGAACATGCAGGTTTTGGGGCAGACGCTGCTGAGATGAGCCTCTGGGCCTCTGTCTCTTCCTCTGTCAGATGAGATGGGCTCTTAGGGCTGCTGTCCCAGGACTTAGAAAGCATCCCGCTTTTTAGAAGTGTCTGTCAGCTCTGTCCCTCCCTAGCCTAACAGGCCTTTCCACCTCTCTTGACGACGCTGATACTCTGATGACATAATCAGCACTGATGTGGGGTAAAGATGGCAGTCTTCAACAGCCAGAAATGGAGGAGATCTTAAGGGACGTGAGAGAAGCGGTAAATCCTGAAGGTGCTGGTGTCACAACCTCTAGCTTTGTCAGTCTTTCGTTTCACAGGACATACCTGCCCGTTAAGAGCCCATGCCCACGGATCCTGGCCGCCAGTCAAGTTCAATGACTGAGATCCAACTCCTAGGGCGATGGGCAGCAGTGCTGGCGTGCTTTGGAGTCAAAGAAACTGGTGAGCCTTAGTTTCCTCCTCTGTCAAATGAGGGGTTGGTCCCTTCCTGCTCCCTCCAGGCCAGGCGCTCTTCACCTTCTGTGTGGCCTGGAGCCCCTGGACAGTCTGCTCTGCTCATGGGAAGGCCCTGAATCAAGGTGATAATGTTCATGTCCTGTGCATCTGTGGTCCCCACGGTGAGAACTGATGAGCAGCAGCTCTGAGCTGGGGGTCCAGAGCAACTGGAAAATGACTCCTGGATGTCTTTTCATAGAGTGAAGGTGTGGGAGGACCCTGGGGTGGACTGTGGCCATTATTCTGCACAGCCCAGTGTGCTGTGAGGGACCTCAGAGGCCCTGGAGACCAAACCCTCATTTTAGAGGGGAGCAAACACAGGTCCAGGGAGGGGAAGAGGCTTTCTCCTGGAGGCCCACTCACGTCTAAGGCAGGGCTTGCCGACCTCCTTGTTGGATATGGAGCCAACGGGATTACTATCTACATAAAGGCCAATTCTCAGAGTGTTTGGTGAGAGTTCATGTTAGGGACATGGCAGCCCCTCTAATCATGCCAGGGCAGGGGCTGAGCCAGAGGCCCAGAGCCCAAGGCATCCAGGGGACAGATGCCACTGATGGCAGAATTCTGGGCAGGGACCCACTGGGCAAAGCTTCCCCTTGTTGCCCTCAGTATAACACAAATGGCTTAGGCGTATGAGAGGCGACCCCTGTGCAAAGGCCTCTGCCAGCACTGAGCCCTGAAGGCCAGTGAAGGCCCAGGCTTGCAGTGGAAATGACTCCTAATTCTAGCGATTTCCTGTTTAGCCTATGATAGCTTGTTTGTAGTTAGACTGGAATCTCCTCAGGGGCAGGGACTGTCCCCTGCCTTCTTCTGTATCCCCAGAGCTTAGCACAATGCCTGGCACACAGTAGGCACTTTACTACATCTCGATGGACCGCCCACCTGCCTGAGAGGGTCAGGAGGCCCAAGGTCAGGGCTGGTGGGGTCATCAGATTCACGGTGCCTCAGTCTCCCTTCCCTGGCCCGGACGAGTCTGCAGACACTTCCGATTGTCTCTGATTGCCAGGTTCTTCCAGCTCTAATCTTCTAGAAGTCGCTAAGATTTGCTTTAGAAAGAAGGCCCTGGCGATGCCCAGCGGGATGGGATTCCTGTCTTCAAACATTGGAGGGGCCATCTCACCTAGAGCAGGAATTAGCCTGGGTCTGCTGAGTGCTGCAAGGCCAAAGCTACACGGACCCAGGACCCAGACAGGCATGAAAAAGGAAGAACCTTCTAACAATCAAAGTGACCCCAGGGCAGTCAGCGGCTGCCCCGCCCGGGGACTCACGGACTTTCCATCACTGGAGGTCTTCAAGTGCTTGGAAGAAGAGGATTCAGGTAGGGATGAGCCTCAGTGGTCTCAAATTCTATGAGACTCTTCCTTATTGGAAGGGGGAAGGCAAGGCAATGGGATTAAGTGACTTGCCCAAGGTCACACAGCTAGTAAGTGTCAAGTGTCTGAGGCCACATTTGAACCCGGGTCCTCCTGACTCCAGGGCTGTGCTCTATTCACTGCACCCCCTCGCTGCCCCCTCTTTTCCTTTTTTAAATCATATTTTATTTTTTCCCCAATTACGTGTTAAAACAATTTTAAACATTTTAAAAAAAGTTTTGAGTCCCAAATTCTCTCCATCTCCCCTCCCTAGGACAGTAAGCAATCTGATATCGATTATACAAGAGCAATCGTGTAAGACATTTTTGTGTTAGTCATTCTGCACAAGAAAACTCAAACGACAAAAGAGACAGTAAAGGCCTTGCTTCTGACGCATCCAGGGAGATGGCAAGGAGTTTACTACCCAGGCTCCTCTGCGACCCAGAATCCACGCTAGGAAGGGCCCCATTTGCCCTTGACTCGCCTGGGAAGACCCACTGGGGCTGCCCCTGAGACACAGAAAAAGACAGGCCCTGTGTTGGCTGGTCTAGAAGCCTCACACTCACCTATGGCCCACAGGACGGTGTCAAAGACCTTCATCTCTTCTGTACCCGCCTCGTGGTTGTTCCAGGTGACTCGGAGGCGGTTATTCTCAAGTTTTTCCAATTTTTTCATCGTGCAATGCTTCAAAAACTTTGTGCCGTGGGACTCCATGTAGTCAGTCACCAACAGGGCCATTTGCTGGAAAGAAAAATCACCCACATTGACATGGGAGTTTGTACACACATGGCCGCCTTCCAGGCCAGCCTCAACTGAGCACCTTCCCGAGCCTGCATGGGTGAGGGAAGTGCACGTGCTCTGTGAGTCCCTAATAATATAAAAACAGGAAAGTGGAGAAAAAAGCTTTGTCCTGTTCCCATTGGGCGCACCCTACAAAAGTCCTGCCAGCTGGCGGTTATGGGGCCTGAGCCTACTGGGCTCCCAACAGCTGAGAGGGGCCCGACTTGGCTGGGTGCTGGGGGAGCACCAAGGACAGCTTCCCTTGAGAAGGAAATCCCAGGCAAATGGAAGAATGGGCCAGAGAGAGGCATAGAGCTCTGGTGACCCAGCGGGTGCTAGCTACACTGGGGGCGGGCAGTGATGCAAACTCCTCATCTTAACCACAATACACAGGTCTTATCTTGGCACCCTGACTCTTGTTCTTTACGTCATTTCTTGGCCTGAGCCTGGAAGGTCAGGAAGGCTCCAGGGAAGGTGTGGAAGAAAGGGCCTTAGTCCTGGGCCAGGAGAGTCGGAGGGCCTGGATTGAATCTGCACTTGACAACCTTGGACAACTCCCCAGCCCTCCCTGAGCCTTGGTTCCTCTATCTGTAAACAAGTGGCTTGGGATTCCATAAAGTTTACGGCCTTTCCCTTCCAGCTCTAGCATTTGAGGGCAGGGGTCTGGCTATATTAGTGATGAATGGGTGTTGTCATCTACATGGATGTGCCCTGGCTGATGGGTCTGGGCTAGGCTCAATAAGGAGCTTTTGAAGCCACCCTAAAAATCACAATTCCCCCATAAAGCCTGGAATGGTAAGATTCTGTCCTCTGAATTCCCTGGACTCACGTACACACACACACACATGCACATGCACACACATGTGCGCACACACACACACGCACATGCACACGCACACACGCCTGGCTGTCCACAAAAGAGCAGCAGCAGCCAGCCCCAATCCATGTGATTCCAGTGGGAGGGAAGGAGACAAATAAGAGTCCACATGCTCCTTCCTTGGGACCCTGTGCAGGTGCAGAGGAGAGGGCCTGACCATCCAGCCCAAAAGGAACCTGGCCTGGGGGGTTCCTGGCCCACAGCTTTTCCCTCTGGGGAGAAAACAAGCAGATGTCTCCATTTAGCCTCATGTAAAACCTGGGACTATTAGAATTCATTTCTTACAGAATTTAGGAAACCTACTGGCCACAAGCAATGACCATCAAGCTCACCTCCAACCTCCCAGGCCCCATTTAAGAACAGAACAGAGCCAGAGTGTCACCAGATGGCCCTGAGGAGCCGAGGAGAGCCTGGGGTGGCCCAAGGGCTGCCGGTGAAAAGACTCATCCTCTGCAGGCCCCGTGGCAACTCCATCTTATCTTTGAGAGGCTGAGGGGCCCACATAGAGAACAGTGCTTTGGGCTGCTAAGTGGATAGAATGGTAGATGCAGAGTCAGGAAGACCCAAGTTCAAATCCTGCTTCAGACTCACTAGCTGGGTGACCCTGGGCAAGTCACTTCTACTCTCTTCACCTTAGTTTTCTCACCTGTGAAATGGGAAAAAATGGCTTCAAGCTCCTCAGATCATTGTAAGGATGTGAGATGACACACAAGGTGCTTTGCACACTGTCATGACTGAGTTATTGGGTTTCCATCATGAAACCCACTGCCCTCCTCTGCCCGCTGCCTGGGCTATTCTGAGATTTCCCCCCCAAAAAAGGGCTCAATGACAGCCATGAAATGATTGCATTGCTCAGAGAGCCTTGGATTGGGAAGCAGAAGGACTTGGGTTCAAATCCTGACTGTGTGACCACTTGCCCTCTCAGGCCTCTGTGTCTTCTTCAATTTGAAACCATGGACCCAGAGAACATGAAGAGCTGGAAGAGGGCTGGGATGGCCTGGGAGGGGATGGTGGGGACCCCATTCTCCTCTGGCCAGCAGCATCATAGGAGGGTGAGAATGGGGGAAAGAGCAGGATACGAGGAGGGCTCAAATCCTGACCTGACACTGGATTCCCATGTGGCCCTGGATCAGCCGCTGCCTCTCACTGGGCCTCAGTTTCCTCATCAGTAACAGGAAGGGGCTGAACCAGATGCCAGTTCCTTCTAGCTCCAGACCCATGACCTCAGGGCATGTTCCTGGTGCTTGTAGCTTCTCTGCTACAGCCTCCTTCACTAGCATCCTCAGGGATGGATGTTTCCTCATGGCTTGGAAGGGGACCCTGGGCTCTGATGGTTCTGCTCATGCAACACTAATTCTGGTCAGACTGACTTGAAGCATGGGCCCAGGGATGGATGACCAATCTGAGCCTGGTCCAAGGGGCCCATCCCTTCCTAGCTGCAGGAGCATGAAAGTTCAGCCATGGAAGTTCCCCAGGACCCTCCACTGAGTCCCTGAGGTTGGACATATACTGGGATGGGGAGGTAGGGGTTAGGGGAAGAGAGGGATCCCCACCCAGAGCCATAGGATCTGTGGTACTGTGGAGCATATGAATGTGCTACGGGGTACCTGGTGCTGAGGGAAAGTCTAGGCACAGGAGATACAGTTGGACAAGATGCTTCACTGAGGCAGTAGGTATGGCAGGGGGAAGCAGGGACAGAAAGTCCTCCTAGTTTGGCCACCAATTCAATAACTTAATCTCCCAAAAGACTCATCTCTCAGGGCCTCTGAGGACCCTTCTATCTCTGATGCTCTCCCTCACTGGATGTCTTGTGGGAAAAGCCAGAGACCTGGGAGGGGCCTTGTTGAGGAATTTGTAATGAGGGATCCTGCTTAGGCCTTGGGGGCCCCTGATTCTGGCTTCTCTAACCCTGATGGTGAGGGGTCATCACAATCACACTAAGAAACTGGGCTGTCTCAAAAGGTGGGACGGAGAAGTGAGAGGCAGCATGAACTGGTGGTTAGCACTGGGCTCAGTGCCCACCTCAGACTTCTGGCACTGGGAGCCTGGACAGATCCTGTCTCTTCTCAGACCTCAAAGTACCTCACCTAGGAATCCTCTCTGCCAATGGAATCCCCCTGGTTCTGTCCCTCTCCTCTGCCTGTAGGGAATAACAGAAATGAAGGCATTGGCCACTGATGATCCTTCAGGGACAGCAGTCCGTCTGCACTGTGGGCATGGTACCAAGTTCTTGACATGGCTCCTCCATTAGACTGGGAGCCTGTTGCAGACAGGGGCCGTCTTCTGCCCTTCTCTGCATCCTCGGGGCTTCACATGAGGCCTGGCACCATAGGAAGCACGTCGGAAATGCAGCTTTACTGATGGATAGATGGATTTTTAATAAATTTCCTTTGAAGTGTTGTGGGTTTTTTTAAAGTAGATTCTTCACCCAGGCTAATTAGCACAAGCTTCCTGTTGTCAGACCACCTGGCAGGTGTTTTTGTTGGAGATGCCAGGAACGCTTTGCTACAGAAGCACCAAGCGCATTTTGGGGAGGAGGCACTGCTATAATTTGTATATCCAAAGTGAAGCCATGGCCTCCACGTCCTTCTGCTGGGTCTAGTCAGTGATGCCCGCTCTCAAAAAGCATGCTTCCTACTCACAGACGGGCTCTCCACACCAAGCCACCCAGAAAGAACTAAGGAAGGGCATTCTTGGCTTACCTGAGCCCACAATGGGGGCTGGCACCATTGTAAAGCAAATCTCAGGACAAGCCCTCTCTGAAACCGGATCTAGGGCTCCTCCCAGCCCTGGTTTTCTTGGCCTCCCAGGCTTAGCAGCCACCCTGAAGGCAGAACCATGACTTCTGGGGTCTGGGAGTGGAGGGCCCCTCAAATATTGCCCAAGGCTCAGGAAGGAGCCTGGGGCTTGGCTTCTTGGCCCTGGTGGGCAGGGGCACAGGGTCTGGCCTTGGGTTGGGAAGACAGTACTGAGGTGGTGCCCAATCACTCAGAGGGAATTCTGCATAAACAAAATATGCAGAGAAGGAAGACACCGCAGAGACTTTTGTTCTCCTGATATCACACCTCCTTTGTGACCATCAGTCACTGAGTCAGGCAACAAGCATTTTTTTAGTGCCTACTCTGTGCCAAGTACCTGGATCCCTGATATACACAAAGAAAGGTAAAACATAGGTCCTTGCCCCCAAAGGGCTCATACTCTGATGGGGGAGAAAAACACATTCCACAAACCTTCAAGAGCTCACTGGCTTAGCTGCCCTGAAGCATTGATTAAAATTCACTGCAATCTTGAACTCACTGCAAGCTTGGAGAGAATTTCAAGTGTCCTTAAAAGTCTCCTAAAGCTGTGAACTGGCCCAGCCATCCTAGAGAACAATTTGGAATTAGGCCCAAAGGGCTATCAAACTATGCATACCCTTTTGGCCCAGCAATGGCACTACTAGGTCTGTATCCCAAAGAGATCAGGGAAAGGAGAAGGACCAATGTATACAAAAATATCTATAGCAGCTCTTTTTGAGGGGGCAAAGAATTGGAAATTGAGGGGATGTCCACAAAATGTGGAATGGCTGAATGAATTGTAGTATATGACTGTGATGGAATATTATTGTGCTATAAGAAATGCTGAGGAGGATGGTTTCAGAAAGACCTGGGAAAACTTATATGAACTGATGCAAAGTGAAATAAGCAGAATCAGGAGAACACTGTACACAGTAACAGCAACATTGTAACAAGACTCAACTGTGAAAGACTTGGCTTTTCTGATCAAGACAATGATCTGTGACAGTTACAAAGGAGCTTTGATTTGAAACATGCTATCCACTCCTAGGGAGAGAACTGGACTCTGGGCACAAAATGAACCACTCTTTCTTTATTTCCCTTGCATTTCTTCTGCCACACGGCTAATGTGGAAATATCTGCATGGTTTCACATGTATAATGGGTATCATATTTCTTGCCTTCTCAATGAGTGGGAGAGGGATGGAGGAAATAAGAGACTTGGAACTGAAAATAAAAATGTAAAAAAAAGTCAAGTCTCCTGAGATCTGCTGACGTTGTGTGGGTATCTCTTCCTCCATCACTCCTTGTTTGTCTGTCTTAAGATTTTTTGAAGTCTGCCTTGCACTGTTTGGTACGCAGCAGGTGCTTAATAAATGCTACAGGCCTGTGTCTTCCCCATCTTCCAAAACCGCTCACTTGGTTTGTCCATCTCCTCTAGCTGTCGGTCTCAATTTCTCCTCTTTATGGCCAAACTCCTTGAGGACATTATCTGGTGCCTCCACTTTCCCTTCTCTCTCCTCTTCTCTCCATTTCTCTCTCTCTTCTTCTTTCTTTCTCTCTCTCCCACTCCCTCCCTCTTTCTCCCCTCTTGTTTCTTTCTTTCTCCCTCTCCTCTCTCTCTCCCCTAAACCCTCTAGAGTCTGGCTTTCAACCTTATCATTCTCCTGAAATGGCTCTCTCCAAAATGACCAATGATTTTTTTAGCTGCCAAATCCAATGGCCTTTTCCGTCTTCCTTCTCCTCGACCTCTCTGTCTTGGACACTGTCTGGGGGCAGAGCCAAGATGGCGGCGTAGCAGCAGCAACATATCGCAGCTCTCACATAGCCACCCCAAAATACCCATAAAATAGGACTCTAAACCAATCCTAGAACTCCAAAACGCACACAAAGATACTTCCCACTACAGTCAG
>CM053587.1:349787651-349807976 GCA_028646515.1 Pseudochirops corinnae
TCTCTCTCTCTCTCTCTCTCTCTCTCTCTCTCTCTCTCCTGGTTCTCTTTCTCCCTCTCTGACCTCAGTTTCTTCTCTCTCCTTTGCTGGATCCTTTCCCAGGTCACACCCTCTCACCATATGTACCCCTCTGGGTTCCATCCATCAAATTGCCCTCTTTTCTTCTTCCTCCGTGTTACTTGGCTGGATGATCTTGTCACCTCCTCTGGCTTTAATTCCCAGATCTACGTGGATGGTTCTCAGCTCTCTATCTCTGATTCTAGTCTGTCCTGAGCTGCAGCCACGTCACAAATAATGTTGTGGATGTGTCAGACTTGATGTCCCAGAGGCATCTCCAGCTCAACGTGGCCAAAATGGAATTCTTCATCCTTCCCCCAACCCCACCGGTCTTCCCTGCTTCCCTCACAGTGAGAAGGCACCCGCATCTGGCCTCCCAGGTTCACAATCTTGACATCATCATCACTTCCTCACTCGCCCTCATCTCACACAATCTGTGGTCAAATACTGCCCTTGTGGCCTTCATGTTTCTCAGGGGCATCCTCTCATCTCCTCTCTTGCAGCCCCCACATCACTCTACCCCTAGATTATCATTAGGGCCCTGGGGGGGAGGGTCTCCCTGCCTTGAGCCTCTCCCCCCACAGGCCATACTTTACTTGGCTGTTACACTGACTTCCTAAAGCACATCATTTACCCTGTTGTCTCCAGGACCAGACAAAGTACTTGGCCTGGCAATGAAAGCCCATCATGACCTGAGCCCTTCTGCCTGCCCAGCAAGGAAGAAGTCTCTCCCATGTGTGTGCCTGTCCTGGCTGTCCGCAGGCCTAGAATGCGTCTCCCTCCTCCTCTCTGACTCCTGTATGGCCCTATCCCCTGCCCAAGCCTGGTCTCTGATTTCCTACCGTTTGGGGTATCATGTCTCGCCAATTTGGACTCTGGTACTTAGCACGGGGCATGGTGCCTTGGTGGCACTCAATGATGACCGGTGGACTGGACTGCGTGGAAGGCTCCTTTTGGCTCCTCTGCATCTTGCTGAGGTTCCCCCAAGTCAGCTGTGTGTGGGCAGCTGGAGGAGTTGGCGGTGATCTCAGCTTGGCCAGTCTCCACCTCCCTACCATAGACCTCGGTTCCCCCTGGGTGGCTGGGGTGCTGTGGTTATGGAGGTCCTCACTGCATGGGCCGGTTGTGGGGAGAGGCCTGGGCTGTAAAAACTCATGTACATCTACATTTCACCAGGCTGCAGAGAGTTCACACTCCCCCGGCCCAGCTGGTGGAGAAGCCGTGGTGCCTCTGAATTGCCCTCATTCCTCCAAGGCTTGCCTCTTCCCTCAAGGGGCAAGGCCTGTATTCTCAAAAACACCACACGTTCATATGGACACGCACCTGGGCAGGGTCACACAGTCACAGATCTCAGTCCGGGAGGCAACTTAGCAGCCAGAGCCACAGCTCCTCGTTTTACAAGTGAGGCCACTGAGGCCTAGAGATGTGAAGAACACACAGCTGGGAGTGTCTGAGGCAGGATTTCAACTTAGTGATTCCTGCCTCCACCTACTAAAAGACATTCTCTAATCACAGTCTCATCAGTGATGGAGCCAACCCCGCCTGAGACAGGAATCCCTGACCCACAACTCTGCCTGCATTGGCCAAAACCCCACATTTCCTCAGACATAATTTGGTGGCATCTCCAGGGACAGCCATGTCTGCCCCCGCCCTCACACACTGCACCTCCCAGGGGTTGCCCAGGTAGATGTGGATCCCATGGTGAGGGGATCCCCCATCCAGCCTGGGGGGCAGGTTTCCAGAATTGGGTAGCAGACGATAAGCCTGGGGAATGGATCCTGACCTCAGGGAGGACCCAAATCCTCAAGGTGCCCTGGGATGCCCACTGCCCACGAAGAAGCCAAGCAGCATGAGGCAAGGGTGAGCCATGAACACATCAGCATCTACCTGGTCAAAGCCCCGCAGCGGGATGCTTCTCATCATGACGGTGGTGTCCAGGCCAAAGCCCGTAAGGAATCCCGCGCACTCCAAGGACACATCTGGGCAGGGAGCGATTCAAGGAAAAAACCGTGGCATCCAGAGGCGGGGGACAGTGTTTACATAGCCCCTGGAGGCTTGAAAGCACCATCTCTGATCCTCACAAATACAAGCTGGGGAGGCAGGCGCTCATATTATTCCCATTTTACAGATGAGTTAACTGAGGCTGAGAGAAGTGAAGGGACTTCCCAGGGTCACACAGAAAGTTATGTGTCTGAGGCAGGATTCAAACTCAGATCTTTCTGATTCCAGGTCCAATGCTGTGCACCACCTCCCTGCCAGCCCCCCAGGGAGCCTTTTTCCTGCCCAAAGCACCATCCCACAGACTCATGGCCTGTCAGGCCTAGAAGGCCTCTTAGCATCCCTCTGAAGAGGGATCTCTGGTGGGACCCTCCTGACAAGCAGCCAGCCTGACTCAGTGGGACTCCTGCTGGGGCAGGGCCTTCCGTTCCACTCTGGACAATGTCTTTGGTCCTTTCCAATGGCCCATCCCCTTTCTGGAATCCGTGGGTCTCACTCCCCTAACTGTCCCTTGTCCTGGGAGAAGGCTGGTCATCAGACACTGGGGGCTGCTTCCAGAGGCCCATGGCTAAATGCCCCCTCCCCCACAAGAACCCTTCCCTAGCACTCTCCAGGGAAACAAGTCCCCAGGCTCCGCCAGGCTCTGAGGCATCTGGCAACGCTCACTGCAACTCAAGGCCTTCCTTCTATTTCACCTAAATCCTTTCTGCTGAAATGTAAAGCCCAGGCTCTTTGTGGATGCCCTTCGAGGAGACACAGCCCAGCTGCTAGGGCCTCTCAGGAAACCCAGCTCATGGTCTATTTAAGGCATCATTAACTAAGCCCCCTCCCCAGCTCTCCCCTAACTCAAGGGAGCCACATGGCGCTCACACTTCTCTTCCAGCTTAGAGCTTTTAACTGACCCATGCCAGTCTTTGTGGGCTCTGCATGGCCTGTGTGGTGGATCTGAACTCAGGAGAAGTGGATGAGAGCCCCAGCACTGCTTCCTGCTGCCTGGGTGACCCTGGGCAAGGCCTGCCTCCTCCCTGGGCACCTGTAAGATGATGGCTCACGAGATCCCTTCCAGCCCAAAATCTCTGCTCCTAGGGCTGGGCATGGACCCTCAAGGAAGAGTCAGGGGAAGGGGAGGATCAGAGGGTCATGCTCCAGGCCCTCCCAACATTTATCTGCCATCCTGAGACACACTCATTCCATCTCCGATGCACCCACACTGCCGTGTGCCTGCGCACAGGGCCGAGGACCGGGGCTCACTCTCCTGGGACATCAAGGCTGTATCCCGAGATGGGGAAGGGGAGCAGGAAGAACCATTTGGAATGGAGAAAGCAGGCTTTCTGGACAGACCACCCCCCCACCTGCAATGTGCATCCATATATACGTGCACGCACACACACACATACATGCACACCCTCCCACACATACATGTGCACATACTCCTACGCATGCAAGTACACACACATGTACACATGCATGCGCACGCACACATACACACACACACACATATGCTCGCCAACAGCAAGAACGGCCCTCACCCCCTAAGTCACCTCCACGTTGGCCAAAGGATACAGCTGGCTCCAACCACCAACCTGTAAAGGAAATAAAAGAGCCAACCTCAGTGGTGTCCTCATGTCTCCATGTGGTGCCTCTGGGGCTGCAAAGGGAGAGGAGGCACAGGCCAGGCTCTGCTGCGGACTCTGTTTGGCATGATCCTGAGCCACAGGGCTCCCCTTCTCCCAGAGACTGACCCAGCGGGCACGGGGAAACACATCACGGAACACCACCCAGCTGGAGACCAACCTTCCAGTGAGGAGTCTGTCTGCACGTGGCTGGCTGAGCCTGACACCAGCCAGCCCCACCTCAGAAGGGATCATGGACCACTGGCTCATAGGTGAGAACCAGTGGGACTCTAAGCACTGTGCTGGTCTTCAGCCAATCATAGTCTTGAGTAAGATCAGCAGTCGGTTCCCTCACTTACTTAGGAAAAGTGAAAAAGACCAAACAGGCCATTTCCAGCCTCACTTCCTGGGTCCTGGGAGAAGGAGGGATGGGCACACATTTAAAATGAGGAGAACCACAGGACCACAGATGGAGGGCTGGAGGGGGCTTCCCCAGGGCACACAGTGGGACCACAGATGGAGGGCTGGAAGGGGCTTCCCAAGGGCACACAGTGGGACCATAGATGGATGGCTGGAAGGGGCTTTGGAGGCCATCCAGTCCAGAGCCTTCATCTTACAGATGAGGGTTTGAAGCCCAGGGCAGTCAACGGACTTGCCCAAAGGTGTACCATATGTGGAAGTGAATGAGTCAGGATCTGAACCCAGGGCTTCACACACTCCAAATCCAAGGCTCTCTCCACTGAGGCACATTGGGGAGGGGGGCAGTGCGGAATCATCCCATGGAAGCCTCACCCCATTATTACAATTGTCATGAGGACCCATTTCCCATATGGGACACAGATGGAAAGAGAAAACAGACCCAATAAAGCCTCTGCTTGGGCTCAAATATTTTGTTATTATGGAAGGCCCGAAGCAAAAACCAAGTAGGTTCAAAAGAGCTTGCTTTTGGGGAGGGAGGGAGGAAAGCCATTTTAATTCAAAGACACAAGTGCCAAGAAACTAAGGCAACCAACGTGCAAACCCGGGCCGCTAAATAATTTTAAATATTTGCTCTAATCGCCTAAATCCGCTGCTGTTCTCGAGCGGCAAACCCGCGCTGCCACCGGGCAAACTTCGATGCCTCTACGGTGAGGAGCACTCCGAGGCGGCAGCAGATGTGGGTGGGCCAGCACTGGGGCTCCCCCGGCCCTTTGAACAGGAGGAGGTGATGTCAGAACGGATAAGGGGATGGCAGCCCTAATCCTCACAGCTACTAACAACGTAATTCCATTTCAAAAAGGGCTCTATCCCTTGGAATCACTCTGGAGGCACCAGCAGGGAGCGATGGGTGTTCAGCCCCTTCCCCAGAGCAGAGCCCCGGGACAGAAACATGGGGCAAAGGCCTTGGCCCGCCTGCCACTGTTCAGCAACTGGACCACTGGCCAGTCAGATCAGGCTGGGCTTTGGATAACGGACATCTAGGATGTGGAGGGAAGGATGTTGCCCTCTGGGCCTCAACACCAGGCCTTAGGAAGAGAGGCAAATGGATGCACAAAATTATTGCACAGGATTCCACCTCCTTAAAAACCACGACCCTTTTGTAAGCTCAGTCTGACCTCCTCTTGGAAATCAGTTGCACAAAAATGCACCTGTATGTTTAGGATACTGATAAACAATGAGTCAATCAGATCAGCTTTTCTTAATTTACTATATGCTGGGCAGGGCACAGAGGCAAAAGACAGAAAAGCCCCTGCCCTCGGTGTGCTTCCTCTCTAAGGGGAGGGGAGGCTGTGGAGAAGCCCAGGCCTACACTGGGCTAGCTCCAGCCCCTTTCAGAACAAAGCTCCCTACAGCACAGGTTTTCCTTTGTCTTGCATGTTACAGGGCTTGATAAAGGTCTGGGGATTGGTCCTGGCAGATGAGCACAGAGCAAGGCCAACAAGGAACCTCCTAGGCAGAGGGGAGGCTGGCCAGACTGCCCTGGAGAAAGCAGAAAGGCCTGGGAGGATGCCAAGCCATTTACTACCACACAAGCCCCTTTGGAAGCCCCTCTCCTCCCCACAGTGCCAAAGTGACTCCTGTGGCTGCCCAAGGAACTCGGGGATGTGCCCCAAGGCTGACAGGGAAGCCCCAGAGGGTGGAAGCGAAAGCAGAGGCTGGCCTTGGAAGGCCCCGGTCAGCAGAGGTGGCCAAGGACGGCAGTGGGCCACAAAGAGGACTTTTTCAAGGCTCCCAGGAAGAGCGAAGCCCAGTTACATGGGGCAGACAATGGAGCAATGCAGGAGCATTTCTGCCTTATTTTCCTTCTGGTTCTCCACTAAGGACAATAGTCTGAACTGGACAGAACAAAAATGGTGACTAGATCACTGCAAAGGATTGATAAAGCAGGTCATTCTCTTCTTGTGGACAAGATAGAAACACAATTGGATTCAGAACTAGACGAGTGGCCACTGGCAACATCGCAGGACGTCTGCAGGAGAGGACCCCAGGGATTGGCAACCCGCGTAAGGCTGCTCCGAGCTAGGAATGAGAGCTAAGACAACAGAGAGCCAAGTCAGTATCTGAAAGGATCTTGACAGCCTAGAACGTTGGGACGGATCTAAGACGATGAAGTCTGTGAAGGGCAAATGTGTAGAGCCCTCTTCTTGAGTTCAAAAAATCAACTTTAAGAGTATAAGATGGGGGGTGTGGCTAGCTATCACTTCGTCTGAAAAAGATCGGAAGGCCTTAGTGGACCAAGGAGCCCAGTGAGTCAAGAGGGTGAAATGATGACAGTATCCAGAACCTGTGACCAAAAGGCATGGTGCCCAGAATGAGGGAGGCAATGGGCACTCTGACCTCTGGGTCAAACCACATCTGTGGAGAGCCCTATGCTCAGCTCTGGGCACTGTATTTTAGGAGCCCATCCACAAGAGGGCAACCAGGATGGCAAGAGGCCTCAAAATCATACCACATGGGGACTGCTTGATGAGGAGTCTGCCAGCTCCACCAAGAAGGCACAGCCCTCATGGTGAACACCTGTCTCCAGACCTCAGACCTTCATCTACCTCTGTCGTGTCCACCCACCACTCCTGGTCTCATCTTTAGGGACCAAGCAGAGTAAGGCTAATCTCCCACCCGGATGCCAGCCTGGACTTCCAATACTTAATGGACACTGGACCCTGGACCCTTGACCCTTCTCTCTGGCCTCCTCGGGTGCTCTTCAGCTGACATCCTTCCTAAACAGGGAGACTCAGAAACAAACCTATAGACATGGTAGAAGATTCCATCACCCCACAAGCTCAGAAGGTGCTCCCAAGGCAATGGGACGGCACCAAGACTGGGTGAAGGAGGCTGGAGTGTCTTGGGGGGAAGACCGATACCTGAGCACCTGCACAGACAAGAGCATCAGGGCTGCATCAGGCTGAAAAAAAGACAGGTGGGGGTGGTAGCCTAGGAAGTAAGCCTGGGTGAATGCTCAGTTGATGGCCTCATCCCACCAGGCTGTGCATTTATGGAGGGACTGACACCTGCCCACCTTTTCTATCAGCATAACAATTCCAAGAGGTGGGCAGGCAGTGCATGAACTCTGATTGACCTATCACAGATGAGGAAACTGAGGCTCAGAGGTAAAGGGACTTGTCCATGGTCACAGTTTGTCCAAGGTCAGAGACAGGATTCCAACCCAGGCCCCCTGCTGATGGACCAGAGCTCCTTGTAAGGCACTGAACTGAACTACAGACCTCCTTTCATGCACTCCACCTAGGTCAGTGATTTGCATCCAGCGGTATTCAGATAAGGCCGAGCTCTAAGGCAGATGCCACTCCAACATCCCAACAGATCTCACGTGGAGACACAAAGCCCTCCTGCAAAGGGCACATGTGCAGGCCCTGCTACAACCACAAAAGAATGTGATCTGGGAAGGGCCTCAGTCCTCCCCTGACTGCAACTTAGCAGTAGCTAATTCTACCCTGCCAACCACACTAGCGGCCTGGGCTGTTTTGACTCCTCTGGAGCCACTTGGTCAGCCCATCCCCACTGTTGGACACAACACGGAGATATGAGGACCATCAGCAATCAGTCAATATGACGTGATCCACAAGATGGAGGATGATGATCTCCCATGATCTCTCAAACCTCTCCAAAATAAGAATGATGTATGAGAGGTGAAGACATTTCAGCTGTCCACACAACTTACAACACCAAGAACTCTGTCAAGATGAACCTGGTGAACTCATAATTGCAGAAAAGTCTCCTTTGCTAGCCCCACTCCATGTCCCCCAGTTACCTCCAAGCTCTGGCAGGGCCGCACAAGCTGACCATCTCTGGGCCTTCCCTGCCTCCCTGACTGTTTGCTCTGTGCTGCCCTGGCCCTCAGCTACAGAACTAAGGAATGGTCCAGGGCCGGGGGCAGGGGGTGGAGAACAGACACCAGATACCTGTGGGGCATCAGCAGCCTGAGGGAAAAGGGACAGTTCTGTCCTTCCAGAAGGCACCTGGAGCTCGGGCTGAGGCCAGTGAAATCTGTCTGTGTGGGAGGTAGCTGAGACAGCTTTGAGATCTAGCCCCCAGGAAACTTCCATCAAAGAGAAAGAGTCAGAAAGTGAGTAATAAGGAGATATAAGAAACAAAGACTGAAATGACCAAAGATCCCAGGTGGAAGAAAACTCAGACTCTAAGCATAAGCAGGCAAACCAACAGGAACAAATTTAATACCAGAAAGGGATATGCAGATCAGTTAGGTAAGTCCAGATATCTATGAATAAATGACAGGAGCAAAAAGAAAACGACTCAGTGCTTGATGAGGCAGAGGACCCTGGATTCCCAAGAGAGTGCAGAGTCACAGTGGATGTTTCTGAACGGTGTAAAAGGGAATAAGAACTGTGAAAACAGAATTTATGGCCTGATAATTAGAAATGATTCACAGAGGAGAAAAACGGGAAACCACAGCAGTGAACTTTACCAAAGAGACGAGAAAAAACAAGTGCTTGGGAACACAAAGATGCAGAAGCAAAGAACAATCTGGAAAAAGAAAAGCAAAAAACAATGTCATTTAAAGAAAACATGATCTTTGTTCAAGCAAACATATTGATCTTAAAACCAGGAAACAAATTAAGGATTATGTGTCTCTCAGAAGAACACAAGACCAAAGGCCTGAACACCACAATGCAAAAAATAATACGAGAAAATTGCTCAGAACCTCTGAACAGAGAGAACAAAGTACTAAATGAAATAATCCATAAATTGCCTCCAGAAAAAAAATCAATCAATCAATATATTTTATAAAGTACAAATTACGTGCCAGCACTGTGGAGGATAGGAACAGACTTCTTCCTGGGAGCAGGAAAAGACAATGAAAGCTCCCAGACACTCTCAAGGCAGACATGGAGCAGCCCCAGCACCTTCCCCAAAGTGAATGGAGTCGGCCTGGCCCAGCACCACGCTCATCAATGAGGTGAATGGATGAGAGGCGGGTTCCCCTGCCCCAGAGGCCAACCATGAACAAGGTGGGGGTGCAGCTCTCACTCCTGACTCAACCCTAGACCCTTCTCCAATCTGGAGCTTACTCTGCAGGGTGGGCACAAACTAACTCAACCCTTTCTCCGGGGAAGGAGGAGCAGAACACCCTTCAGCCTGGCATCCACCTAATTCCACTGAGTTGCTTAGCTATCCCTAGGGGGAAGGAACTGCTAAGCACCAAGCAGGCACCCTCTCCCTTGGCTTGGCTGTCACAGACAGTTGTGGTGGTGGTGGTGGGGGTTACATTCTGAGCACAGGGAGGAACCAGGCCTGGGCAGCCCCAAACGCTGGTCTGGTGGCACTCTTAGTATCGGACCCAAGCTGTTGGGCATCCCACCAGTGACAAGGAACCATTAACTGGCTGGGCATGTCTTGTCCTAGGTGGAGAGAACCAGCTGGCTGACCCCTCACACCTCCAGCACCTGGAGCCATGTCAGGACATTCTAAGACAAGCATCCCTGGGCATGGCCCGAGGGCATCTGGGCTGGTGCCTTTCTCAGGAGCAGCCTTCCACCGATGATGAGGACCTCCTCCAAAAAGGGAGAGTCATTTAGTGCACCCAGAAGGCGGGAACAGCAGATGTTTTTCCAGAGAGCTCTAGTCTCAACTCAGATTAGCCAAGGCCGGACCAGCTTCCACAGTGTTTGACCAGATAAATGTAATCTCAGTGCTCTTGGGGACAAAAGGAGGGTCACACGAGCTAATGCATGTGCTGAGTGGAAAAATGATTTCATAAAACTGACAGCAAGTGACAGCCTTAAACAAACAGCTGCGACTCTTCCCAAGACACATTTGACATTCTTTCCCCTCCCGCCTTAAGGAAGGACATCGAAAGAAAAGCAAAAGAGAAAGATAATTACGGTATCTCTGTCATTACTGGACGACCCCCGTCCCTCCTGACCCAGGGCTCAGGCACCAGGATGAGTTTTCTTCCATCACAAACATGCTTCTAACAGCCAACATAAAACCCCCCCGGCGGGATCAAAACACGCCTGCCCCTTCTGGAAGCCCACAGGGAGCCTGGGAACTTCTCACAGGGACGGAGCCAAGGGACTGCCCGGATCCGAGCACCGGGCAGCACAGCCCACATCTGCGACATCCTTCCTGCTGGTCCATGCAGCAGGATGGGAAGAGCGCCAGGGAGTGGGGTGTGTGTGTGTGTGTGTGTGTGTGTGTGTGTGTGTGTGTGTGCATGCACACTCACATCAGGAACAGGAGTGCGTGTGCATGTTCATCAAGAAGAGGAGTGTGAGTGTGTGTATGTGCATGCACATGTGCATCAGGAATAGGAGTGCGTGTGCGTGTGTGTAGGTGCATGTACACGTGCATCAGGAAGAGGCGTGTCTGTGTCTGGGTATGTGAACAGAAAGACGGTAAACATGTGTGTGCACTGGGAAGAGGAGGGTGTGTGTCTGGGCACACGTGAACAGGAAGACGGCACACATGTGTGTGTGTGCACCATGCCGGTTGGCATCAGAGCTGGCATCCCCGATGGCTCACGTCTGCAGAGGGATCCAGGCCTGTGCGCACCATCTCATTCAGCCTCTGCAGTCGCCTGGTGAGGCAGGTGCTCGTTATCTCCACTTAACAGATGGGCACTCTGGGGCACACCCAAGTGAAGAGACTTGACCAGGGTCTCCCCGGCCTCCCCAGGGTCTCCCGTCTCCTGCGGGATCTGGGCCTGGCACCCTAATACCACAGTGGGGTGGCAGCTCAGACCTCTGGGTCACTCTTCAGAAAGTGACACAAGGGGAATTTGTGTAATTCTAAAACGCCAGGGAAGCACGTGTAGTTGACTGGTGTTCGTTGGAAAGAACTTGGTCATTCAGTTGACCCTGAGGCCAGCTTGCTCGACACTGGCCGTCTTGATACCATCGTTGGCCACGGGTCCAAAGCCCAGCTCAGCTCCCTGTGTGACCTAGGGCCAGGCCCTGGTCTGGGCCTCAGTTTCCACACCTGAGCACTGCAGGCTTGCCTCGATGACCTCTGTGACCCTTCAGCTCCTAGACACCACGCGTCCCTCAGAGCAATCCCTGGCGAGTGCAGGGTGGTCAGGAAGCCCCTTCCTCTCTTTGAAGCATCAGACAATCTTAGGCCAAACTGTGGATTCCAGGGTCAGCAACGCGGGGCCTACGTTGAGGCGAAGGCAAATATGCCAGATGCAGAACAGAAGCCAGCCCCCCACTTACACACAAACACACCTGAACTGGCGGCGGGGGAGGCTTTTCTCGGGAGCTCCCCACCCCTCCCCTGAGAGCCCAGGCCGGCTGACCCAGGCAGAAGAAGTCACTCCTGGATCTTCTCCTGGGATTCCACAGTTGATGCCCTGTCCTCCCCGGCTGTGCCCCTCAGCACAGTGCCAGGTATGCAATAAGTGCCTAGTAAATGCTGGTGGTCTTCCAGTTGGGTCCTCCCATCAACAGCTCAAACATTTACTTGGCACTCTCTGGAGCAATCACACAAAATACCCGATTTCGTTCCTTCTCTGCATTCGTTATGAGGTTCATGAGGAGGAAGGCACTGCTGGGCAGGTTGTAGCCTCATCCGTAAAATGGGCTGCCTGGCCTGGGGCAGCTGCTAAGGTCTCTTCTGATCTGTTCACATCCAATGAGTCTGCTCATCATGCAGATGAGGAAATTGAGGCAGCCCAGGCCTGGGGGGGACTGGACTAGGTCATGGGGCTCGGGAGAGGCAGAATGAAGATTGGGATCCTGGCCCTGTGACTCTCAGTCCTAAGCTCCTTCCAGGACCCAGACCCACCTCCCGATGCCCGCATGGGATTGATGTTCAACAGGGCAAACCCTGCTCTGGAAGAAAATGAGAGGCAGCAGGACAGGGACCCCAACGACCAGGGCAGCAGGAGCCCCATAAGGCTGGAGTGGTGGAATGGGGCCCCCAATGGCCGGGGCAGTGGTCCCTAGGCATCTGAGAGGGAGGGGTGATGCCACATGAGTGACCAGGATGACTAGACTCTGAGGGAGCTGTGAAAGCACCCCCGTCCCCAGACTGAAAACTCCAGTCTGGGCTAGTAGGACCAGCCCCATGCCAGTCCTAGCACAAGCTACCACACTGTTGGCCTCAGTTGGCTCCCTTCCTACTGAGGCCACTCTTCCAGCCTGGACACTGCAGCTGGGGCTTCAGGGCCAAGCTCTGGGCTCTGGCAGTGCCCAGAACCCTCCGCCCCACGTTAGGTTTTCTGGCTCCTAGGAAGGAGACTGGGCCTACCTCTTCCATCCCCTTTATCCCCCTTTCCTCCTTTTCTTCTGGTTAAGTGAAGCTCCCATCAGGCATCTGTAGTCCTCTGTATCACTGAGAAGTTCCAGTGAGCTAGGGGAGGTGCCAGGCAGCCTATGGTTCACAGATGGCACAGCGGAGCTCACCTGGGTGCCCCCTCCACTCCATAAGTGGGGCCCTGCGGTGTCCACTGGGTCTCTTCAGAGAGGGATCCCCCAGTCTCAGGAGTCCCTTAGGGGCATCTCAGTCAGAGCTGGGAGTAGCACCTGAGGTAGGGTATGAGTCATGCCTCTTTCTCAGGCTCTGTTTGCTTCATTCTTGTTACCGCTCCACCCTCAGCTCAGTGTATGGGCCAGGGAACCAAGTGCAGAAAGCATGCAGCACCAACTGCATACACAGCACCCCGATGGATAACTGCAGACAATTATGGGGGTACGCAATTACCTCATCTCTGCTCTCATAATCCAGGGCAGGGGAAACAGTGGGGTCTACATTCTGACCCTGAGTCCTAAGCCTCTGCTCCAGGGCCAGCAGAGAGCTCTGCTCAGACTCCTTATGTACTTGGCACATAGTACTGAGTGTTTCTTCCCACTGTGATAGAACGGAAGCCAGTGGATGGCAAGGAACCTTTTTTTTCCATCCTTTGCTGCCAGCCCTGGGCAAACAAGGAAAGCTGGTGGATTGGTTTCTTGAGATCACAGGCTGGCAGGGACCCCAAGGCCGATGACACCTGCCTAGCCATGGGTGTGTGGCTTCCCTCTTACTGGACTCTGAAGCACCAGAAGGACAGACATGGCTGCTTTCTGGGTTTGCTGGCCTTGATTACCCTGAGACCTCTCCCTCTCTCTGGGAGGCAGAAGGCCTCACCTCTTCCCTGACCTCTGCCAAACCAGTGACCCCCATGGGGGTCTCATGTGACCCCACTAACCAAAAGGCCCCTCTGGCTACACTGGGTGTGTCCTGAAGAGCTGCCCCAGCAGAGAAATGCTGTCCCAAGATTCACCATGTATGCTGCAGCAAATACCAGCCCAGGTGGCTCTTGTGGTCTGCTGAGCTTGGCTGGAAGCCACTGGCGGCTTGTGGGTGACCAGAAAGCTGACCTTGTGGACAGTGACCCCCAGAGCCAGGCACTGCTAAGGGGCACTTCTCCCTCCTGAGTCCTGCCGGCTCCCTGGGGATGGGGCTGCACACAGGGGCGGCTCCTGGGCCTCACCAAGAGGCCACGGTCCAGTCAGCACTTACAGCAGGCAGTACAACCCATCCCTGGCCCTGAGCCCCTATTACGTCAACTCCCCCAACACCCTCTGGGAGGGAAATGAGAGGCACTTCCTGCCCCAGCTGGGAAAGCCAGTCTATCTATCAACTATTGGCAAATAGGAGGAGGCCAGTGGGGCACTTTCCAGACAAGTTCGTGGCAATACTATGGTGAGAGGGAGGGACCTATTTCCATCTGCAGGTGCACAGATTCATGGAGAGAAACGGAACAAGGGTCAGGGACCACCTGCTCTAGCCCCAGCGAGGGTCTGTCTGCTAACTTGTCCAAGGTCACCAGGCTCATGTGTCCGCAGGGTCCCAGATTGAGGGCCTAGGGGGCTCAGAGACCAACAGGCAGGGAAAGTGAGGCCCCCCAAGTCCTCCCGTCCAAACCAGCACTTCCTCTGCCTTTCTTATTCATGAGGAGGAATGGAGGAAGTCTCTTTCTTGAAGCAGGTGGACACAACAGAGACGTGCATCTGTCCCAGTGCTCAATGGGGGCCCTTCACACTGATCACAAGTGGGCGAGGCCCCCATGGGGGATCTGGCCCCAGGCGGGCCGGCCACCCATCCAGCCAGCCCATGGTGGGCCAGGGGCCCAGCAGCCCGCAGCCCCCAGCAGGCCCAGCTCTAGCCCAGGCTGATAAAATACAGAAATGCTACTGTAACTCCTGCAGGCTTATTTTGACTAAAGCTTAGGAATGTAACATGTAAACACTGACTCCCATATTACACTGTGTTACAACTTGCATTAACAGCCACTGGACAAAGCGGCATTTTCCCAGAGCCCTCGGACTGGGGAGCTCTCTCAGGCAGCTTCGAATTAAAAAGAGAGAGTCCATTTCCTCCCATAAATCATGGTCGGGACCAAACAGGCGCTGCAAACCCTCAGGAACAATAACACAGCAAGGGCTGCCCAACGACAAGGCTCGGGCACGATCACGGGGCGCGTCTTTTCTTGGGAGAAAATATACATGGTGTTTTCTTTCTTTACACAAGACATTGGAGGTTGCGCCCCCTGGTCAGAGGAGGCAGAGTGGATTCTGGCTGCCCTCAGCGCTGGTGGGTGGTCTGCTCCGGCCCTGGAGGGCACAGGAAGCCTCTGAGGAGAAGTGGCCAAGCCAGGGGCCCTGGGCCTCTGGTCCTGCTGGCCTTTTGGTGTCCACCTCCTCTTCCTCATTCTTCCATCCCTTCCTAAGTGCCCGCTGCCCGCTCTATGCTGGCCCAGATAACTCTGGGGAAGCCCAGCACGGCTGCTGGAGGCCACCGCAGAGGGGGAGGCAGCCCCAGGAGAAGGGAACGGACCAGTCAATGATGTTACAGAAACATGGGAAGATGGTCACCCAGGCAGGGCTGACATTTCCAGGCCCTCAAGGAAGAGGCACAGAGGGGTCCAGACCCTTGCAGATGTCACACAGCATTCCAGAGTGGGAGCAGGCCTCCAAGTCACCAAAGACTGACTAATGTTCCTCCAGCCCAAGACTGTAAGCTCCCTGAGAGCAGGGACTGATGGCTCCATCCTTGGATCCCCAGCATCTCGCGCACGGGCCCCAGGTTTGGGCCCAGGCAGCCTGGGGCTTCAGATTCTCAGATAAGTGAAGGAAAAGTTCGATGCTGAGCTGAGGCCAGTGAGCTCCTGACGTGGTAACAGGCACGGGCTAAATGCCTGCTGACTGACGCCGTGCTGTATGAACATTCTCTCATCTGATCAACCTTGGGGGGTCCTAGTATGAGCCCCATTTTGCAGAAGAGGATGCTGAGGGGAGAGCAGGGAAGTGACTTTGCTAGGGTCACACAGCTAGTAAGCATCTGTGGAAAGACTTGAATCTGGCTCTTCCTGACCATTCCTGCTCTCCATGGTGCCCCCAGCAGCCTGTGATGCAATCTGACCCAGAAACCTGAGAGGGATGCCCTCTAGGAGCAGAGACAGGAAAAAGCCCTGCTCTGCAGAGCTAGGCCCTGCCTCGGGGCCAGGTCCCCGACAGCCCCTCACCCCCCTGCCCAGGATTCCAGGAGGAGCCTTGACTTTGCTGGGGAGCTGCCCCTCCTCCCCAGTTTCCCAAGGCCAAACGGTGTAGTGGATAGTACTGGGCCTGGAGTCTGAAAGGCCTGGGGTCAAAGCCTGCCTCCCCCACAAAGCTGTGCGACGCTGCACAAGGTTGCCTGACTCAGTTTCCACTCCTGTGAAGTATGGGGGCTGTGCTCTGTCCTTTAATGCCTCTTGATCTCTATGCGGTATCCTGTGGGCCCCCACCTCCAGGACAAAGTGAGGAAGGGGCATCATGGAACTGTCACACTCTCACGTGTATGGAAGTTCCTTGAGGGCAGACGCTGCCTGGCCCATGTGTCCCTGGGACTTAGCCCCAGCCCCAGAACACAGCTGGCACTTCATCAATGCCCACTGGCTTGAAATGGATATTCTGACTCAATTTCCAGCTGTTTCCCCTTTCACTTAAACAAAGCTCTTGCCCGCACAGCTGAGTGCCAGGCCTGCGAGTGATGGGGTAGGGGGGATGTTAAAGAGAACAAATGCAGAGCCCTAGTCCTCAGGCCCAGCAAGAGGCTGAGGCCCTGCCCAGTTTCTCTGCCATCCCCAGAATCCTGCTGCCCCTGGCCAGATTCAAGCCCTGCCTCCAGCCCCCGCTGCCCCTCACCAGGCCCAAGCCCTGCCTCCAGCCCCCGCTGCCCCTCACTAGGCCCCCGCTGCCCCTGGCCAGGCCCAAGCCCTGCCTCTGGCCCCTATTGCCCACCTCCTCACTGGCTCCCCTGGAAAAGTCCCTCCCCTTTTATTAAAATCAGAAGGAAGCAGGAGACTGGGCATTGCCACAGCTGCAAAAAGCTTCAGCCACTAGGACTCAGGCAGTTTTAGTCCATCTAGGCCAAGAGATCTCAACCCGGGCTCTGTGAACATGTTTTAAAAAATAGCTTAATAGCCATATTCCAATAAAACTGGTTTCCTTTGCAGTCCTATGTATTTTATCCCCTGTGCTGGGGAGGAGGAGCCCCAGCCTACCCAGCCTGCTCCTCCCCCCAGGGCCACCCTGGTTCACAATCCCCACTAGGACACAAAGCAGAACATGGCAAGAAGCAGGGAGCATATGCCCAGAAGGGCCTGGGCCCACTCCCCATCCCAGGCCTCAATCAGTCCTCCCTCTCCTTGGCCCAGCGGGGGGGTGGGGGTGGCCGGTGGTCAGAGGACAGGGGCCATGCAGGGGGATGGAGAGGCTCTGCCATCTTCACTGGGCCTTTAGCGGTGGGTCACCCCAAGGGAAGGCGTGGCAGCAAGGCCTGGCCCTTCATTAGGTTGGATGCAAGGCCCCAGCTGGACGCCAGGGGCTGAACTCCAGGAGAGCGCCCCCCTCCCCAGCAGCCACTTTAGGGGGTTCGGGGCTTGGGGGATGGTCCAGCCCCATGGACCATCACAGGTTCAACACTGGGCCCATTTCCATCAACAATGAGCATTTGCTGCCCTCTGGTGGGTTGCTTGTGAAATACCAGACCAGAGGCCACTACTCCCCAAATCATCCTGGCCTTTAAAATGAATCTCAGCATTTAATGCAGACTGGAATGGGAGAGACAGACAGACAGATAGAGGCAGGGGAGACAGGGACACGGATGGAGAAACAGAGACAGACAGACAGAGGCAGGGAGACAGAGATGGGGAGAGGGAAAGAGGGAGGGAGAGGGAGAGAGAGAGATAGACACACAGAAAGAGACAAAGATAGAGAGAGAAGAGAGAGAGAGAAACGGAGAGATAGACAGACAGAGACAGGGATGGAGAGACAGACAGAGGCAGGGAGACGGAGGGAGGGACGGAGAGAGGAAGGGAGGAAGGGAGGGAGAGGGAGAGGGAGAGGGGGGAGAGAGAGAGAGAGAGAAAGAGAGAGAGAGAGAGAGAAATGGAGAGACAGAGAGATAGAGGCATGGAGAGACAGACAGACAGAAAGAGACAGAGATATGGAGAGACGGAGACAGACGCATAGAGAGACAGACAGGGAGAGACAGACAGAGGCAGGGATGGAGAGAAAGAGATGGAGAGAAAAATGGTGAGACAGAGACAGACAAAGGCAGAGACAGAGGCAAGAAGAGACAGAGAAAGGGATGGACAGACAGAGAGATGGACAGAAAAATAGAAGTGGATGAAGAGAAAGAAACAGAGGGATGGAGAGAGACAGAGAGAGGACAGAGACTGGGGCAGCTATGGAGAGACAGAGACAAAGAGAGACAGACAGAGACAGATGGAGGGAGAGATGGAGAAAGAAGAGACAGGAGGCTAGAGAGAGAGACCCCCAATGGAAGATTCAACAGTGAGGGACAGAGAATCCTGCAAAGCCAGGCAGCCTGCCGGCCACACCCGGCCCTCCCAGGGGACTCTCAGGAGTAGCTGGGCTGCTCCCTGGCCTATCTACTGGCCTTGTGGGGGCAGATTGTTACTGACTTAACCCTCCCTCTCTTCCTGTCCTGCCTCCTCTCTTTCCCTATCTCTCCCTCCCCTTTCTCTTTTTATCTCTCTCTGTGCTTCTATCTCTGTCTCTGGGTGTCTGCATCTCTCTCCGTCTCTTTGGAACAAGCAGGTTCAGTGTCCTCTGGCAGAGTCCCGGAGCCATACCCAGGCTTGTTGTCTGTTCTATGGAAATGCTCACATTGGTTCTTTGGCAACAGAACATTATAATGACGAAAATAATGGTTAAAAACCTCCCCAATGTTTCCCAATTGTCTCTGTGCAGTCAGCCTCAGTTTCCTCCATGAGCATGCACAAGGGAAACCTCAAGACATTTTCCCAACACCTGCTGCCCACGATGTTTTCCCCACATTACAGAAAAAAGCAAACAAATGAACCAATCCTGGAGGTCACTTTTTGCAATCTTTGAAGAGTCATTTCCCTGCAGTAGTTGGCCAAATGCAGCCCCATGCAAGCCCATCCACGTGCCCGCAGTCGCCCATCTCACCAGGCTCACTTACGTTTTTCCCGGAGACTCCTTCAGCCAGAACAGGTCATCACTGGTGATCCCATACATGGCCCCTTCCACCTGCCAGGAATCACAGAACCCCCATGAGGATCCCACCACTGGGGTTTTGTGACTTTCTCAGAGAAAGCAGAATTGTTCAGATACAGGGCCTGGCCCAGAGCAGGCCTCATTTGCTGACTGAGTCCTAGCTGAACAGAAACACCAAGCGGAGAGAAGCCGGCCTTTCTGTTTCTTGGCAGGGAGGCTCTGTTTACCTCCATCTTGGGCATTTCCTGGAGACTAGACACCCCTGGGGGAAGGGCCAGAGGTCGTACAAAGTTTCCTCCATTGTCCCTTCTACATCCCCCTAAGGGGCCTAAGCAGCATGGCTTGCCAGGGCACGGGGCACCGTGCCAAGCTGCATGGGCCTCTTCCAGGGCATGTAGGTGCCTTCCCAGGACACACAGGCATCTTCCCAGGGCATGTGGGCCTCTTCCAGGCTGGGTGGGGGTGCAGGCTCCTCTTAGTTTGGGACCCTGGCTTATGGGGACCCATAACAAAAGGCCCCTTTCCTCTGCCTATTGTAATGGCAATGGTAATTTGAAGATCTTTCCTGCCCCCTAACAGGCTGAGTGTAATCACATGGAGCCTGTGGTGGGAGGAGATTGCTAAAGGGTGGAACAGAGCCCACAGGAAGCTGGGAGTTAGAGTAGCTAGATGGTGGGAGAAAGAGGATGCAACCAAGGAGACAGCTAGGCTCGTGAGTGTTGGTTTGTGGAAAGGCTAAAGGATGGGGTGGCTCTCTGCTGTGTTATGGTATATTAACTTCTATGTTGCTATGACGCATTCGATTTTCCTGGTGCTAGGATTTGGTTTTCTGGTGTCTTAATAAATGTTTTGCTTCTGTGTTCTATATGGAGAGTCTGTTATATTTTGTGATTGAGAACTATGCCCACATATGCCCAACTATGCTGTTGGTGCTGTGAATACTGCATTAGCATTGCATCTGTCTGGATGGGATGAGATGGCAAAATATCCGAGGCAGAAGGGATTTAGAAGAAGAAATGGATATCCCAGAACGGGAGGATTTACTTCCTTCCTCCCTAGCCAGAGAATGGGGTAAAAGTACAGAACTCCGTGAAAATTGGGAACTGAGGCTACAGAAGGGAGAACCTAGAGATACAGAAACATATTTGCAAGGAATACCAATAAAACCAAGGAAAGAACTAGAGGCAGTGGGTAGGAGAGGCTGGGTTTTACTAACAGGTTACCATATTATATGTAAAAGCAGAGACAAGTTGCTAAAAGAAAAAATTCAGATGGAGAAGAAAATAGCCGTTTTGAATGAGAAATTTCCTGTGTTGCAGTGTTTGGGCTCTCCTTTAGAAGAACAAACTAGAGGGTCTCATGTGGTAGAAGAGAAGGCTGCTGTTGTTGGTTTAGCTCAGAAAAAGCAGCAGAAAAGTAACAGGAGGAAGGTTCATACAGTTTTGGCAGAGGCTGAACATGGTTGCCCTGGCAACGACTTCCAGGATGGTACATGGGTGGAAAATGATACAACATTAAATGATAAGGCTGGCGGAGCCAAGATGGCGGCGTAACAGAAGCAACATATCGCAGCTCTCACATAGCCACCCCAAAATACCCATAAAATAGGACTCTAAACCAATCCTAGAACTCCAAAACGCACACAAGGATACTTCCCACTAAAGTCAGCTCGGCTACGAGGAACCATATCAGCA
>CM053587.1:349808476-349855221 GCA_028646515.1 Pseudochirops corinnae
CTACGGTTGGGAGATCCATCCTGCCCTACCGAAAAGTGACATAGAAGAGAATAGACTGGAGGAGGCAGGACACACTGGGATGGCTGTTTTGGGGTGGTGGGTGGGGGAAAAAGGGGGAGAAAATATGTAACTCAAAATCTTGTGGAAATGAATGATGCAAACTATAATAAAATTAAAAAAAAAAAAAAAAGAAAGGGAGGACTCTCTAAGGCAGAGGTGAAGAGGGAGGGCATTCTGGGTAGGAGGGCTGCCCAATGCAAAAGCCCAGAGGTGGGAGATAAGAGTGTCACGTGTGAGGAACAGAGGGAAAAGTACTTAGGCTGGACAGCCGAAAGCAAGAGGAGGAGTAATGTCCAATGTGGTTGGAAAGTTTATTTGGGGTCAGGTTAAGTCTGATTAGACAGAAGGTTTCCTAGTGGCAGTGGAAGCCACCAGCGCTGGGGGAGGAAAAATTCAAATCTGTGCACATGTGACAGACTGGAGGGGGAGAGGCTGGAGGCAGGGAGGCCTCCAGAAGCTAGCGGGGTGATGGTGGCGTCTGTGTGCGCAGAAGGGCTCAGATGGGGAGGGCCTTATGGAGACAGAAGTAGCAGGATCTAGCAACGGAGCGGGTCCTGGGGCAAGCACGATGGAGGCGCTTGGGAGAACGCTGAGATCAGGAGCCTGAGACACTGGAATTTTAGGGGAATGTGTGAGAAGCAGAGTTTGGAAGGAAAGATGAGGAGTTCAGGGTTGGACATGCTGAGTTTAGGATGCCTATGGGATGTCGGGCCTGGAATGTTCAACAGGTAACGAGACATAGGAGAGAAATTGCCCTGCAGGTGGTGATGTGATGCTGAAGCTCAGGGGAGAGGCCAGGGCTGGATATATGTGGAGTTGCCTGTACTGTGGGAGCTGATGAGGGGAGGAGTGGAGAGGGGGAGGGAAGAGGGCCTCAGCACAACAGAACTAGATGGACCACCCAAGCGAGGGAGGGGGACATGGCTGGGGAGCCAGGGAAGGACGCAAGGGCTGGTTGACCTGGCAAAGCAGGAGAGGGGGCTCCCAGAGGCACCAAGAGGAGAGGTCCCAGGAGGAGGAAAAGGAAACAGGAAAGGCTTTGGGTGGAGGGACGCAGGTGGGGACCAGACTGAGGGGCTGAGCAGTGAGAGGAGAAAGAGCCGGCCGGCCCAGGCCTCACCTCCAGTGACTGTTCCACTCTGTGCTCAACATCTTAGGAACATCAAGAATGAGCTGGAGAAGGTCTAGAGGAAACAAGAACAAGGGGCCTCGGGATGGGCACGGCCAAGAGAGGCTGGCAGAGGGCACTAGTGGATTGTCCTCATGTGCCTGAAGGGCATCAGGCAGAAGGAGGAATAGTTGTTTGTGACCAAAGGACAGAACTGGGAGTAGCAATGAGGATGAGGGGGAGACGAAGTGTGTTACAAGGAAGCTGATAAGGGCTCGACATCAGGAGACTCCTCCTAACAAGAGCTGCCCAAAGGGGAATGGGACACCGTGACAGGGAGTGAGCTCCCTGTCAATGGAGGTCCTCAGAAAATCCTGGATGACCAGTCAGATGTGTTGCAGGGGGATTCCTCTGGGGGTCGGGGTTGGCCTAATGGCCACTAGGGTCCCTCCCAATGTAGAAATTATGAGACACTCAAGCTGGTAAGAGGCTGGAGGTAGGCTGGATGTCCAGAGATACTTTCTAATGAGGAGAGCTGCCCAAAGGGGAACAGCATGCCATGGCAGGTAGTGAGCCTTCCAGTCCAGGCTGGATGGATGATTTTGTTGGCCAAGATGCCTCTGAGGTGCCCTGACATCTCAGGTCAGATGTCTAGGCCGCAATGCCCTAGCACTAACCAGCCACGCCCTCCTGGAGGCTCTGACTCCTCATCCTCCTTGCCCCTTGCTCCCCCCGCCCTGGCACAGGGGCCTCCCAAGGGGGGGAAGCACTCCCCAGGATGGAGGGAGGGAGGCAAGGACAAGGGCACTGGTTTAGCCACCTTTACCAAGAAGCCAGCAGAAGGCACTCACATCATTGGGGTACCTGGGTCTCCCTCCTGTGGCGAGGACAATGTGATCTGCAGTAATGAGCGTCTGGAAACAAAAGCAGAGCACATGTGAGTACAGTGATGGTCGGGGTGCTTCACTAAGCACCAGTGCTCTGTGCTGTTCCCTGGTCCATGGCATGGTGGGTGGGAGGTGAGGCACCTCTGCCCGGGCACAGAACCAGCCGGGAGGAAGCAGGGGCCTCTCATCTCAGCCCATCCTGAGCCATGGCATTGTGGTCTCCCCAGCAGCTGCCGCCAATGAGAAGCCCCTGGGCACAGCAGCAGTCAGCCCACTCCTGGGGTGCTCTAGGAGTCAGGAAGCCCTGCCTTTGAAAGTGGCCTCAGACACTTCCTAGCCATGTGACCTGGTGCCAGTCCCTTCACCTCTGTCTGCCTCAATTTCCCCATCTGTGAGCGGGGACCATGACAGTGCCCCTCCCTCAGGGTGACTGCAAGGCTCAGGTTTAAGGGCCCTAGAGGCCCCTCCCACAGTCAGCAGCTCACCTCTTTTCCTGCTTTGCTGAAGCCCCGCACAGTGTGGTCATTCACAAAGCTGCCTTGGATGTTGAAATATTTGACATTCCTGAAAAACAGACGTGAGCTTTATGTTCTGCAATCAAAAAAATGTGTGAAGCTGCTTCTGTTTACCAGGCACTGGGTGGACAAAGGGAGAGCCGGCAGACATCGTGGGTACCAACCTCGAGGAGCTTACCGTCACCTTTCTCTAAGAGATGCAGGCGGCACAGCATGTCCCCAGGGAGCCATCGCCGCAGGACGCCGTCCCCCCAAAAGCCTGAGACGAGCAGGGGAAGGAGAGGCCACTTCGGGGCTCACCTCGGGGGCTGCCCCTTCTCCAAAGCCTAAACCTCCATCCCCAAGCCCTCAAGGAAGAGAACAACCTTCTCTGGCTTCCCCGACAATTCTGGTTTCCCCAGCTTTTTCAGTCGCAGGCGGTTTTCTCCGCATCCCGTCAGTCTGGCTACGTTGTCTCATTGTGGCCATTCTCCCAGACGAAGTCACTGATGGCTTCTATGATTTGCTGCTTGACCCCCTCATTCTCTAGGATTACATTACTTACTTTCCAGTTAATTCTTAGCCCCTCTTTCCATAGCCCTTTGTTGCACCATGATCTGAAAAGGATGCATGTACTATGCATCAGACTGCAAGGTTTTTGTGTCCCAATACAGCATTAATTTGTGTGTTGTGCCTCATACCACTGCCATATTCCCCTCTCAAGTTTCAAATGTGGGCCTTGCTTGTCCCTATCTCCACAGTAAGAATCTATGGTCACTGGCTGCCTGCTTTTTGCACACTGTGTTCGCCTCTTTTCTGGTTTCTAACGTTGAGCTCTCCTGCTGGAATTCAGGGGGCACTGACCCAAGCTTCTTGCTCTGGCCTCTAGGGCCCTTAAGTGCAGGACCTGGTCACTGAATTTGTGTGCTGGGGTCTCAGGTGCCGGCAGCTGGGGGCTGTAGGGGTCCAGCAGCTTACCTAGTGCTGAGCTGAGGTCACCAGCACTGGAGCTCTGGGGCTTGGGATGGGGACTCTTGCCCCTAGGGAATGCCTCCTCACCTGGGCGTTTTTGAAACACTGGAAGGTTTGGCTGCTGAAGGATGCCTGTCCACCAGTGCAAGTGGTGGGTTTTTTTTTTTTTTTGCTTTCTGGGGGGGAGAGTGCAGGGCAATTGGGGTTAAGTGACTTGCCCAAGGTCACACAGCTAGTAAGTGTTAAGTGTCTGAGGTTGGATTTGAACTCAGGCCCTGATTCCAGGGTCCGTTGCTCTATTCACTGCGCCACCTAGCCAGCCCAATGTGCCAGTTTTCTGAGCCAGATCTACCAGTTCCCCTGCCTGTGGTGAGGTACTTGGGGGGGGGGTCCCAATGTTGACTGCTTCACCACCCTGGGGCTCAAGATTTCCCCCTCATGTGCAAAGATGGGGCTTGCCGCTAGTTAGCTGGGACACCTCCCATCCTAGACTGCTCCTCCTCCACCAGAATGAGGGGGACCTTTCCCATTATTCCCCCAACCTTCCTGGGCTACAAGACTGATGCACCCATCTTTCTGATGGCTCAGCTCTTCCAGGGCTTTTCCTGGGGTGATATTTGCTGGGCTTTCAGAGGTCAATAAGGGAGAGTGAGAGCGACTCACTTCTTACTACACCATCTTGGCTCTCGGAAGTTCTTATCTCCCCAGATAATTTTAGACTAACATCGGTCACCTTTACTGCTCACTAAGATCCACAGAGGAAAGTCAAGATATTTCTACTGCAAGAATAACTTCTCCTGCACTTAGACTCTGGGGCCACCCTTGTCCTGGTCAGGGGGCATCTAACTAGGGAGGGGAGATAGCTGAGGGAAAGATAGGAATGGGGCATGACCCAAGAGGGAGGCTGGGGGAAACCTGTCATACTGTAGTGAGGGCTGGCCTGGGAAGCCCAGTCACACTGATCAGCCCAGTCTGGGCCTGACTCTAAGGTCTCAAAAGGCAGACCCCTGGGTCCACCCCTCAGACTCATCCTATATCCAATCAGTCTCTGTTTCTGCTTGGCTCTCCCTCCTCTGTCATGGCACCCACATCCATGGACTTCTTTCCAGCCACGTGCCAGTGACCAGCACCCGAGCTCAGGGCTTCATCAGCTCCCTCCTCCTCACTGACACCACACTTCCAGGCTCTCCTCTCCACACCTTCACACCCATCTACCCAGATGTCCTCGCACACCTACCGCTCTTGCAGCTGTACCCTGTAGCCCCAGTTCAGGGACTTGATGTGGTTCTGAATCGCTTCGGCCATCTGCTGCCTGTTGGAGAAGGGAAAGGGGACCGTCAGGTCTGACAGCAGTAATCTGGCAGCAGTTTTTTAAGCACCTACTGTATGCTGCAGGCTGCTGGCCTGCCAGCTGTCAGCACAAGTCTGCACCTAACACAATGGGCACAGCTCACTCCCTGTCACAGTGTCCCATTCCCCTTTGGGCAGCTCTTGTTAGGAGGAGTTTCCTGATGTCGAGCCCTTATCAGCCTCCTTGTAACACACTTCGTCTCCCCCTCATCCTCATTGCTACTCCCAGGACTGTCCTTTGGTCACAAACAACTATTCCTCCTTCTGCCCTATGCCCTTCAATGTCCCACTCCAGAGCTTCCTCCCAAGTTTGCCTCTAAAGGCTGAGCACGGTCCTCCTGCGGGGGCATGAGCACGCAGTCTGCAGACCCCCAAGCTGGGGCCTCAGCCACGGGCACTGCTGGGAAAAAGACGGGGCAACTAATCTGCCCCAGAAAAAATGGGCTACCTTTCTCAGCTTGGAGCCCCCTAAATCTCACCTGGATCAGCAGGAATGAATGAGTGCCAGCCACTCCCTAATTAGGGTCTGTACTCAAGGAGGTCTGTGGCCAAGGGGGGGCCCAGGACCCTCTAGCCTGAGGGCTTCCTCAGGATCCGACCTCATGAGCCCATGTGTGTGGGGGCGTGGCTCGTCACACAGGCCACAGACAATGAAGTTGCCCTGTTTGTGGACTGACTACACTCAACCCTACTGGCTGCTGCAGCTTTCTAAAAGTCAAACTCTCTCCCAGTGGTCAGAGGGGGTTTGGGGGAGGCAGGTACCACCCTGCAGGGGCAGAGCAGGTTAGGACTGCAGGTAGCAGCAGAAGGGAGGCCTCCCCCCAGCCCTTACCAGTTATGTGGCGCTGAGGGGGCCACATCCCAGCCATAGTGGTGGGCATCTGCCAGGGCACCTCCTAGAAGAGCCGCTTGATGCATGAGCTTCTTGGGGATACAGCCCACGTTCACGCACGTGCCCCCCAGACCCCAGCTGGTGCCTAAAATAACAGGAAAAATTCTTCTTAGTATTAGTACTGACATGGAGAGAGGCCTGACAAATGCAATGTCTAATGTCCGATGGCATTGGTCAGTCTCCTTGCCCTTCAATGATGGGGGCAGTCTTAGCATGAGGACAAAGCAGTGCTCCAAGGCATGGGAAGGGTCTTAGAGAGTCAGCTGGAAGGCAGGCAGAGGAAACAGCTCAGGCCAGGAACCAGGGGCACAGGCAACTGGACAAGGCCAGAAACAGTGCAACGCCAGCCTGGCAGGCCTTGAATGCCAGGCCTTGTAATGGCAAGCAAACGAGTACTTAGCACCTTGTTTTAGCTCAAGCTTCTTTTAAGCCTTGCCCATGATTATATCAAATCTTTGTTAAGAAACAGAACTTGTGAACCCTTGTTGCTAATGCAACAGGAAGGGGTGGAATGGGGAGGAGCTAATGACCATATATAAGGAGAAGCCCAAGCTGGGAGAGAGCAGAACTGAGAAAAGAGCACTTGTGGTGGCAGAACTGAGAAGAGGAACTTTGTGGTGGCCAGGCACTCTGTCTGGGTTGATGTTTGTTTGCAATACTTGCTACAGAAGCCCTGGGACCTCACTGGAAGCCCTGAAAGAGGATTTTCTTGTTGTTTGTTTACATAAGTCCTGGAGGAGGGCCTGGGGCTTTACTGATGATTTGTGTTGACCTCTTGGACCTTGTTTGTGGGTCTCTGTTGATTTCACAGACAGATAGTGAATTGATGATGGTGCCAGTAATGCGCATGAATGCTGTTTTGGCTCTGTTAAGCTTTGTCTTCCCAGAAACAGAAACTGCAAAGAACTTGAGGTGGACTGGACGCTGTGAGCTTCAATATGTAACAGGAACTGGACGAGGAGCTGAGAGCTGCCTACCTTTGAACCCGGGTGACAGCTGGCTAGATTCAGGTAGGAGCTGGGACCATGGAAAAAGAACCATGGAATTTGGGAGCCAGCCTTGAGTCAAGATGAAAAAGACCTCTCCTTGGGTACTTGATGCTAACTAACTAAGATCATGATTTATTGTGGCCCAGGGGTGGAGAACTTTGACCTTTGTACTTTGCGTCCCTTAAGGAGGCTTGCTCCTTGAGGATGATTGAGTTAAGGACCTAAAACTACGTGCCCACTTCAGTGACAAGTTGTTATGCCATAACATTCTGAATGCTGTACTTTGGTTTCTGTCAATGTTTTGTCTTAGTTTATTACAAAATAAATAGAGAGTTCACTATACTATGTAATCAGAACCCTCAAGCTGTTCACAGCAGCAGTACTCTGAAAAGCTGCTTGTGCTTGGCTTTGCAGGCCTTGAAGCTCCTGAGTGGCTGTGGGGAGAGTGAGATTCTAGAGCAGAGCAGGCACATATCACACCTGCCTGGCAGCCAGACAGCTTCAGGGAACCTGGGTTTGAGATATCGGATGAAAAGGAACTGAAACCACTTGGGAGCTCTGCGTTCTCTCTGTCTGTCCCCATCACTGAAGGTCCCCACAGTGGGCACCTCCAGGGTGATTCCTACTCATGGCCATCTGAGCCCTACCCCCAGCAGGGGCACCTTCTTTGCAATGGGCCACACCCTCACAGCTGACCAGAGGTCTAATGGGGCTTGAGGCCTCCCACCCTATACCTGCCCTGGCCTGGCTGCCCTCAGGGCTCATGTTTCCTTTCTCCTCACCATGTCCAGTCTGGTGTGAGCCGCCGTTACTCCAGCCAGACTACTGCCATGGTCTCCTACATGGCCCCCTGGCTGCAGGAGGTTCCCTCCGTCCTGCAGAGCCCAGGGCAACCCTGAAAGGGGAGAGCATGCCAGTGTGGACACTGGAGAGACCCCAAGTCCAAACAAGAATCTGGAGGCTGCGTGATGGGACGCCCCCTCCAACACTGCCATCATCTTCATTTCAGGGACCTTTATGGGGCAGATGGCAATAGGTTCGTTCTTACCTCTGGGAGAAGGGGCCACGAAGTCCATAATGGCAACCTTCTTTCCAAACTCAGCAGCTTTGAAATTTGAGAGAAAGAGAGACAGAGAAAGAGGAGGGAGGCAGGGAGGGAATAAGGGGAAAGAGGAAGGGAAGGAAGGGAGGGGAGGGGGGAGAGAGGGAAAGGGGGTAGAAAAACAGAAGAGAGGGATGGAGGGAAGGAAAGAGAAAGGGGAGAAAACAGAGGAGGGCAATGTTTACTTTGATGTCAGGGAAGGGCAAAGCGTGAGCCCTACTTATCAGAGGGGGTTTCAGGTTACCCGGAATGCCAACTGAAGCCTCTGAAACTGCAGCAGTGGCTACGGAGGGGCATGGCTAAAGAGCCATTAGTGCTGTGATATGCTGGATGCCCCTGCCCTGATGGGAGCCAGAAGGCAAACTTGGTGATGCCCCCTTCCCCACAGCACCCTCTCTGCTACGGCCTGTGTGTCACAGTACAAGGACAGATGGGGTGGTCACAGCTGTAGGTGGGCACTCCCTGCCCCCTCTTCTGCCCACTCCAGGCATCCATGTTCTAGGGATGCCTCCTCTCCATCTTCCAAGGCCAACATGGCCAGGGCTCCCACAGCTCAAGAAACTCTGTTTCAGCGAGTGGGAGCGCACATTCCGCCAGCATAGCATGGTCTCCAAGAGCCTCTGATGGGGGAAGGAGCTAAGTGGGGCCAGAGAATGTGAGGCTGGTCCAGGGCCCTGGCACAGTCTGCCAGGCTCCCAGGTCGCCTCCAGGCCACAGTGAGGCATCAGGTCTGGTGGCCCTGCATCCAGGGAAGCACTCCCAGGCCTGCACCTTCACCCCAGGCTTTTCGTCTCTGTCTCAGAGAATCCTCATCCTTCCCCCTCCCCTGGATAAGAGCTCAGCTCCTGGAGTGCTTGGCATGGTGCCCGCCTGGCATCTCCTCCCCCACCTAGCGTACCTTCTTTGGCACAGGCCAGGCCTCCGGAGCCCCCGCCGACCACCAGCAGGTCATAGTCATTGCCCCCTACAAAAGGAACAGACCCATCTGAGTGACGTGGAGAAAGCGCAAGGGCCTATGGGGCCGGTGCGGGGCAGAGCGAGATGTGCCGATCTGGGTCTCCACTTGAGCAGAATCTACTTCCTTGTGCCGAGGGGCTGCGAGTTCCCTGGAAATGGGTTCTGCTCATACCTGCAGCTTTGCTGGCGCAGCGGCCTCGGAGACCCGGGCCTTGCGAGCGGGGAACCATGCACCTTGTCCCTAGGTCTTCCTTTCCAGACTCTCACACTCTGGGCTCTGTGTGGTCCAGCGGCTGCGCCTGAGCCCAGGAGGCCCTTCTGTGGCAGGCAGGTGGCCCAAGGTGTGCCTGCTTGCCTCCTCAGTGACCTCCCTGCGTCTCTCCCTCTTCATTTCATCTCCCACCAGCTACCACCTGCCCTTCCTATAGCCCAGGGCTGTTCTAGAAGCTGCAGGGGCTCCCCATCACCTCGAGGGCAGAGGCCAGCTCCTCCCAACCTAGCTTTCACATTTCTCCAGCCCAATTTGCTGTTTCCCACACATTATGGCCCATTTCCCATCTCCACACCTTTGCTCACGCTGGGCCTCCTACCTGAATGCCTTCCTTTCTCAATTCCACCTCTTAAAACCCTGAGCTCCCTTCAAGGGCCCCCTCCTACCAGAGCCGTCCCCTGGTTCCCCCACTGGTTGGTGCTCCCATGCCCACTGGAATGGCTTCCTCTCTAATTTGTAGTTACTGTTTGCCTGGCACACTGAATCAACCTGAAACTGGACTTCTCTGTGTGATTCTCGTGCTCCCTCCAAGAACGCAGCGTGCACCTAGTGGCTAGGGTCAAGCTCTGGGAATTGGCCCCACAGGGGTTCCCACAGCTTCCCTGCATGCTGCCCACATCTATGCCCCTCATGGGCCCCTGCGTTTTCCTTGAGTGCTGCCTGCGTCTGTGCCCTCACATAACTCCATGCTTTCTTTGGGTGCTATCCATGTCTGTGTCCCTCACATGCCCCCACATCTTCCTTGGACACTGCCCACGTCTGTGCCCCCACGTGTCTCTGTGCCTTCCCTAGCATTGCCCACATCTGTGTCCTCAGATGCCCCCATGTTTGCCTTGGGCACTGCCCATACCTGTGCCCCTCAGATGCAGGATCTGACATGATGGGGGATTCTCACCAGCCCTAGCCCCTGCACACCATGAGCCCATGCATGACCAAAGGGCCAGTGGGAGAGATGTTGTTCCCTTCCATTCTGGAGCTCCCAAGAGCAGACTGACGAGCAGAACCGAGGCTGTGAGGAGCGCATGAGGTCACTGTTCGGCACCCCCAAAGAACACGCTGGTACAAAGGTCTTTATGAAAAGTCACAGAGCCACGGGGATCTGAAACCTGCAGGCACCTGTGCCAATAAACATCAATCCTGCCCTCATTAATCAACCAGGACTAAGCTTGTGCTCTGGGTCCCTCCCTGTTGTGGGCACTGCCCTTGACCTTGCTTTCATGGTGTGGCTTGGCTATCCTGTTATCCCACTGACCCTGCCCTGTGAAGATCTGCCTTTCCTCAGCCAATTCAGCACCAGCCCTTTCCTGGAGACACAGCCTGCGCCCCTGGGCCACCCTGGGCGTTGGTGGGGGGTGAACCCAAGGCCAGGCCAGCCCAGGTCCATTGGCATTTTTGAGTGACTGAAACAGAGACACACAGACCATCACCAGCCTCCTGTAACTGGGCTCTGGGTCCCAAGGGCAGAACATGACGCCTTACCTGTCCTGCCTCCCTCCACCCACCAAAGGCTGGGGCCAGGGCTACCCAGTTTTGTTCTGGGAAGCTTGAATTCAGTCGAGGAGTAGCACTTGAGGACCCAAAGGGCCACATGTGGCCTCTAGGCCTCAGGCTGCCCACCCAAGTCACCAAAGCCAGCTCAGCCGCACATACTGAGAGAGCAGCTATCCTGCCTCCAGGGCCAGGGCATCCCCAAGCTGACTGACCTGCCATTCTGAGGGCTCCTTCCAGCTCGGCTCTTGGGGCTCCAGAAGCTTCACAGAGCTTCCTGGGAGGGCAGAGAGATGGCCTGCCCCAGGTTAATCTGTCAGGGACCAGAGACCTTCTGGCTTAGATAAAACACTGGCTGCTGCTGGAAGGGGTGTTTTCTCCAAATGTGGGGAGGAAAAAAACCACACCCCCTACTCTGACACCATGAAGGAGAGCACGCTAGGAGGGGGCTGCCAGAGCTGGATCTCCAGGACAGAAGGGCTCCCCAGGGCAGATGGCCTCTCACTACCTGGCAGCAGGTCCTTCTCAGCTGAGTCTAACCTGGCTTCCCCCCTGCAATTCCTGTCCTGAGCTGAGCTGTTCTCCTCTGGGAAAATTGCCCCTCTCCCTCTGCTGACCCTCCAGGGGCCCCCTCCCTCCACCAATCCTCCAACAGCACCCCCTGGGCCTCCCCACTTCACTGACCATCCAGGGCCCCCCTCCTCTACTGACCCTCCAGGGGCCCCCTCCCTCCACTGACCCTCCAGGGGCCCCCTCCCTCCACTGATCCTTCAACAACACCTTCTGGGGCCCTTCCTGCCTCTCCCTCCACCCATGGACTCTCCAGCTCACCAAATGTGGGCCCCCTTGCCCCTTCCTCAAGGGCCTTCTAGAACTCCCTACTGCCCTCCTAGAACTGCTGGGGAGCCCCCAGGCTACCTGCTCTCTCTGCCTCTGCTTGCCACCCAACCTCCTGACCCTCCTTTGGTTTGTCCAAGGCTGAGCTTCCTTCAGACTCTGTCTCCAGGAAAGCCTCTCCTGTCGCCTCCAGAGTGGGGGGCTCCCGACCTGGGCCGCCACAGGCGGATGGCAGGGATACCAGGAACGTGGGTGGAAAACAAGATGGCCTTATCTTCACCAAGGGCAGGAGGAATGTGAGCATCTCCCTCAGTGATGAGTGCAGGCAACCAACCCTTATCGTGGGAAGGGCCTGGGGTGTGGGCAGCCTGCCCAAGGCTCTGGGGGACAGGATGCAGAGGGATGGCCCCCGGACTGACGGAAGAGACTGCTTTACTGTGTCAGTGCCTGCAAGAGGGTCTTACTCCCTCCCTCCCCCAACTCTCCCACCCCCACCCCCACACGGACCTCCTAGATGCTCCAATTTGCCACTCCACATCCCGTCTCCACGCCTTTGCTGTGCCCCCTGCCTGGAATGCCCTCCTCTCTCCCTCCTGGCCCCCCTGACTTCCTCCACACTCCAGCTCCGAGTCCATCTTCTACAGGAATGGAATGGAGGAAAGGTTTATTAAACGTCTGACGTACGTCAGGCACCAGCTAAGGGGTCAACAGGCTCAACTGGACCCTTTTGTCACCCCCCAATGCCAGCACCTCCCCTTGCTGTTCCCCATTAGACTAGAAGCTCCTTGAGGGCAGGGCCTGGCAAACAGCAGGTGCTCAATAAGTGCTGGATGCTAACTGCCATGAGGTACAAGAAGGCACCTGCGGTCTGCAGGTAGGGGTTCAAGAGTGTGGGGCCTGGCCTTCTGAGGCCGGCAGAGGCTTATTTAAAAAACCACCTGGCAGATTTACAACATCACAGGCTGTGCCGGGAGACCTGGGGGGAGGTGGGCCCTGACCTTGAGACGCCCCCACGCCGGTCATCTGAAGATCCCCCCCCAAACCGCCACCTGGGGGGCCTCCCCAGAGCCCCTGGCATCCCCGCCAGGCACGCTTATATGCGGTCAGTGTGTCATGGGCCTAGCACACCTGGCACACCGCTGCCCAGGTAAGGTTGAGCCAGGAAAAGGAACTGGGTGGTCTGGTGTTGGAGCCGCCTGCCCCCCCAGCTGATCCTCCTCACGTGCCCCTGCCCCCTCTGCATCTGGCCCCCACCCCCGCAGGTGTCCCTGCCCCCCAAGTGCCCCTGCCCCCCCACAGTTGCCCCTCCCCAGGTACCCCTGAACCCCCCTGCACCTGTTCCCCCCCAGTGCACCTGCCCCTGAGCTTCCTGGAGGCCTGAGGGGGTAAATAGCTTCCCAGAGACCCACAGTCTCCTTGAGAAGAGATTTGCACTCGGGTCCCCTGACTCTGGGCTGCCCTCTGTCCCCTGTGGCCGCTGCTGTGGGACCCGGCTACGTGGCCCTTCAATTCAATCCGGCTTTATAAAGTGCCTACTGTGTGCAGCCACTATTGTAGGAGCTGGGAGTTCAAATCCAGCCTTAGACATGTCTAAGCTGTGTGACCCTGGGTAAGTCACTACACCCTGTCTGCCTTGGTTTCCTCATCTGTAAAATGAGCTGGAGAAGGAAACAGCCCCCTCCAGGGTCTCTGCCAAATGGGGTCAGGGAGGGTAGACTAAGAAAGGACTGAGCAACACCCAGCGCCTGGCCCCCTACCCCACCTGTGCCCCTCCCGGAGCAGGGAGACCCACAAGCAGGAGGGAGGGGGTGGGGCAGGGCGAGATGTAAGCGGAGCGGACCTGGGACTCCAGACAGAGGTAAGGGCTGGACGTGATCCGCATCTGGGAATCATCGGCTGTAAAGGATGCAGGACTGCTCATTCTACAGGCCGGCGGGACCGCCCGGTGCTCTAGAGAGGGTCCAAGTTAAGGTTAGCAGGGTGTCCCTGGGACGGAGCGCTGAGCTCAAGTCCCACCCTGGACCCCTGCCGGCTGTGTGGCCCGAGGTAGGTCCCTAAGCTTCCCGAAAGTGCGGATCTGCACCGGCGGGCGGAGTTCCCTAAACCAGTGACATCACCACTCTGGCTCCTGGCCCTGCACACAGCAGGCACTTAATGAACGCCTGCCCGCTTGCTTTCTCACCAGGCGCGGATGCTGCTCTTCCCGAGCCCTCACCTATAAAAGCATCGTGGCCAGGGGAAGACTGAAGAAAAACCACGGGTGCTCGATAAATGCTCATAGCCTCGATCGTCTGATTAAGCTGGACTGGCAGCTCCTTGAGGGCTGCGGCCTAGCCAGGTGCCTGGTATGCAACAGGCGCTCAGTAAGCGCTATCAGAGGAGGGGAGGACGACGACCCAGGAGTGGCCAGCAGGGGGCGCGCGCCCCAGGCACCGCCCCCATACCCGCCCCTTGGCGCTGACGTCATCCCTACCCGCCCAGCAGCACGCCGGGACCCCGAGCCGAGACCCTACCCCTGCCGGGCTGAAGCTGAGCCGGCTCCTACCTGACAGGCCCCGGGTGGTGCAGACCCACCCGCAGGAAGCCCGAGAGCCTGGAGCTCGCCACCGGAAGAGACGTCTCCAAGAGCGGAGCGACGCTGCGGCCACTGCCACCGCCGCTGTCGCTGCCGCCATCGTGCCCAGCGTGCCCGCAGTGAACCTCGCCTCCTCGGCCACTTCGCACCCAATCACCGCCCTCCGTCAGGCCTCGCCCTCCGGGTGCGCCCCGCCTCCTCCCTCTCTCCTTCCCCAATCGCCGCACTTCGTACCGCCTTCCCGCGCTTGCCGTCCCCAGTCGCCACGCTTCGCCCCTCCTCCTAGTGATCCGGTACCCAATCCCCGTCCTTGTCCTGGTCCCTCCTCCCTAGAGCATCCAGTCCCTTAGTCTGGTCAGCCCCAGTCAGACACACAGTACCTTGACTCCAATATAGTGATGTCATGTCTTCTTCGAGAAGGACGGACAACAACCGACCAACCAAGCGAGTACTTTACCTCCCTCCGCCCCACCCACTCCAGATTGCCCCCGCCTCCCCGCGCTCCTCTGCGCCAACCTCCCACCTGACGTGTGCGCGTGCGGTGATCACAGTGCCCAATCGCCACTCTCCACCCTCTAGGTCACGCACGGCGCACGCTCCGCCCCGCTCGCCAATGCTCCTTGAGGGTCCGCGCCCCTCGCCCCGCCCCCGCGTGGCCGTACCCCTTGCCCCGCCCCGTCCCGCCCCGCTCCTCGCCTGGGGTAGCTGACCTGCCTCCGCAGCTGCTTCTATCCTCTAGGGAGAGAGCAAGAGAGAGGAGCTAGTCTCGCTGCGGTGAGTGGGGCGCCTGGGGGCGCGTGGGCGAGTGCCGCGTGCAGCGGGGGAGGGGGCCGCGGAGGACGGGCCGCGGCGTGGGGAAGGAGGAGCGCGAGGCGGCTGTTGTCCCCGCGTGGGGTGAGCGTGGGCCGGAGCCGCTGCGGAGATTGGGATGCGGGACCCGAGAGCTGGAAGGGACATCTCAAGTCCAGCCTCCCCATTACTCAGATGAGGAAACTGAGGCCGGGGAGAGCTGTGCCCAAAGCTCCGACCTGGGGACAAGTGTTCTCCAGGGGGGACAGGGATCAGCCGGGCCGGGGGGCAGAGGGAGGGAGCCAGCGGGGGTGTCCAGCGGTCTGGGGGGGCAGAGGGAAGGAGCCAGTACTCTGCGGGGTGCCCAGCGGTCTGGGGGGCCGATCACCCGCATATTTAGGTGCAGATGGGGTGGTGGGTGATTCCTCCACGTGTCTGAGAAGGCTCCCCGCAGCCGAAGCAGCCCTACTGTTCCGCCGCAGGCAGGGTGGGTCGCGGAGTGCAGCTGTCTGGTGTCATTCTAAAGGCATTTATTCGGAACCCCTAGGAGAGGACTGTGTGGGAGCTGCCGGAAAGTCTGAGGATGATAAACACTGGGTCGGAGGAGAGGCAGGGGGCAGAAAGGAAAACAGCCCCGGGACCAAAATAGCCCCACTCGTGCCTTGGCTGGTGCCCTGGTCAGACGGGCCTGGGCCATGATCCTCAGCTTGGGTGGAGAGATTGGGAGGGGGGCTGGGGATAGTGATCACTGAGCTGCCCAGTGTCCTGGGTCAAGTCCGAAAATCGATATTTGGCTTCAGGACTCGGGTTTGAATTCTGGCTTATGTGTATACAGTGTGTGTGTGGGGGGGGGTGCCAGAGGTGTAAGACAGCTTCCGGGAGACCCCAGTTTGAATCCTGCTTCCCATCTGAGCCATTTAACCTCTTGGGCTTCAGTTTCCCCATCAGTAAAAAGGGGCAGATAAAGGCTCTGACCCCAGGAATTGCTGTGAGGAAGAAAAGAGAGACTCTGTGTCAAGTACCTCACAGACCTTGAATGGCCAGAAACCCTCCCTCTCAATACTGTTTGTTCAAGTCTCTCCACTACTCTCTGGTCTCAATTTGCTTCTCCAGGGCAGGGCTGGGGAACCAGCCGCCTGAGGCCGCATGTGCCCTTCCAGGGCCTCCCGTGTTGCTTTTGACTGAGTCCAGGTTTTACAGAACAAATCCTTTTATGGAGGGGATTTGTCCAGTGAAGTTTGGATTCAGTCAAAGGGCCGCACTTGAGGACCCAGAGGGCCACGTACCACCTGCATGGATGCCGCAGGTTCCCCAGCCCTGGTCCAGGGTCATGGGACCGTACCAGAGCTAGAAGAGCACTCAGAGCCTGTGTGATCCAAGCCCCTCGGTTAGCAAAGCTGAGCCCTAGAGAAGGAAGGGACTGGAGCAAGTTCATCCAGATAGTTAGTGTCTGAGGATTCAGAGCACTGAGATTCATAACAGGACTAGGTGTGTGCTGGGAGCTGTGCCAAGCCCCGGCCTGGGGACTGCAGACTTGTTGCGCTCTCTGCTCCAGATGCACTCAGGAAGGCTCTTGGTTATGGTTTGCTGTGTGATTGGAGGCTGCTGTAGGGGTTTAATGATGAGCATAGGGAGGGGGCATGGGCCAGATTGGTGAGGGAAGCAGCTGTGGCCAGGAAGGCTCCGCCATTATGGAGGCTTCGAGATGACTAAAAAAATCCAAACTGTTCCTAGTTTTGTCTTCTCCCAGAACTTGATGGCTTGGAAGGGGGCTCTCTAAGAATCTGCTAATAGGCATGTGGCATTGGTAGGCCCCTGTTGATCGCCGCACCTTCTGATAAGGGCACAAAAGTGGACAGTAACAAAAAAAGAAAGCCAGTAAGGCCCCGGGCCCCCAGTTAAAGGCCTCTGCTCTAAGAACCCTTCCCACTCTAAAAGATTTGTTAAGGTTCCAGTAGGAGTTGGGGGCAGATGCCTGAGGGCCTGGGAGAAGGGCCTAGAAAGTTACTGATGCCAGATAAGCCTAGAGGCAAGAGACCTGCTTCCCAGCTTGACTCTTCCTCACACACCCAGCAGCCCACTCACTCCTGACCTATCCTCCACACCACCAAGGCCACACACAATGATGGCGGCACCTTCAGTCTGGCCGCCACCTCCACCTTCAGGAACTCTGCGGTTCTCCTGTCTGAACCCAGTCTGTTATTTGGGGCCTCACAACCCCAAACCCTGCTCTTGTCCTTCCAGGTGCCCTCCACTTCCCTGACCCCTTGCCTCTTGCCCAGGCCGTGACCCCTGCATTGGCCACGCTCTCCTCTCTTCCCCATGTTGACGGCTTGGTGAGCCAGCTCAGCTCCACACTGCCCTCTCCCAAGTGTGTCGTTTTTGTCCTTCAGTCGCGTCCCAACTGTCTGTGACCCCACTTGGGGTTTTCTTGGCAGAGATCCTGGACTGCTTTGCCATTTCCTGCTCCAGCTCATTTTACAGATGAGAAAACTGAGGCAAACAGGCTTAAGCGACTTGCCCAGGGTCACACAGCTAGGCTGGTTTTGAACTCAGGAAGAGCAGTCTTCCTGACTCCAGGCCTGGCACTCTGGGTGCAGTACCACCTAAGTGCCCCGTTTGGCTTTTCCAGGCCTTCATAACCTTGTTCCATCCCACCTTTCTGTCTTCTTTCACCTCCCTTAATCTTTGATCCGGAGATCTTGGCTTCGTGGTTGTTCCTGGTTCAAGACATTGAGCATTTTTTCTTAGCAACCTCCATGCCCAGCTGCTCATCCACCTACTGGCTTCCTATAAATCTCAGCTAAAACACCACCTTTTGCCGGAGATCTCGGCCTGTTCCCCTGCCTGTAGCTTGTTTGTCTAAGGCTCTTTACAAGTTTGCCTTTCTTTGTCCTTTCTTTGACACAATATGCCTAGTGCTTGTTAAATGTCTATCGACTGACTAAACTTGGACTGTGTCCTTTGATCAGTGGATTCCTGCTTGTAATTGGGGGGCTGGGGCTCGGGTCCTCAGCCCAGACTCCCTAGGGAATACATGTTCAGTGTATGGGGCCACAATGACCAGTGAGAGTTCTGGAGGGGTCTCTGATGGCTGATACTGCCCGTGTGTCTTTAGGGCACAGTTTTCTCACAGATGAGAAACTTTTGTTTTTCAAGCTGGTACGTTTTCTTCTTTGCTCCTAGCTCTGGGCTGGGCCTGGGCAGAATTGGGAACAGGCTGAGTGTCACTTCCGCCTGCTTGCCTCCCCCTGGGTGGGGGGAGGGGAGAGGGCTTGCTGGCTGCTGGCACTCTGGCAAGCCTTGGAGCCCTGGGAGGCAGTGGTGGGAGGCGGAGGGGGTGCAGGGGCTCTCTCGGCCTGGCCAGCTCCCTCACTCCCTCTTCATAGAACCATCTGACAGGACTGGGAGGGACCCCAGGGACACACTGGGTGAGTGGGGCAGCTGAGGGCAGAGATGCTTCATGAACGCCCGCTGCTGGGTTCATCAGCAGAGTAAAGACGCCACCTTTGTTTCTGGAAGACCGCGAGGTCGGTGAAAGCCCTGAGTTTTCCAGGCTCTCTCCTTTCAGACAAGGGCGATGGGTATTATGGCTGCAGAAAAGATGGCGAGGGAGGAGGGGTAGAGGCCTGGGTCCTGGCAAAAGAAGGGGACCACACACTCCCTCGCCCCATCTCTGTTTTACAGGCAGGGAAACTGAGACAGGGGGATACAGTTGACAATTGGCAACCCATTAGCAGATAGTTGTTATATGCTGGGCATTGTGCCATGCTCTGAGGATGCAAATACAGGGAGGGGAACTATCTTTGTGGGGAGGCAGAATGAATGGAAAATGAATGAAAAGGCACTTTGGGGAACAAGCAGAGAAACTTGTCAGCTGGTGTCCAGTTTGCCCCCCCCCCCCCATGAGGTTGGCAGGGAGGGGCGAGAGGGGCGACTCAGCCTGGATCCCCCCGACCTTAGAAAGACCACCTTGTGTCACGGCACCAAGAGGCAGGAACACCTGAGTTTGAGTCCCGCACCAGATACTTCTGCTGTGTGACCCTGGCCAAGTCCCTTAACCCCCCATGCCTCAGTTTCCCCATCTGTAAAATGGGAGTCATAATAGCTTCTACTTCCCAGGGTTGTTGTGAGGAACAAATGAGATGACATTTGTGACATGCTTTGCAAACCTTAAAGCGCTCTAGAAATATCGTTACTATTAACTATCACCATAAAAGAAATTCGCCTCAGCCTCCTTCCTCTGGGGAGCTGCTCCATAGGGGCTTGGGCCTCGGGCCTCGGGCCTGGCCCCATTTACTCTTAGTCTCTAGTTCCCAGCAGTGCCCCAGACCACACCCTCCACGGGGCTTGAGCTTTCCCCTCCAGACCTGCCTGTCTGCCTGGTTTGGTCAGGCTCCGTAGCACCTGAATCCAGTGCTGAGCAAAGAGCTAAGAGAGGGCAGATATATAAAGCCAGAAGAGACCTTGGAGGGTGTCCAGCCTCTCCCTCCACCATTTTACAGATGAAGAAACCGAGGCCCCAGAAGAAGAGCCTGAGGTCATGCAGGTGGCAGAGCTGGGGTTTCTGGCCCCAACCTGCTTCAGGGTAGATATTTTAGCCACAGTCCTCTGGCTATGTAGAGCGCTGGCCGAGGGACAGAGGCCTGGCTGTGTAACTGGGTGGTTAGGGATGGAGAAGGACGCAGAGGAGGCATCATGTTGTAAAAAGCATGTGAAGCTTGGAGTTAGGGAGTCAGAAGATCTGGGTTCGAGTCTTGCCCCTACTTGATTCTTCCTGTTTGATTTTGGGGAAACAGCATCACCTCTGTTGGCCTCAGTTTCCTTCCTCCTCCAGAGTGAGAGGCCTGGGTCAATTCCATGGTTCCTCGTTAGCAGCCCTGATCTTTGCTGATTCCTGCCGGATCCTTGAATTCTTGAGCGCTCATGGCTCTAAAGAAGTCCTAGCCTGACTTCAGTTATCAGGGAGAGCTCCCCTTCCTGACTCAGTCCCAGGAGAAAATGGCGCCCCCTGTGGACACCCAGCAGAGAGTAGGTGGCCCACAAAGATGGCGGATTGGATGCATTCCATCTATCCCCTGACCTATCTGTGTTGAGATCTGATCCTACAGAGCCCTACCCACCCCTTCATCATTTGGGTTGTGTGTAATTCTTGTGCTCCTAGCTGGTCCGTCAGCTCCTGGAGGGCAGGGACCACCAGGACATGGCGGACACTTCATCTCCCTGTTCATAGGATTGTTGGGTGAGGGGAACACAAGAAGCCTTGCAATGCTGGAGAAAGAAGCTCGAATGACTATTATCAATGACTAGGAGAATCCAGAGTTGGAAGAGACAGAGCTTAGCAGCCGTCTGTCCTCCCATCCCAGAAAGGATCCCCCATCCAGGGACCTCCAGGGATGGGGAATTCACCACCTCTGGAGGCAGTGACCTCCACTTGGCTGGACTTCATACCTGCATTGTCTCCTGCCTGGTTCTTCCTTCTTGGATCAGATGGAACAAGGCTAAACTCATTCTCAATGACAGACAGTCCCTCCAGCTCTGGGGAGGCTCTCCTTTATTCCTTAGATCTGCCCCTCCCAGCTCTGTGAAGAGATCCTCAAATGACGGGGCCAGTGAGGCACAGCTAGGGAGAGCTGTCGTGGGTCGAAGCCAAGGGCTGCCAGGAAGAAGCTGGCCAAGTCCCAGGCCATTGGTCAGCCAGAGAGCCAGCTCAGATCATTCAGTCGCAAAGGGAAGCCAGGATGGGATTTTCCAGCTTGGCCCCCGCACCATCCAGATGAATAGAAGTAAGGACCAGCCTTTGCTTCTGCTGTTTCCATGGCAGTCTTGCTCCAGAGTTGGGATGACCTTTGGGCCATGCAGTGCAACGGCTTCCATTTTGCAGATGAGGAAACTGAGGCCAGGTGGGCAGGTGAGTGGCCCAGCTCACCTCCCACCTCTCTACTTGAAGTGATCCATGTCACTTCTCTCTGGGCCTCAGTTATAAATCGACGGCCTCTCAGGTCCCTTGTAGTGCTCAGTCTATGACCCTGTATGTGTCCAAGCCCAGGGCCCTATCCACTGCGCCATCCTGCCTGTGGAGACAGCTCTCTTAAGGCAGTGAGGCGGTATGGTGGAGAGAGAGCTGGGCCTGGACTCAGCCAGATCTGAGCTGTGCGACCCTGTCCAAGTCACTTCACTTCTGCCTCAGTCTCCTCAACTGCAAAGTGGGGGTAATAGTAGCAGCACCTGCCTCCCAGAATTGTCGTGAAGATCAGCCAAGATCGCTGTGCATAAAGCACTTAGCCCAGTCCCTGGCACAGAGTAGGTATTTAACAAATGCTTATTTTGGGGGTGGCTAGGTAGCGCAGTGAATAGAGCACTGCCCTGGAGTCAGGAGGACCTGAGTTCAAATTCGGCCTCAGACACTTAACACTTACTAGCTGTGTGACCTTGGGCAAGTCACTTAACCCCAATTGCCCTGCCTTCTCCCCTCCAAAAAAACCCAAATGCTTATTCCACCTCCACCTTTTGTTAGAGATGATGTGAGCCATGGCAGACAGCATGTGCTCAGGGTCATAAGGTCAGAGACTTAGGGCTTGTGGGGGCCCCACCCCCAGCCCTCAGTCCAGCTTGAACGGCCATGGCCCTCCTTCACCTCTGAAATGACTTGGCCTAATGGGGTGGGAGATGGATGACGTTGGTAGGAGGCACTGTTGGCCTAGAATGTGCATTCAGGTCCACAAGGGCTTTTCTGAGCACTTTGTAGACTCAAAATGACACTCCTCTTTCTCTTAGACCAGCGGTTCTCAACCTGGGGGTCGAACAACCCTTTCACAGGGGTCACCTAAGACCATCAGAAAACACGTATTTCCAATGGTCTTAGGAACCAAGACATGGCTCCTCTATCTGTCTCCAGGCAGGTCCGCCCTCGTGCAGATACACCCACATACGAGTATTAAAGGGTCACAGCATTGGGAAGGTTGAGAACCATTCTCTTAGAGCAATGAAGAAGCTGTCACCCACAGCACTGTGTGAAAAACCACCAGTGAGCCACCGCGAGGCACTTTAAAAGCCTGCAATGAGCATCTGCGGGGCGTCAGCCCAGGCCATTCAGGCCCTTTGTTTTGTTTTGTTTTTAAATGAAAGGTTATAACTGGAAATGATTTGGGCTGAGTTGCTGCTGTGTGGTTTCTAGGGGCCTCTCTTTGTCATCTCCTCCCTTTCAGCTGTCACCTTCAGCGAGGGCAGCAACAGGTCTGTCTGGCCTCTGTCCACAGGCTTACAGGGTTCGAAATAGCAAACGCTGGAATTCTCGTGGATGCTTCAAGAGCTCCCTGGCATGGGTGCCCCTGGCCAGTGTCAAAACTCAGATGGCTCTTCCTGGTTGACTCAGAGACAAAGTTGGGGAGCCCCTGGAAGCTCTGTGTTGGATTAAGCCAGCCTGCTCCAGCCCACCAAAGGTGCTGGACACTCCCATCATCCTTGAGTGTCATGACTGAGGTGTGGCCCTGGGCATTGCTCCACTCTCTGAACCCCAGACCCTCCTCCGTGGGCCCAACAGCCTCTGAAGGCCCTTTCATCTCTTAGTCTCTCGGTGACAGATACCTCTTCGCCAGCACACCCATAAACCTTCTAGTAGCCAGTTGGGTTTCCCAGAGGTGTAGGGATGAGCAGCAAGCCTTTCGGTGCCAGGCAGAGAAGAACCATCCATCTGAGGTTTAAGCAGTCTGTTGCAGGGTAAAGTATGCTGAATTTGGAGTCAAAGGATCTGAGTTCAAATTCTGACTCTACTGGCTGCATTTTGACCTTGAGCATGTAAAATTTTTCTGGTCCTCAGTTTTCTTGTCTGTATAATGGGGTAGTCTCTCGGGTCCCACCCAGTTTTAGACCCAGGATCCCACGAGTTCAGCTAAGTTAAGCCTTGTCTGATGCTTTTTACCATCCTGCCTGATTCTGAGGCAGCTTGATGGCTCTGATCTCAGGAAGAGGCTCTGTTTGCTAAACACGGCACTCCTCTGCCCACAGCCCATGGTTAGACAGTTAGGCTTCAGCTCCCCCCCACCCCACCCCCAGTGTTTCCCTGCCCTTCTTCCCCGATACCTCTTGGAATCTGTTCTGCTCAAATTCCGAGTGACTGAGCTTGTCGGTTTGCATTTGTGGGAGAACAATGGTGAGGGTGATTTGGAAATGCTCTTTGAGACCTGAAAGGGGCTGGGTCTGTTCTGGGCTTCTCCTCTCCTTGCTTGTTGTGAAATCTGTCGGAATGTCCCTGGAATGGCAGGCTCTCTCCGGTCCCCAGAAGCCCTTCACGTGGCTCATGGTAGGCAGTTGGTGTGACTCTCCTTTTCCAAGCCTTGTTTGGGGCTTCTTTCCCAGCTTCACCTTAGTGATGCTCCCACTGGACCCCATCCAGCTGCTGGTGCCCCTTCCCAGCCCAGGCCCTTGGCTCTGCTGCATAGCCCATGCAGGTCCCTGTGTCTCCCCCCATTCAAATGCAAGCTTGATGGTGAGAACTGTCTGTGTCTCTGTAGCCCTGGCACCCGGTAGGTAGCATGGTCAACAGAGTGCTGCTGGCTCTCAAGTCAGGAGGGCCTGCGTTCAGATGTGGCCTCAGCTACTTACTAGCTGTGTGACCCTGGGCAAGTCACTTCACCCTATTTGCTGGAGAAGGAAATGGCAAACTGCTCCAGGATCTTTGCCCAGAAAACCCCAGACGGGGTCATAGCGGCAGAGTCCTGGCCCCTGGCACAGGGCGCTGAAGACAGAAGGCACTTAACGGAGTTTGCTGATTGGCGAGCTGACATGTACTTCCATAGCCTCATAATCCACAGTATTAGAACGAGGGGGGACTTGGTGATGGTGGGATGTGGTCTCTGATTTAGCAGGTGAGATTTGAACTCAGATCTTTGGATTCTTTCCACGGTGCCCCCCAGAATGCCTGGGGGCACTCCTCTGAGCAGAGCAGTGCATGACCAGAAGAATCCAAAAGGAGTACAGACTTGTTCTGAGACTCGGAGGCCAGGATTCATTTTCCCCGCCCTCTCCAAGGTCCCTCCCCACTTGGAATGCGGGAGCCAGGGGGCCAAGTTGCGGCCGCCATTCCCTCTCCAGGTGTCCAGTGTAGTGTTAGCCTTGGTGGGGTGGCCTTGGCGCTCTCGGCCCAACTGGCAGCGGCACATTTGGCCATCCTCTGTGCCACCCGACTTCGATCTGACCATTCCCCTTGGTGACTGAAAGCACAGAGTTCAGAGTCTGTGTTAGTGTAAAGATGAGAATGATAGTTCGTATTTATAGAATGCATTAAGGTTTGCAGAGGGCTTCATAAATGTTATCTCATTTTACCCTCAAAGCAGCCCTGGGGGTAGGGACTAGCCCTATCCCCATTTTACAGATGAGGAAGCTGAGAAGAGAGGTCATCCAGTGAGTGCCTGGGGAATGACCTGAATTCAGGGCATCCTGAGTCCTGGCCACTGGGCCGCCCAGCTGCTGAAGGAGAGCATGCAGATGCTGAAGGGCTGTGAGTTTCCCTGCATATCTGGGCAAGGAAGGAAACTAAAGAGAAACCTGAATCGGGAGGAATTGGGCCTTTGGGGATGGCTGGTGGAGCCAGAATCTTCCGAATAAGAAAAAGGACCCTGTCCCTGTTAGACCCTCCCAAGCCCCCAGGTGCCATGGCAGGGATAGGGTGACAGCTGGCAGAGACAGCTGGCATGGGGACTTGGTGGCAATCCTCTGTGCCAGCAAGGACAACTCCATCTGGAAAAGGAAGTCTGAGTACTCCCTGAGAGGGCCCTTGTTTCTCCAGGGGCGTGCAGTCACTTTGGGCCCATTTCTGTGGGGTATCAACCACCCTGGGCCCCCACAGAAGGGGGCAGTAGCCAAGTCCAGGGTTGGGATGCAGAAGAGCCAAGTCTGATTCTCAGCTCTGCTGAGTCCTTCCCCTGGACCCTGGGCCAGTCTGGATTACCTTTTCTTTATATGGTAGAATGAGGGTGAGGCTGCGGCCCTGCTCTGCCCTTCTGCGCTTCTGTGACCCGTTCTTTTCTGAAACCCACTGATCCTGGACTCCAGATTCACGCATGTAGCAAGAGGAGGTGTCTATGAAGTTCCTGGCTGGGCATCTGTGGGGAGTGGGGTTGGACATGTAGGGAGTAGGCACCTGTGAGCAGTGGGGCTGGGTTTGCATGGGGAGCAGGGCTGGGCACCCAGGGGGAGCAGACACCTAGAGGGAGTGGGGCTGGGCAGAAATGGGGGGTGGGTATTCATGGGCAGTGGGTATTCATGGGCAGCGGGTACCTATGAGGTGTGGGGCCAGCACCCAGGGGAGCAGGGCTCTTATATGTCACTGGGCAAAGGAGAAGCTAGGCCTTAGCTGCCCTCTGGAGCAGAAAGGACTGACCGTGAGGGCGAGTTGAGCTGTGGTGACCCCAGCTGGGATGTTTCAGCTTCCGTTTGGGTGTTCTTACCCCTTGCCATATCCCCACCTTTCTCCTTTTGTGGAAGGCCCAGGCAGGAGGTCCCCCAGAGACCTCCTTACAGGTAGAGCTGTAAGGAGCCTGAGAGATGAGACCAGAGAAACAGAAAGCGCTGAGGGACCTTGGAAACCACCTGGTACAAGTCCCCGTTTACACCTGGAGAAACTGAGGCCCAGAGAGGCGAAGGGCCTTGCCCGGTCACGTGGGCAGGAAGCCTGAGATCAGGGCCTCCTCCCTTTTCTCTGCGACACAAGGAGGCCTGCAGGGGCACCATGGGAGGTGAATCGCCCCCTCCCCCCCGTCCAGTAAAGAAGTAAGTGAATGTGCCCCACTTACAGAGCAGATCCTGGGGGCATCGGCGCAGAGCCAGAGGAGGGCCCAAAGGGGACAATGACTCACCCAAGGTCATGCAGGCCTTAGAGAGCAGGGCCAGGAGTGGGCCTCAGGGCCTCTGGCTCCTGCCCCTGACTTGCAGGACTTACAGTCAGGAAGACATTAGACACTGTGGGCCTCAGAATCAGTCATGGAGCCTCTCGGCCTCAGTTTCCTTATCTGTGCAATGGGGATAGTAGCAGCACCTGCCTCACAGGGTTGTCGTGAGGATCAGATGTGCTGACACAGGGAGTGCTGGGTGAAAGCTGATTTATCATTTACCTCCGTAACAGGCCCAGTCTCTGCCTTTTGGTCTCCGTTCTCCCTGACCCACCATCTCCTCTGGTCACATGGCTGGTGCTGAGCAGGGAGGCCCCTGGGCTCCCCCAGTCCTGGCCTGGGCAGCTCCCAAAGACTGTCTGCCCGAGGCATCAGTGTGCTCAGAGGTGGACTTGTGATTGGGATGGGGGGGACCTGGAAAGAGTCCCTCCCTACTCAGGACCAAGTCACATAGCCAAGCTGTTACCCATCAGTGGGAGAGCCTTTATTAAGCACCGGCTGCTGCTGGCCCTGGGCTGAGCCCTGGGGATACACAGGATGATGGCAGAGAGCCCTGGAGGAGCTCCTGTCTAGTGGTGGGGGCACTACCTTGGTAAAGACAAGGTGCCCATGGTGGGATCTCCAAGGGAAAGGGCTCTGGCAGAAGGTGGATCTGAGCACTCTTTGGTGTTATTGAGGGGCACGTGCCTGTGCCCCTGGGTGCCCCTTCCTGTTTCTCTCCCTACGTTCCTTAGCCACTGACTGCCTGGTTTAGTCTGTTTTCCCAGACCTCTGGAGGCATACAGGGGCTTGGGAAAGGTGGGCCAGGCTCAGGGAGCATTGAGCCCCTCTGGGACTCCCTTCCGGATTCCTGCAGACTTGCTCCTCCTTATGCAAGACTCTGGAAAGCTTTTCTTGCTTTTCTGTTTGGACTTGTTTGTTGGGTTCTCGTTTTGCCTTCCCGGCATTGTCGTCATTGCCCTGGATACAAAATCAGGAACTGAGAAGAGTGGGTTTAATGGGGGAGTCTTGAAGGGACAAAGTCCTCCCCTCTTTTGCAGGCCTGTTGCCAAGCCTGGCATCCGTTCTGACCCCCTTGGGATTTGGTTTCTTTCTCTCTTGGCCTAAAGCCTTTCTGTGGCCTGGAGGGGTAATGGTGACAGGTCAGCCCCAGGTTCTGGCTCCCCAGACGCCTCCTGGGCATTTGCTTGTGGGAATTAGGGCAAAGCCAAATGGGATTATGGATGGGGAAGCCATTCCCGAGTAATAAGATAAGCAGTTAAGGATTGGGTTCCCAACCATCAAACGGCCCAATTTCCGAGAGAGGGAACAGATCAGAATTTGTTCTTGGTGGGCCCGGATGCTTGGCGCTCTCCCTGGCCCAGCCCAGGTTAGATTGCTCCAGGGTGACTTGGAACATCTCAAGACCCACCTCAGAGGGCAAAGTCGAGAGCGACTTGCCCCCTCATGCCCCTTTGGATAGTCACCCGACTGGTGGATCGGGGAAAGACTAGGGACATTGTGTTCTTAGATTCTAGCAAAAAACATCTGACTAAGTCCCTTGGCCCGCCCCATGGCAGGATAGAGAAGTGGGAGCCGGCTGGGCATGCCCGTGGGTGGATGGATGCTCAGGGCTAGATCTCTGACCATGAGCCCTGGGCATCTGGGTCCAGTGGGCTTCCCATGGGTGACTCAGATTAAGACCCAGAAATCAACAGCATCATGTAGGGCAGGGTCATGATCCCACAGCTGCTGCTGAGGCTGGTGAGGCCATTTGAAAGGAATTCTGCTTCCCAGGGGCAGGTGGGAGAGGGGGTGGGGGAGAAACCTTTGCCTGGGGTGGGAAGGGCTGTCAGCAATGTGACCCAACGGCCCCTGAGGGGTGGCTGGCGGTGCCCCCATCTTTGCTGAGGCCGCCACCATCCTCCTGTGTGTGACACCGAAGTCACCCTCACCTCTTCCTTCCACCTCACTGCCCACATCTGACACATGGCCGGGTCTTGTTGACTGGTCTCTTCACTCACAGAACCTGGAATGCTCCACTTCCCCCATCCATCTGCCTGCCCCATGCCTCCCCTCCTCAGTGAACTCCTGGGGCTCCCATTTAGCTCTGGGACCAAGCACACTGCTTAGCTTGGCGTCACAGCCTTGCAGGGCTCAGCTCTTCAGGCTTCCCTCACAGTGGCAGCGCTGTCCCCTCCTCCCCCAACCTGGGCATCTGCAGAGGATGCCCCTAAATGCTCCTGTCTGCCCTCCCTCTTTACCCTGCCCTTTCCTTCAAGGCTTAGCTCATGTGCCACCTCGTACAGGAAGCCTGTCCTGGTCACAACCTTGGTCCCTTTCCTCCACAAGGCCATCCATTTAGGTAGGTCCACTGCAGGCGAGCCTGAGAAGCTAGGGATGGCTCTTTTTCCCCCTTTGGAGCCCTTGCATCCATCCCAGCTCCTGGTACACAGTAGGCACTTAATTAGCAGGCTCCTTCAGGGCTTGGAAGGAAGAAGGGTTTGGCTGGCTTTCTTCAGTCCTGGAAAGCAGAACTAGCCTCAGGGGATGGGAGCTGCTGAGACAGATTTCTGCTTAATGCAGGGAAACATTTCCTCAGAAACAGCTATCCAGGCCCCTTGGGCTGATTCCCCTTCACTGGTCGGCCCACTGCTGTCTCTGCCTCTGGTCATTCAGCCACCCTTTGGGATAAGGGCCCTGAGATGGGGACCTCCCAGGTGAGGAAACTCCCTCCACCAGTGCAGGGCAGTGCCTCCTCTGCAGCTTACAGTATGGAAGAGTCACTTAGAGATCTGGGAAGTGAGTCAACTTGTCCAGGGTCACACAGAGGACATGTCAGACTGAGACTGTCACCCAGGGCGTGGTGGATGTGAGCTTTCTGTCCACTAGGCCACGTGCTGACAGCCAGTCAAAGAGAGGCCAAAGTGGGCTTTGGGGATGCTGCCTGGGCTCCCCCCTTGTGCCCAAAGACAAGCCTCGATGGTTCTTTCTGTCCTTTACCTTCCTTTGCAAACGGATTAATCTCAGTTTAATTCTGTGTGAGGGAGTAGGGACAGAGAGACAGGGGCAGACAGGCCAGTGCTCACTGTTGGGATGGGCGGTGGTCAGACAGCCTTGAGAAGAAGGGCCACCTGGCACAGGGAGGCCAGGACCCATCCTTCAGCTCCCTCCCTATGCCGGTGGCATGTCCAGAGCTGGGCTTACCCTGGCAAGACAGGCTTATCTTACTGAAACTCACCCCACCAGTGGATCACAGGGTACCACAGAGCTGGCTTCTTGATTTGTAGGGGCTGAGAGAGGGTGTATGGCCCTTGGACAGACACCCAGACCCAGTTATTGGAAGATTCCCCCAAGGGACACCTTCCAGTCTCTCCCTGAGCATAGGGCTTGCTGTCATCCTAGAGAAGACACCCCATGGGAGGGCACGGCTGGCTGGCCCATGGGGTCGGTCACAGGGTAGCCCTGGATACCATCCAGACACTGATCACTGGTAGGGACGAGTTGTGGATCTACATGGGGATAAACGGCCAGAAACCCCATGGCAAGTGCCAGGCTGCCCACTCTTGTCTAGGCCTGCCTGGGGCCCCTCCCAGAGCACCCGCGTGAGCCCAGCTGGGTCAGTGGACCTGACCTGCTTAGTTCATGACTCTCCCATCCCTTCCCCCCTCCCCACGCCTCGGCTGCTTGGGCTTTGTTAAGGCCAGCAGATCTAGCAGGGGCTGGCCCTGCGGGTGCCCTGGAGCCTCCGGCAACTTGGCCAGGGAGGGGAGGGCCTTCCCTCTCAGCTTCCACACACCTGCCTCTGTCCACATCAGGTGGCCCACCTCCGCAAGGCTCTTCCTCCCCCCTTTGCCTCCCCCAGCTTTCTTCAGAGGCGGGGGGGGGGGGTGAGGGGAGAGAGCCCCAATCCCAGGGTCAGGCTGGCCTCAGGCACGGACCAGCTGTGTGACCCTGGACAAGTCACTTAACTGCCATCTGCCTCAGCTTCCTCCTCTGTGAGATGGGGATAGTAACAGTCTCTGCCTCCCTGGGTGAAATGAGATATTTTTAAACACTTTGCAAACCCTAAAGTGCTATTCAAATGCTCCTGGCTATTGTTGCTATTCCAAGGCTCTGGCGACCTCCCCAGTCCCTGGGGCCTGCGCTCTGTTCAGTCTCTAGAAAGGAAGCGCACGGTACAGTGCCAACCTGGGCTTCCCCTCCCGGATCATCCTTCCATGCTGGTGCTGGTGAAGTCCCCACTGTCGAGGCGTAAAGAGAAATCCTCTGGGGCTCCCACAGACGGATCCTGGGCAGGTCAGCGCCTGCTCGCTCCTAGGGACGCGGTCTCCTCGCCCAGCAACGGGGCAGCTCTGCTGCCGGAGCACCAGCTAAAAGGGCCAGTCCTTCAGATGGCCCTTCCCCGTCCCATCCCTCTGGCCGGGGCTCAGCAGCGTGGGCAGCCGTCTGGCACCACTCCCTTGGGTGCCCAGAGCTGACCCCACACTGCTGTTATGGTCTTTCCCCCCTTGTCCAGGCATGGGGTGCCCTTGACCCCCCTTTCGTCCTCATTCTCTCAGTAATCTTCAGACTCTCCCCACCTAAGGGCTGTTTCCCCACTGCCCACAGACATGCTGGTGTCTCCTCCATTCTTTTTTTGTTTGTTTGTTTGTTTTGCTTTTTCGAGGGCAATTGGCGTTAAGTGACTTGCCCAAAGTCACATAGCTAGTAAGTGTGTCAGGTGTCTGAGGTCGGATTTGAACTCAGGTCCTCCTGACTCCTGGGCCGGGGCTCTATTCACTGTGCCCCCTAGCTGCCCCAGTCTCCTCCATTCTTAAAAAACCCTCAGTCTCATCCAGTCCACCTTTAATAAGTGCCTACTGTGTGCCAGGCCCCATGCTGAGGGGCCTTCCCTCATTGGCTCCACCCACCCCTGCTAGCCCTTGGCCCCTGTCTCTCCTCCCTTTTCGTGGCTGGGCTCCTTGAAAAGGCTGCCTCCGATGGGAGCCCCCACTGCCCTTCATCTCCCCCTTCGGTGTGGACACCGACCTCATCCTTCTTACACCCGACTTTCCCTTCAATCCAGATTCCAGGGGCCTGCGTCCTGTTCTGCCAACACTACACTCCCATCTCCTGTCTCCGCACGTTTGCCCTGGTGGGCCCCCACACCTAGAATGCTCTCCCTGAGTCTCGACCTTGTGGCTCCCTTGACTTCCTTAGGAGTCGCCTCCAATCCCATTTTCTCATTTTCCCTCCAGCTACTGGCTTCTCCCTTCTGAGATCACCTCCCATCTTGCTCAGGCGATTCCAGTCACGGCCACCTCTTTGGGACGCATTTGGGGTTTTCTTGGCAGAGGTACTGGAGCAGTTTGTGGGTACTGGTTATTTACATGTTACCCCTTCCATTAGTCTGGAAGCTCTCAGAGGGCAGGAATTGTTTTTACCTTTCTTTATACCCCCAGCTCTTAGCCTGGCATCTGGCATTCCCTAGGTGCTTAATAAATGCGCATTGTTACTGCTGCTGCTATAGAGTTTTTCGACAGCTGTCAGTCCTGCTTGGGGAGGGGCATCTCTGCCTGCAGCAGAGGCCCCTCTTCCTCCCATGAGGCTGCATTGAGGGGTGTGCCTCCTGAACCTTCAGGCACCAGAGACATGAGGTGTGGGCCCCCCCCCCCAGCCATTTCTGCCCCTGGCTGCACGGCTCTAGAGGGCTCCCCGATAAGGTGGGGTGGTCTCCAGCAGGCCTTCCTGCTCTGTCCATCCTGGGGAAGAGTGGGAAGTTTCCACTGAGCTGCACATTAGGAAGTAATCTTGAGGGCAGAATCACAGACTATCAGACACGGCCCCACACCTGGTCACCCCACCTTGGCTAAAGCCCTGGTAGGGGGATCTGAGGGCCCCTGAGGCAGCCCAGCCCACTGGAGGGCAGTTCCCAGTGTCCTGCCCAAGTAACTCTCCCCCATTCCACAGTTTCTGGCCTCTGGGCACAACAGACCCAGTGCAATCCTTCCTCCTCCACTTGACAGTCCTTCACTGACCTTCCAGGCACGTAATCTCTGCACTGGAAGCAGCTTCCAAGGCCCTCTGTTCTGAGGAACTACTTGGGCAGCTGGGACCTGTGCCAATGAGCAGGCCTTCCTACGGTCGTGGTCTTACCTGCACCCCAGCCAGGCTTCCTGGCCTTGGCTCAAGGAGTCTCCAAAGGGGGCAACCATAGCCTCTGACTGTGACCAGTCCCCCCTGCCTTCTCCCCCAGCTGCCCTGCTTATGGTGCTGTGGGAAGGCTCCCAGACACCCCCAGAGCCACCTTCTGTTGTCAGAAACCTCCTTACCCAACAGGCCCTCCAGGAGCTCCCAGGTGAGGGAAGGGCTACCATGACTGACAAGATGCCCCCAGAACACTGATTACCTGCGGCCCAGTAGAGTTCTCCTAAGGCAGGGTTAAATGACAGATCTGCTCAAAACTGACAGTGCAGTGACCCCTTCTGAAAGTGCAAGTCCTCCAGCTCCCTCTCTCTCCCCTCTTCTCTGTCTCTCCTCTCTCACTTCTTTCCCTTCTGTCTGTCTCTCTCTCTGTCTATCCTCTCCCTCCTTCTCTGTCCTCTCTATTTCTCTCTCTCTCTCTCTCTCTCTCTCTCTCTCTCTCTCTCTCTCTTTCTTCTCCTTTCTCCCTCCCTCCCTCCTTCTCTCTGTCTTTATCCCAATCCTCTGGATCCTCTGGATTCTCTGGTAATAAACATGGGTTTCCGGCTGTCCCCCAGGCCCAGGGCTCTTCTATGGCTGGCCGCCCCGGCTTCCTTCCTCTGCTGCAGGCAGCCTCCCCCAGGCCTTCTCCGTGAGGCTGTCCTGCTGGCCCATGGTGTCTGATCCTGGTTGTTGGCCTGCCCCTGGCCCAGCAGACTGACTGCGCTCCTCGAGAGCGGGGCAAGGCTGTCTTTAGCCACTTTTTACATCCTAGCCCAGTGTTTAGCGCAGTCTGGCACACAGCAGGAGCTCAGTAGTACTACTCCCAACAGCCAGCCTTCTCATGGGGCAGCTGGGTAGTGCAGTGGACAGAACACTGGGCCTGGAGAAGGGGAGCTCTGAGATCGCATGCAGCCTCAGACGTGTCCTAGCTGGGTGACCCTGGGCGAGTCACTTAGCCTTGTTTGCCCCAATTTCCTCATCTGTAAAATGTGCTGCAGAAGGAGATGGCAAACCCTCCAGGATCTGCCAAGAAAGCCCCGGATGGCCTTGAGAGTGTCTGACACGACTGAGCAGCAGCCTTTGTGTAGTGCCTTCAGGTTCACAGAAAACCTCCCAATGTCACCTCATGCAACCCCCATGGAGGCCTGGGAGGCAGGTGCTATGGAGATCCCCATTTACAGATAAGGAAACTGAGGCAAAGTGAGAGAGGTGAAGTGATGTGCCTGGGCTCTCCAGGCTGCTAAGTGTGGCTGGATTCGAGCTCAGGTCTTCCTGCCTCTGTCCCTGGCTCCATCCCCTGGACAGAGTGCCGCTTGTTGCCTTGCCCGCTGTGCCCTGGCCAGAGTGCACCTGGAGTGGTACATGTGGTCCTGGGTACCACTTTTTAGGAAAGCTGGTGTGCCCGGAGAGGGGGACCTTCATGGTGAGACTGTCCTACCTCCTGCCTCCTCCCTGGGGGGCCCCGGAAGCCCCATCCTCCCCTGGGCCTCAAATGGAGTCAGACTTGATGGTGGCTAAGGTCTTTCCCCCTGGGATCCCTGAGGATGAAATGAGAAGGCTCAGGGGAGAGGAGCAGGCTGTTAGCATTGGGAGGGGGCTCAGGTGGAGGAGGAGGCCCCGAGGACAGAGCCAGCCATGGAGGTGGGGCGGTCCAGCTGGCTGCCAGTTCTCCCCAGTATTCCAGGCTGCCTCAGGAGGTAGTAAGCTCCCCATGGTTGTGGGTTGCCACAGGTGTGGTAACTTGCTGAGGGCAGATCCTTGATTCTTGTACCAGCAGCCTTTGGACCTGCAAGCAGACACACCTTCCTCATTGAGGGCACATTCCCATGAGTAGGAATACACAGTGGCCAAGGCCAGGAGATGTTTCATTAGAGCTCTCCCCCTTCAGGGAAGGGAATTATGCATGGCATGGGTTGTCCTAGAGAACTGCCCCATTCAAGTCAGGAGGCCTCCCCCCAGGCCACTTCCAGCCTTTCTGAAAAGAGCTTGTTCAGATTCGCCAAGCAGCCAGAAAGTTCCAGGAGGATCGCCATGGGGAGGGCTCTCAGACACCTCGAAGTTACCCTGTGTGCCCTTTCATGGATCACCCAGACCCAGGTGTGCTCACCTGGCACTCCGAGCATCCTGAGGTGGCATCCTGAGATGGCCTGTTAGTCTCCAGATGGAGGCCTTGTGCGCCTGGGGGAGGCCTCAGGGGCATCAGATGCCCTTGGGCTGAAGGTTTTCCCTGCAGCCTATGGAGAGGGCCCCAAGGGTAGTGAGGCCTCTGAAAAGGAGGGGGCCTGTGGCTGCCCGGCTATCTTGCCCCAGTCTCTTACCGCCAGCATGACTTTGGGCAAGTCGCACTCGGACCACCATAGGGTCAAAGTTGGGTCTAAGCCCCTGTTCTATAGCTGAGGAAACTGAGGCCCCCCAGAGGACTTGCCCAAGATTACAGTCACAATGAGGGGCAGGATTTGAAGCCAGGTTTCCCTCAATTAACAACTGAGAAAATTGACAGGACATTTCTTTGACTAAAGTCTGATATCTGAGATATTTAGGGAAATGATACAAATATATAAGAATAAGAATAATTCCCAAAGATATAAATAGTCAAAAAACATGAACAGGCAGTTCACAAAAGAAGAAATGCAAACCATAACAACCATATTAAAAATACTTTGAATAATTATAAGGAAAATTCAAATTAAATCAGTTCTAAGATTTTTTTTCTCACAAACATTAGACTGACAAAGATGATAAAAATGGAAAATGACAATTGTTGGAAGGGCTATCAGAAAACAGTGATACTAATGCATTATTGGTGAAGTTGTGAAGGGGTCTAACTGTTCTAAAAAGCAATAAGAAATTATACCAAAAAACTACTAAGCTATACATATACTTTTACCCTGCAATACTGTCAGGCATATACTCCGAAGAAATAAAAGAAAGTAGGAAAGAATACATTTGCACAAAAATATTCATAGCAGCACTTTTTGTTGTAGTAATGAAATGGAAACAAAGTGGGTGCCCCAAAATTGGGGGAGCCTGTGAGCTTTTCAAGGAGAGTTATTGACCACACACTAGATATTAGTGTGTGTGTGACCTCAAGCTGGGTGGCTTCTGAGAAGCTCCTTCATGAGAGCAACATCAGGGCCTCACACCCAATACTTTGGGGCCCACGGGACCCTGGGCACATTAGGGCCAAAGGGCAGAGGCAGGGACTGAATGGCCGGATGGGGGTGTGATGGCAGAGCACTGTGCCCTGGGCCCTCCAGTCAGTATTACTGAGCTGGGCAGCTGGGCCCATTCCTCCTTTGCCCTTGCTGGATGACTGCTGATTTTGTGCAATAAAGCTGTGGGATTGTGGGCTCTAGGTTTGCAGGGGTCCCAGAGGGCACCTAGTGCCATTTCTGCCCCTATATAGTATCCTTGGTGAGTAGGCTTCTGGCCTCTGCCCGAAGCTCTCCAGTGACAGGAAACTCTGTGCATCTCTGGGTAACCCTTGGACTTTGGACCCTTCTAACAGTTGGGATGGCGCCTTCCCCTGTTCATCTATCCTTCCTGCCGGAACCTTCCTGCTGTTTCCCTGCATCACACTCAGCGTGGGCACGTGTGTGCTCAGCCCTTCTTTGTCTAGTTGTGATGAAATGGAGATTCGTCCAGTGCCCTCCGCCCCCAAACCTTTGGCCATGTTTGTCCCCTCTTCTCACACGCCCTAGTGGTGCCCCATGGGCAATTCCTCTCCGTTCTTAGCCCCCAGCTCCCTAATAAATCCTCTTCCTCTTCCTGTTCTTTGTCTCTTAAAACCAGCGGAGTGGAACGGAACCAAAGCTGCCAGCCCCAGGCCCTGAGTTTAGTCACATTGTGGGGTCCCAGGAGACAATGGGCCTCTGAGAGGGCTCTGGCCTCCCCCCCCTCAGAATGTAGGCGTTCTCTCCGACTTTAAAGGGGTCTCCTCAGAGTGAGCTCTGCGGCTGTGGTTTAGTCATGCCTGTTCCACTCTCTGTGTCCCCATTTGGGGTGCTCTTGGCAGATACTGGAGGATTTCACCATTTCCTTCTCCAGCCCCTTTACAGATGGGGAAACTGAGGCAGACAGGGTCAAGGCAGGATTCGAACTCTGCTCCTCCTGACTCCACCCTGCCCTTTCTGCCCCGTCCCCGTCTGACCTCAGACACTAGCTGGGTGACTCTGGGCAAGTCTCTTTACCTCTGCCTCAGTTTTCTCACCTGTAAAATGGGGCACTAACAGCACCCACCTCACAGAGTTGTTGTGAGTAATGAAGGAGGTAATATTCAGAAATAGCTTAGTATGCTTCCTGGCACACAGTAGGTACTTAATCAATACTCTTCCACGTTGTCTCGTAAGTCCTTGGCATTTGAGACTTGGGCTTGGCTCCTACTTCAGACATTTCCTAGTTGGTAATAATACTAACTGATGGACGGTGCATTTATTAAGCGCCTACTGCATGTAAATACAAGCCAGTCTTTCCCTGCCCCCCGCGGGCCCCACTTTCGCAGGGAGACAGCACCACACCGGGAAGGCTTCAGCAGCAGAGGAACCCAGGTCCGCAGGGGGCACAGAAGGCAAATACTCAGGCCTCTTTTGCAGTGCCCCTTCCTCTAAAGAAATCATCTCAGTTTCTGGTGTTGAACCAATGACAGGACCATGGTCTTTGGTGTCCGGAGCTCTCTGTGCAGGGGCTTCAGTAGCTGTGGCCTCAGCCACTGCAGGAGCAGGTCCGGGCTGTGTCTCTGTGGAGCATCTCTCATGCCTCCTGCATGACAGCTGTGAAGGCCCAGCTGGAAGAGGGCCTTGGGCCTGGGGGGAGATGATGGCCAAGGTGGTGGCCAAGGTGGTTAGACCTGCCCAGCAGCAGGCTGACTTGCTCACTCTGCGAGTGGCAGGCAGTCAGGGATGGATGGGCCCCTTTTCCGGGGGATGCTTGGTCCTCAACAACCCTTGGAAGTTAGTTCGGCAGGTCTTTGCATCTCCTTTTACAGATGAGGTAACTAACTCCTGGAGATGGAAGTAACCCAGCCACTGTCATAGAGCAGGATTCAAATCAGTTCCCGTTTCAGAGTACTTTATAGTGGGTCCCTGCCTTCTCTGTTCCTGTGTCTCCAGGCTGTCCTAAGGGGCCTTGGCTGTGTTGCACAGAATAAGGCATCTGGAACTTGTAGGATGTCCACTGAGAGCCCCCCCATATTCCCTCTGCCCCCTATCCACCCCCAGTCCTGAGCCCCTTCAGTTCCCACCTCCCCAGATGACCACAGCTGGGCCTTGGAGCCTGCAGTCCTGGTCAGCAGACAGCATCTGGGCAGAGCTGATTAACCAATGGAAAGGTCAAACTCATGACCTTGGCTTCATTAGCAGAAGCTTTAGCCCCTAGAGATCCTTGGGCCCTGTGCTCTGGGTTTCCTCTTCAGATGTTACTGCTGCTCCCATCTCTTGGAGGTGATCGGGCAGGGAGTGGATTTCTCATACCCCTGCCCCATGCTGCCTATGTCCCTTGGCCTCTTCCTCAGAGGTGGATGCCGGGAACTAGACTACCATCCCTGTAGGCAGCCCTTTGAACATGACGTGATTTTTAATGAAGGTGTTGGACAGCAGCATGGTTACTCTGAGACAGGTGTGCACGGGAGGGACCCCGCCCCGGGACACTGGACGGACTGGATGGTGCCAGGAGTTGGCAGTTGATCAATTGTAGGCTCTGTACTCAATAGGATGGGGTCACAGGCTCACTGGTGAAGAGCTGGCTGTGGACACCTTCCGGGGCATAGGGAAGGGAACCAAGGCCCAGAAGCTTCCCAAGGACTCAGAAGAGGGAGTAGTGACTGAGCACTTGAGCACTGGAGAAGGAGGCGAAGAGGGCAGGTCCTCAGTCTGGCTTTTGGTTCATCACAGTCACAAAGACAGAGTAGCTTCAGTTCTGAGGTTCTGTAACGAGCACACAGACACCCACACCCACACACACACCCACACACACACACCCCAATCTGCATACTTTTCAGTAATAATACTCAGCACTTAGCTAGTCCCGCCCTCAGATCTCACACCCACAGTCTATTTATTGCTGGGCCTTTTAGCAACCGGCATTTAAGAACCACCCCCTGAGTCAGAGGGGTGATGGGGGACCATATAGAAGAGAGCAGATTGGGGGAGGGGGCATACAGTGGGACACTTTTGGGGTGGTGGGTAGGGGAAATATGGGTAGAAAATTTGTAACTCAAAATCTTGTGGAAATCAATGATGTAAACCAAAAAAATAAACAAAAGTTAATATTAAAAAAAAAAAGAAAAAAAGAAGAACCACCCCCTGAGTGCCCAGCATGGCTCTGGGACACACAGAAACAATGAAGGAGATGTTGAAGGAGGGGAAGCAATACTAATGCTGAGAGCCCTGATTTCTAGGGTGCCTTGGGTTTCCCAGAGGGTTTTCCTCATTCCACTCTGTGAGATCTGGAGTATAAGGTGAGTGTGCTCATTTTGTAGAGGGGGTGTAGGGACTTTTCCAGGCCCCAGGGACAGTCTCTTCTGGAGCCCTAGGCCCCTGCCACGCCCCAAGGAGGCATCAAAGAGGGACTTTGGAAGACATTTGAGCATTTATGTCCTCCCCTTTTAAAAGGTATAACTTTCACTTCTGCCTCATAGCAAATTGTAGTGCATCTTTTTACTCATCTCCTTGTTTGAAGGGTGGTATGGGATAGTGACTAGGAGCCACTAGGTGGCAGCATAGTGGATAGAGTGCTAGGCCTAGAGTCAGGAAGACCTGAGTTCAAATCCAGTCTCAGATACTTATTAGCTGTGTGACCCTGGGCAAGTCACTTTTGTCTCGGTTTCCTCATCTGTAAAATGAGCCAGAGAAGGACATGGCAAACACTCCATATCTTTGCCAAGAAAATCCCAAGTGAGGTTGTGAAGGGTTGGACATGCCTGAAAAACAGCAGCAACAGTATGGCATAGTGGATTATAGAAAGCAGGCGTCTTAGTCTCAAAATCCTGGGTTCAAGTTTCTCCTCTGACAAAAAAACAAGTCCACTGAAACCCCCCAAATCTACAGAGTACTAGGTTACTAAAGCATGTGCTTTCTCATTGAAAATCCAGGTGGCGTAGCAGATAGAGCAGTGGGCTTGCAGTCAGGAAGACCCGAGCTCAAATTCTTCCTTGGAGGCTTTCTAGCCAGGGATCTTGGGCACATCAGTGACTGTCTCTGAGCCTCTATTTCCTCATCTGTGAAATACAGATAGCAGCATCTGCGCCCCAAGGATGCCACGAGGATCGAATAAAAGGCTATTTGTGAACCTGAAAGCACACCCTGAGCACCAGCTGTTACCATTGAACAAGATGATTTCATTGTTTTTGTGGATCTCTTTTCAGTAGGGGTTGGGGGAGGCATATTGTAGATGCTCTTTTCCCTCCTCTGCCCAGGGAGCCAGGTCTTGGAACAAGTCCAAAAAAAGGAGTTCAGTGGAGTTGTTGAGTCTGACGCTGTCCTCAATGGAGGCAGAAATCATTTGTTCCTAAAAAATTCAGTTCACTAAAACATTTGTGAAATGCTGGGGTCACAAAGACCAATTGCTTTCCCTTTCCTGAAGGATTGTGGTTTTAGAATAAAAAGAAATTTCCTGACAATGTAGAAAAGTAGGTGAGAGAGAGAGAGAGAAAAGAGAGTGAAGGAGGGAGGGAGGGAGAGAGGGGGGGAGAGAGAGAGAGAGGAGAAGAAGAGAGAGAGACAGGGAGGGAGAGAGAGGAGGGAGAGAGGGAGGGAAGAGAGAGAAGAGAGACGGAGAGAGAGGAGAGAGAGAGGGAGAGAGAGAGAGAGTGAAAGAGGAGAGAAGGAAAGGGGAGAGGGAGATGGAGAGAGACAGACAGAGAGAGTAAGTGCTGAGTAAAACTGTTAGATGCTCTGCACTTGCTGTCCAGTTTCTGCCTTGCTGCCTCTGTGGTCTCTCTCTTGGCCTTCCCTTGCTCTCTATGTGACCTCAGACAGGCCATGTGCCATCCTTTGGCCCCTGCCTCAATGACTTTTCCACCCTTATGCCCAGGACCTGCCCTCCTTGCAGCTTGTCCTTAGCCATCCCAAGGCAGGGCCTTTAGCCAGCCCCGTGCTCAGACATCACAAAACAAGCTCGGACTCCCAGTTGCTTCATGTGGTGTTTTTTTCCACATCTTGCTCCCCTCACCTAAAAGCATGTTAACAAGGCAGAGCCCCTGCTGCCTTCCTGAGACCCAGAGAACAGAGAACGTCTGGTCCTTAGACAGAGTGAGTGGGACTGCACGCCACCTCCCCAGATGTATCCTGGAGCAGTGGCCAACTGAGCCTGGTGGGGTTCAAGGGTGAATTTTGAATTTATGAGCATACACAGGATAAAAGTGATACCAAAGGGAGAAAACAATAGAGTGTGAGCCAAAGCAGGTGAGAAATGAATGGTTAGCATATTTCTGGGAAATCTGGGATTTGTTATCTGAGAACCAACAGCCTTAAATCTGTATTTTTAAGAACCAGTGCCCTTGAAAGTGGATTTTCCTGGGTGTGCGTACGGTGACAAACTAGATCGTCATCTTGTGTCCAATATCCATCCATCCCTTTCTTCCTCTGCCAGCCTCCCAAGACAGACCTTCAGCTGGGAACAACTATTTGCCTTTTGAATCAGAGCTAAATTAACCCCTGAAAATCCCCATAATCGAGCGAGGAAGCCCTGGCACCTTCTTCTGACATGCCATAATGAGCCTGCAGTTGGCACGTTTCAGATGTTGGCCCCCTTCAGCTCTTTGATATTTTATCAAAGAGTCTTCCCCTTGTCAGGAACAGTGGCCCACACTGGGACCTTCCCACAGTCTGCTCTTCACCACTGAGCTCTGACTGCACCTGCCCAGAGAGAGGCAGTCAAGTCAGCAAGCCTTTTTTAAGCACCTGCTGTGTGCCAGGCATCATGCTGAGGGCTGGAATACCAACAAGCAGAGAGAACAACAGTCCCTGGCTCCAGGAGCTATGATTCTAACGGGGGAAGACAAAGGAGGCTGAAAAGAAGTGGCCCCTCCATGCAGGGGTGTGAGGGGCAGGAGTGGGTGTGGAGGCATGAAAATATGGCTGGCCTGGAGGGTCTGGGAGGAACAGCCAATCTGAGGAAGAGCCCATGGGGCTGCTGAACTCCCAAGAGGACGAGGTGACTGCCAAGGCAAGGTAGAGAAAATCCTGAGCCCAGAGGCCATGGGCAGGTCGGCTCTTGGTGGGAGCTGAGGTTTGTAAGAAATTCAAACAGAGGGGCCTGGGAGCCAAATGCAGCCAGCTCGAGCTGGGCAGGAGTGATTGCCTGACTTTTTGAGCCATGTTACCATTACAGATGATGTCAGATGAGGGTCTTTAGTCCAGGCCCTGCCCCTCTCAGGGTCCCTGGTGGGATGTGCTCAACACGGGGCCTTCCCATGGAAGGAGCTTTATGGGAGAGCCGGCTGTTGTGATGGCTTCATTCTCAGTGGTCCATTCTGGCTGATTCTACATGAGGGTGTAGGTGTGACCACTATATAACAGCCTAAGGATCTCTTTACAAGGTGCAGATTGGGAGTCATTGTACTGGCTCTCTAGTCATGATCCCTGTTAAATTCTGGAGGACTTGGATTTGAGGAAGTGCGGTCACACCCTGTGAGACTACCCCAGACTCCTTAGCGTCTGGCCTGGGCCCAGGCTCCTAACACCCAGCGGCTGCACCTGGAATATCAGAGTAAGGAGTCTGAATGACAGTGGCCTGTCATGGTTAGCCCAGCATGCTTGGAACTGGCCTCGCAAGCACAGTTGTGAATTTCAACCGATAGAACCTTACATGTATTTTCTAGTAATTTTTTATGTGGGATTCATTTGTTTTATGTGATTTCATTTACAGTGAGATATATCTTCCCATTAGGATAACTGTTCTATCATTTCAGTCGTGTATGACTCTTCATGGTCCCATTGGGGTTTTCTTGGCAGAGATAGTGGAATGGTTTGTCATTTCCTTCTCCAGCCCATTTTCCAGATGAAGAAACTGAGGCAAACCAGGTGAAATGACTTGCCCAGGGTCACACAGCTAGGAAGTGTCTGAGGCTGGATTTGAACTCTGGAAGATGAGTTCCTGACTCCTGGACTGGCTCTCTATCCACTGCAGCGCCCCCTAGCTGCTCATCATGGTAGTCAGAGCTTATCACCACTCCCTGCCACGTTGGGCAAACAGAGCCACCCCATGTGTATGTCCCTTTTTGCTGGTAGTACCTGTAATGAATCATGTGCCTTTGCACATTATAAGGACTGCAAGGGTGACAGCTACTTTTGATGGAATGAATGATTTTCTATGTACGGTCATTCGGAAATGCACTCGACTGAATCAATGGCCCCTCTAAGTCAGTGACTAAGTTTGATTCGTGTTTTAAAGGCAGGCTTCTCTCAGGGTGCTTGCTTCAGCAGTGCTGGTCAGAAACTCTTCTGTCATTTGGATACTGGTGGGTTCTAGGCTTGGCTGTTAGCACGTCATCTAAGAACTGCTTACTGTTCCACTAGGTGTGTTTGGATAAATTACTTTGCTATCTGGCTTTGCTGGTGATAAGGGACAAGATTCTGTAATGCTTAAGCCTGAGAAATAGACTGAGGTGGGAATCTTGCCAACCTCAAGTGTGAAGAGTGAGCTTCACACCCAGATAGGGTGGAAAATTTCCAGGTTTGCATACAGAAAAAAAGATTACGTTTCACCTAAATTTACACAGCTCTGTTAAAGTCACATCTTCAGTTTGTAGCAAAGGCTCTAACTTATAGGATCTGACATTCTTCTGGAGGTTTGGAGTCAACTGTGCCTTCTAGCTCTTCCTGACTAGAGTTAGCTTTTCACTTGACCCACCAAGGAGAGGGATGTGGCTTTTAGCTCCCACTCATACAGTGGTTTACCCCTCTCCCCAGTGTGAGGTGTATGGGTGTTCAGGACAGCTAGCACCTGAAGTGTGAGGGCTGCCGAGCCCTTTTCAGGGCAGCTCCCTCACTTTCCTTTGGGGTCGCCTGGCATTCAGTTCTCACCTGTGGCTCCAAGAAGTTGTAGCAGGCGCAGCAGCCACACCCTGGTAAACCATCTCAGCGGAAGGAGTAAACCAGTTGAAGGTAACGACAGGCCACCAGCCCATCAGTGAACCAGGCGGAGTCTACCCCAAGTGTGTGAAGACTTCCCCTGGCACAATGGGCAGATCAGGACGATGTTCCACCGGCCATGAAGGCAGCTGCAGCAGGTGCCGTGGAGTGCTTGGGGCTTGGTCAGACATCAAGGGTGCCAGATCACCCACAGCATCCCGGGCCATCCTCAGTCATCTTGATTCTGTCCTGCCACTGGACTCAGTGACTCAGAGAGAGCGCGAGGCCGCTGACGCTGTGCGACTCTGCCTTACTTAAATCCAGTTCAGGAACAATTCAAGACACCGGTGATGTCATTGGTCCTTTCTGAAAATGAAGGACAAGCAGCAGCTCTGTTACTGTAGGGCAGCAGTTCTCAACCGGTGGGTCGTGACCCCTTTGGGGGTCGCCTAAGACCATCAGAAAACACATATTTCTGATGGTCTTAGGAACTGAGACATGGCTCCTCTATCCGTCCCCAGGCAGGTCAGCCTACATGCAGGTCTGCCCACATACGAGTGGCATTAGGAAGGTTGAGAACCACTGCTGTAGGGGTTTTCCCCCTTGTCTCATGAAACTCCAGAACAGGGCTGGGGAACCTGCAACCTCGAGGCCACATGTGGCCCTCTAGGCCCTCAAGTGTAGCCCTTTGACTGAATCCCTTGGACCAGGACAGAGACATGTCTTTTAGGGGATGGCACCAGGTTAAGCTTAATAACAGCAAGCTGATGTCCCAGGAGCCGATGACAGGAATCATAACAACTTTTCCTTTCAACCTCATCTAGAGGGAAAGCTGCATTCCCGAGCTTTACTTCAGAGTGGAGAAATGAATGGGACAGTGACATAGAACAGGGTCAATTACGTAATAGAATCATTTTTTTTATCTTGCTATACTTGATTTTTAATAATATTTTATTTTCCCCAATTACATATTGAAACAATGTTTTCAGGTTTTAAAAAATAATTTGTTTATTTACTTTAAGGTTACAACATTCAGTTCCACAGTCCCTTGAGTTTCAGATTTTCTCTCCCCTCCCACCATGGCGGTGTGCACTCGAATATAGGATCTACAGATACCTTCACATTAAACATTAGTCAGGTTGTAAAGAAGGATTATAACCAGTGGAGTGAATGATGAGAAAGAGGAAACAAAACCAAACCAAGAAAAAGAAAGAGGGCGTTCAGACTCTGCAGCTCTTTCTCTGACCATGGACATCTCTTTCCATCATGAGTCTTTTGGATTTCTCTTCTAATCTTACATTGCTGAGACGAGTCCAGTCTATCCAAGTCAGTCGTCACAGATACAATGTGTCTGTAATGTGTACAGTGTTGTCCTGGCTCTGCTCTCCTCACTCAGCATCAGTTTGTATAATCTTTCCAGGTTGTTATGAAGTCTGCTTGCTGCTCGTTTCTTATAGCATAATAGTATTCCATTACAGTCTGCCCCAGAGAAGACCAGACTTATGAGAATAGGGCCATCACATGGAAAGAAGCTTAGCCTGGCTTTTTCATCAAGCTGGATTGTAGTATCTTGTCTAGCTTGCCATAAACTACCAGTTGGAACTTGGAAAGGGCTTGAGGAGGCTTTGCCATCTCAGACTTCTCTCTTTCTCTTAACAGAATAAATACTTAGGCCAAAATAATCTCAATTAATACACATTGTTTCTGGCAGAGAACAGGAAAATTCCCCAAGGATTTTGAATATAATTATAGGACCCGAGTTCCGCTGATGCCAGACCAAGTATTCCCATGGTGTTGTCCGGGCTCCTGGAAGGATCTAGCTCCCCAGGCTGCCCGTTGTCCTTTTGGCCTCTGTGGGGCCAAGAAGAGCCAGGCTAAGCATCTTTCCGTGTGATGGCCCTATTCTTGTAAGTCTGGTCTTCTCTGGGGCAGACATCCCCAATTCCTTCACCTATTCCCCATAACCATCCCTATCCTAGCTACCCCCACTAACCTCCTTGGGTTATTTCCAGGAAAACCTTTTGTAAGCCTCCTTCAGTGGTGGTACCCAAAATCTAAGACTCCAGATGTGGTCTAGTAAGGAAAGAGGAGTGTGGGAAGGGCAGATCCCCTCCCTAGCCCTGGAAATTTGACCTCTTGGACAAGTTAGTGTACTTCGATGTCACACTCGCTGCTTTAGGGACTTGGATGCGCTGCTGACTCATTTGGGTTCTAGACCACTAAGACCCCCAAGTCTTTTTCGGATGAGCTGTTAGTTTGCCGCAGTAGCCTCCAATGTCAGCTGGTGACATGATGCATAGAGCACTGGGACCTGAAGCCAGGAAGCCCTAAGTTCAAATCCAGCGCAAGACACTTGCTAGCTGTGTGACCCTGGGCAAGTCACTTAACCCCTCTGTGCCTCAGTTTCCTCATCTGTAAAATGGGGGTAAAATCTACCTCCCAGGGTTGTTGGAAGGATCAAATGAGTTATTATTTGTAAAGTGCTTTGAAACCTGATAACCTTATATACGGTTGAGGATGAGAGGAGGTAGATGAGAATGATGCTGATTATTTTTTTAACCCAAGTTTAAGACTTTCTGTTTAACCATATTAAGTAGGAGCCAAGGCCTTTGGGGGCAGGAGTGAGTTTTTTTTTTTCTCTTGGAACCCCAAGGGCCTGGCATGATACCTTGCATGTAATCAGCATTTAGGAATGCTTGGGAGCACATTTTGGTTTATTAGATTCATCAAACTCCCTGGCTGGGAAAGATCCCTGTGGATCCAACTCTGACATCCACTGCATTAGTGCCCCCGCGGCCCTTTGCGTCATCCACAGAAGTGAGGCCAGAGGCAGCGATGAAAATGTTCAGGGCCAAGGTCGAGTGTGAAGGGACCACCTCAGAGATCTTGATTTCTTATGGATAAGGCAAACTCGGGGAGAGAGACAGAGACACAGAGAGAGGAAAGAAAAAGGAGAAAAAGAGAGGAGGAGAGGGGAGAGAGAGAAGGGGGGAGAGAGAGAGAGACAGAGAGAGAAGGGAGGAGAGAGGAGAGGAGAGATATAGACATAGAGAGAAGAGAGACAAAGAGAAGAGAGAAAGGAGAGAGAGAAGAGAGAGAGAGAGAGAAGGGGGGAGAGGAGAGATACCCTTCTCCATTAGCTGGGGATGGCACCTCTTGGCTACTGGGTCTTAGAGCCTAGCCCTAGAGCTGGAAGGGGCTTCCTGCTTAGTTCAATCCCTTCGTTTTATAGTTGTGGAAACTGAAGCCCAGAGAGGACAAAAGATTTACCTAAAGTCACCTAGGCAATACATAGCTGGAATTCAGACCCAGGGCATAAGACTCTAAACCCAGTGCTCTTACCTGCAGGGTGGTGCTGTTTCTTTAAGTAAACTCGAGTCCACAGTGAAAAGGTGTCATTGTCCTTCAAGGAAGAATCTGTTCTCCTCAAGAGAACAACGTGTTAAATGACTAAGTTATGAAAACACATTGATATGCAGGATGGGAGAGCCCAGTGATCTTACCAGAGACATCCAGAAGCAAGCTCAGGCTGTCCACAGGGAGGGGAATGAGCCACCTTTTGTGGAAATGCATTGGAGCACCTCTGGTGTCTGTTGCGATCTAAGATATCGATTGCTTTTCCGTTAATAAATGGTTACAGGATTCATTTGGGTCCAGCGTGCATTTGGTTGCCTGGAGAAGTTCATCAGCATTGTACATCAGTTTCATGACAGCATGCTTGCCCAGGTTCTAGATAATTGTAACAGCAAGCACCCTAGCATACCTAGGGCGGCTACTAGCACAGGTTCTTAGATCTGCTTCTCTAAAGGAAAGCAACTCAAAATGGGTTAACAGTCTCACTTTAATCAAACATATCATTTACCTAGTTC
>CM053587.1:349855721-349895193 GCA_028646515.1 Pseudochirops corinnae
CCCTCCATCCATCCATCCCTCCATCTGTCCATCCATCCATTCCTTCAGGCCTTGGCCGCACCCCAGGTGGCCTCATTCAGCTGAGCCTTCTTGTGTCAGTCCCTTGGAGAGGGGTACAGCTAGCTTCCACTTCAGTTTGGACTGGCTGCCTCCTAGGCCCTCTCAGAATGGGAACTCAAGTTCTCTCAAGCCTTGGTTCACAAAGGGCTTCCCTTACCACAAGCCAGGGAGGCAGGCAGTGCCAGTATTTTCCTGTCAATTTTTCAATCAGCAAGGATTTGTGAAGCATTTGCTATATGCCTGGCTCTGTGCTAAGTGCTGGGGTTACCAAGAGAGACAAAAGCAGGGTCCCCGCTCTCCAGAGCTCCCAGTTGGAGAGGGGAGACAACGTGAAGACAGCTGTGTACATACAAGAGACCCCCAGTGTCAATGGAACAGGTGCCCACGTAAGAGAAGGCCAGAGGAGGAAGGGGCACTGGGAAAGGCCTCGTGCCTGGAGGTGGGATTGGAGCTGAGTCTTGAAAGAGGCCAGGAAAGCCACAAGGCAGAGGTGAGGAGGGACAGCATGCCAGGCATGGGGCACAATCAGTGCAAAGGCAGGAGGTTAGCAATGGGGCCAGCAGGCCTGGGCTCTGGAGTATGGAGGAGAGCAGTGAGAAATGAGACTGAAAAGCTAGAAAGGGGCCAGGCTGGAAACAGCTTCAAAGCCTGAAGTGGGCGCTGGAGGTAATAGGGAGCCCCGGAGTGTGGTGTAGTGAGACCTGAGCGAAGGACGGACTGGAGTGGGGAGGGACTTGTGGATGGCTCCCAGCATGGAAATGCCCTCCACTGAGGCAGAGCAGAGGGGCACCTGGGGGAGGCTCCCACAGCCAGACCGGTGGGGGGATCCTGAATTCAAGTCTCCATGACTGTCACCTAAGCCAGAGGCAGGCCCGAACCAGATTAAAATGTAATTGGGAAACATTTAACAAAATAAATGAAAATACTGTTTAACGGGTGATGTACTTTATGACAAGGCCAGCCTGCCGCCCACAGGGATCCTCGTGCACAGTTTAATGGCCCCTATTTCTCTTCTGAGTTTGACGCTACTGACCTAAACTGGGTTACCTGTCTGTTCCCATTTTTCAGAATGGAAAACTGAGGGGGTTAAGTGATTTGCCCAAGGTCACACAGCTGGAGAGTATTGGAGGTAGGACTCCTACCTAGCACAGCTGTGTCCTGCATTCAGTGATCTCTTGGGCACCTTCTGCCTCTTGTCACCCCCTCCCTCCGGGTCTCCGGGGCTGCTGCGCTCTCCCCTACCCCCACTCTGAGGCAGACTAGAGCAGTCACACAGCTCATGTCTGAAGCCAGATTTGAACTCGGGTCTTCCTGAGGCTCAAGGCCCAGTGCTTGCTCCCCTGGGCCACTGAGCTACACCCACCAGGAGGGAGGGGGCAGAGGCTCAGAGAGAGCTTGGAAGGGCCTCAGGCCCTTCTACACTTCCCCACAGCCAGGCACTGTCCCTCTGGGATGCCAGCCCTTCTGTCCCACCCCCTCACGCCCCCTGCTCTTACCCACTGCCTGTGGTGACTTCCGGGCGAGAGAGTCTGGCAGGTAGCGCAGCCCTGGCCCTGTGGTTTGGGGTTTTCTATGCCTATGTTCCAGATGCCTTCTAGGGAGGGGGACAGAAGAGAAAGAAGCTTGAGGGGCCACCTTCCAGGCCCTGCCTCCTTGATCTGCACAGTCACAGAGGAGGGATCTCCCCTGTCCTGCTAGGTGACATTCCCTAGAATCCCCCTCCCCCAGGATCCTGTGAGGGCAGCTGCCCTCCCAGTTCTATGGGCAACTCTGAGGGTGGGGGTGGGGTGGGGACGAAGGCAGAGGGAGTTTCTAATTCTGCTTCTGCCCACAAGCTCCCACGGCTGTGCCCCTCACTGACAATCCATCTGCTAGCCTGAGCCAATTAGCTTTTAGACATGGGTATTTCCTCAGGTAGTCGGAAGAACAATCCCTCCCAAAGTCTGAGGGCACAGCCTCTCTCTCAGATTCCAGGGAAACCTGGCTCAGTTTTAGCAATCACATGCCTCAGAGGGGTAACTCCGAGCCCCCAGTTGGATGGAGGTCCGGGAGGCTCATGAGATTCTCTGGAGGTGTGTGGTCCCTGCAGGGCCCTCAGGCTGGGACAGCGTCCCCTCGGCCAGTCTGTCCTCCTGGCTCTTGGTTGGATGTCTTGGTGTACCTGGTATGGGCACCGTGCATGCCTGGGTGGGAGCACTGTGGCTCATTCCCTCTGGACTGTCCTCCTGCGGCCCCCTTCTCGACTCTCAGCTGGCTTTCAATAAAGTCAACAGCTCATGATTAAGATGTCAGCTACTGCCTAACCTGAAAAGGCTTCAGGGGCAAAATTAATGAGGCCGTAATGGTGGAATGCCAGGCAGGCAGGTTTATCCTGGGTTTGGCCAGAATTTGGCCCCCAAAGTCTTGTTTACGGAGGTGGTCACCCGTTTTATCAGCCCTGGCTCTATGGACCGGGCTTTCTGAACCTACTAAAAAGGACGACCCTGAGATCAGTCAGGATCCTGATTTTGTATGAGGGACAAACCTCTTCCCCTCAGCCTTGCTTTCCTCATCTATGGAATGGGGATAATCATCTCTGTGCTCTTTCATTCATAGGGTTGTTGGGAGCCTTGAAGCCTAGTAAAGATGGGGTGTAGTGGGAACTGGAGTCATAAGATCCGGCTTCAAATTCTGCCAGCCCCTTACTGCCCGTATGACTATGGGCGATTCATTTCCCTCCTCCCAGCTCTCCGTCTCTGACCCCCTCGCCTCTTTGCCTTTGCAGGAGAACGGTGTCCTTCGGAAGGGGTCGGTGCTCCTGGCCGACAACATCATCTGCCCCGGGGCTCCGGACTTTGTGGAGTATGTCCGGAACTGCAAACACTATGAATGCACCACCTACCCTGCTACCATAGAGTACCTGCGCATGCAGGATGCTTTGGAGAAAGCCGTGTTCTTGGGCTGAAGGCCGGGCTTGTGCAGGGGGGAGGGGCCGTGGGGGCAGCCGTGCGGGGGCGGGGGTCACAGCGGAGGGGAGGGGGCCCCTGGAGCCTCGCCAGCCTTTCCTATTTTCTTCAAGTAAAAAACCACATCCAAACCTTTGGAACGTGGTTATAATTGTGTTTCCTGGAGGTTCTGAGTCTGTCCAGCCCAGGCCATCCCTGGACCTGGCTCCCTCGTGGGAGCCCGCGGGGCCCTTGGCACCAGGCAGGGCTAAGCAGGGCAAGGGGACGTTGGCCACAGAAGGCCCACCTTCCCAGCAACCACTTGGCTCCATCCCCTGACATCTCCCCCAGAGGATGAGATGTCATCCATCCACCCCAGCTGGACTAGGCTTGGGCCTTCAGCCCAGGCTGCCGCCCCCGTAGAGCGCCTGCGCTTTTCAGGCCCCCCCCCCCGGCAGCCCTGCCCAGCACGCTTCCTAGACACAATGGGAGCTGGGCTGTTTCCTCCTCAGAGCTTTCTGCAGTTCACCTAGTCCCCACTAGAGGGCAGCAGGTACCTTGGGCTCATGCATGGCGTCCAGGCTCTAACCAGAGCTTTGGAGCCCAGATGGAGAGCTGGGAGGGGCCGGCCCCCTCAGGCCATCAGCCCAACCCCCTCTTATTGGGGAAACTGAGGCCAAGGGGCTGGCCAGAGGTCACGGGGGTCCTAAGGTTCCATTCCTGTTCCTCCAGCCCAAGGGTCCTTCCCGTGAATGCTGCTCAGTTCTTATCAAAGTGGCCGTGAGTTTTCTTGGGAGCCAAACAGGAAAATACCATTTGATAGAGAGCCGGCCTCCACTTTGGTTCTCTTCTTCTGGGCCGGGCCCTGGAGGCCCCCGGGGCCCCGCCCAACCTCCTTCCTCTTAGGGAAGAGTGAGCGTCCCTGTCCCCCTGCCTACGTTTCTCAGCTCTGGCTGTGCTTCAGCTGAAGCCCCAGACGGGACATCGCTCGAGGGTGTGAGTGTGGCTCACCAGTCACGGGTCTCCCTCCCCAGGCAGCAGCCACTACAACACCTGTAGAGTCTGGCAGGGGTCCAGGGGGAGGTGGAGGCAGAGAAAGAGAGGGAGGGAAAACCAGAGGACCCCGTTCCTGAGGGTCTGAGGTTGGCTGAAGCCTAGGGCTCAAAAGTGAAGATCCGGCTTTGTTGGCTCAGCCTAGCCCTCCTGCTTTCTCTTCCCTTCTATTCCTGCCCAAGCCTTTGGACCCACATGCCTCTCCTGGGAAGCAGCAGGGAGGAAGAAGGATGGGAGAGGCAGGAGAGCTGTGCCCTCACCTCTACTCTGGCCCTCCCCTGCCCCCAGCCGCGTTGGCAATGCCCTCTTCCTTTGGTCCAGCCTTCACTCTTGTCCGCGGTGGGGTAGGGAAGTGGGCTGGAGGACAGCTTGGACCCCTGCATCTCGGAATGCCCTCCCGCCATCAGTTCGAAGACTTGGTGATGCTGTGGTCATTGTGGGCAGTGTGTGGCTAGGGTCTCTTGGCACCTAGACTTTGGGTACACTCTGAGTCTGATCAGCTTCGCAAGACCAGCCCGGGAGCCTCCTCCAGGGCAGAACCCTGCTTCTGTGGGAAAATAGGTTCAGAAAAGAATGTTCAAACACTCTTCACTTCCTAAAATTGTGCACCATTGGAAGGCACCTGAGAGGTCATCTAGTCCAACACCCCCTTTTTACCCCCAGTGAGGGTACGTGAATTTCCCAAGGCTGCCTTGCTTTTAAGGGGCCAAGGCAGGACTTGAACCCAGAGCCCCTGACTCCTTCTCCAGCTCTCTATACATTATCCCATGCTACCTTTCCAAGCCGGGCATCCTCAGCTTCCCTCAGCATGGGTTCGTTACCAGTTTCAGGTTTATAAACCACTTGGGATCCAACCTCTCCCATAGGTTTTCCAAGACAGCTTCTGTTTGTCACTTAAAACACAGGTGGAGGGTTTTAAAGCAGAAAAGTTTTAAGCAAAGATTCTTCCATCTCTCTGGTCCGTGACGGTCCTTTCCTCTGTCACAAATACTCCAGACCTAGGAAATCAGCTGTGGGGATTGTTGGTTTGCACAGAAGAGGTGCTGGGATAAGCTCCCCTTCACACAGGGCTGTTGCTCTGCACACAGGTAGATGGCCTGGGCTTCAGGGTCTGGTCTTGTAGCCTCTTGGTCCAGGAGAACCACAGTGTCTAGAGCCTTGGTGTGAGGCCTTTGATGAGCACAGGATCCTTGGGCCACGACACTGGCCACCAGAGCAGGTGGGGGTGGGCCGCCTTCCGTTCAGAGAGGAAATATTCTCCAGCAGTGAGTAGGACTGTTGTTTCCCAGAGGAATGTCAGAAGTGGCAAGGCCAGCAGATGTGCAGACCAGTCCCTTGGGGCTTCAGCTTGAGGGGAGTCTACATCTGGGCAAAGAGCCATATCTAGCTCTGGTGGTGCTCCAGAGCCAAGAGAGGACTGCTCTGGCTGGCCCCCTCCTGTTCAGAAGGAACATGGTGTCTGGATCTACATGCCACATTTTAAGAGATACTGGCAGCGTCCAGGACAGGGGAGGGCCCTTGATGGTGGCCAAAGAAGTCCCAAGTGTAATTAGCTTGGAGCAGAGAAAAGGCCTAGAGTGGGGAGGGCTGCTGCCTTCACACACCCAAACATGAGTGCACAGAACAGGAATTAGAGGGATCTGCTTGGCCCCAGTGGCCACACCAGGTGCAATGGAGCTTGAGGGTGCTGGGTTTCCAGCTTGTGGAAGGAAGAACTTCCTGACCATGAGAGCCATCCATCAGAGCCCATGGAGCTGGCCAGGACCACACTATGGGGATATATATAATGATGTTGATCACAAAACCTCAGAGTTGGCAGAGACCTCTGCCCACCTAATAGAGAATCACCTCTATCTGCAGCAAGGTGTCTCTGCCTGAATATCTCCAGCGACAGAGAACTCACCACCTCCAAGGGCAGCCATTCCACTCTCAGCTCTGATTTTAGACATGTAGGTCTGCCTCTCTGCAGTGCCAACCTAAGGCTCCTACTTACGCCCTCTGGGGGCAAACAGACTGAGTCTAACTTCTCTTGCAGTGGGTTAGTCAACTAGTATTTATTAAAACCTTGCTGGATTCCAGGAGGAGCTCACCAATGGGAGAAAGAGGCTGTAGGGGCAGAGGAGGGATGGTTAGTCTGGGCCCTTCCCCAACATGGTGGTCCCAGAAGGAACTTGCCAATGGGAGAGAGGGGCTGTAGGGAAGAAGAGGATCCATGGTGGGAAGGCTGCTGATGGAGAGGGATGTTCCAGGGTGGGAAGACATCTGAGGAATGGTGACAAAATCTAGAGGGCCACAGTCCAGTCTGGAGGGGGGATGAAGGCCCTTCAAATGCTTGGTGACAGCTATGGGGCCCGCTTCTCATCCCCCCGACCTTCTCAGAGCTAAGGAACAGACCCAAGTTCCTTCAACAAACTGTTTTGACCGACTCTCCTTCCTTTCTCCTTCCTTTCATATACATGAAATACACCGAATGCCCACTCCTGAGAGCAGCCCTGCCCTTGGACTTGTAGCCTACCAGTGGGATTCCACACTTTCCCAGTCAAGCAGAGTCCATGCTTGTTTGCTTATGGCAACACTTTACAGTTTCCAAAGCTCTTGAGAGACATTCTCTCCTTTGATACACATGACCACCCCCATGGGGTTGTGGGGATGAGGAAAGTCTGATTCTTGAGCTGGAAACTGTCCCACAAAGCAGGCATTTGGTCCATGGCTGGAGCGGTCCCCTCTGGGAAGCTGGGACTTGGCAGGCGGCCAGTGAACTCCATCCTGGCTCTCCTCCTGCCTGGACACCAGCCTCTTACCCAAGTTTGACCTTATCAGGGTTAGTAGGCCTATGAAAGGTCTCCAAAATCCCCTCCTTGTCCTTGGGCTTCAAGCAGTGAAGGCCCCCACTCAACATTCAGAATCAGAGTCATAGGGTCTCTGTGCAGGAAGGGATCTCAGGGCACCCCTATGTGAATAAGGACCCCCTTCAATACTTTAGGAGGAGACCACATTCAGTCTTTAATTGTTTAGTATAAATTAGTTGATTGTAAGACCGAGGGGATGGGAATAGAATAGATGGGCAAAGACGCTTGATCATCCTCGGCCTCAGGGTCCTTGTCTGTAAGATGGGGGAACAATACAACTTTCGCTATGTGGCTCACGAGGTTGAGATTGATGAGGAAAGGCCTTTGTTAACTTCACAACAGAAACATGGATGAGTGTTCTTTATTATTAGATGGATTTGGAAAATGCCAAGTAACATCATAAAAATGAAACATTTTAACAGGGAAATGTCCTTATGGATAAAGATTGGCAAAGAATCGAATTCATAAAGGATCAGCTGTGTACAATCAGATCGGCAACTTGTCAGAGCAAAGATCAAGATGAACACAAAAGTAGCAGAATAAAAATGAGCAGGGGACATGCGATTAAAAAACCCCTCCCCGACCTGTTTGAACAAGTTGGTGACAAAGAGAAATGGATAAAGGAAAGGACGTCAACACTGATCCTAACCATTTTTGTCCAGAAATTTAGCGGGTTTAAATCAATTGCCACAATGATGAGACCCCAAAAAAACCTGACATGAAATATTCAATTGACTTGCCAGACAGAGGGATGCAGCAAGCTAAGTATCGTAGAAAGGGATGCTGGGAAATTGCCTGATAAAACAGAACCAGTGGAAAGATATGGAAAGCTTGGTGAGAGTTCCCAACTCACCTAAGGCATCTCCATGGGCATTTGAGGATGACATTGGAAGGAGGGCACAAATAGTGCAAAGACGGAAAAAACTATAAATATTTTTATAACACATTCTTTTCACCACTGAGGATGGTGGAGCCACCACATTGGGACACACCACAGATGAAGGGAAAAAGGCATTGAAGAAAACAAAGTCAGGGGAAAAACAGTTGGTTTAGACTACACTTAGGAGGTCTGTCCTGGACCACAATATCGAGGGCATTGAGGGATTGGCTTTGAATGGTGGTAGCAGTTAACAGAGGCTTTGGGTTCGGCCAATTCAGGAAGCCAGTGACCAAGAGACCAGTAGAAAGCCAGGGCCAGTTTCACTGAGCTGGACAAATCTTCAAGACTCATACAGTCAACCCATATTGGACTGAGAATTCCTTTAACACCCCTGAATGATTCCTCCAGTCTTAGCTGGAAAACCTAAAGGAAAGAGAAACCCACCACCTCCTGAGGCATCCATTCCCCTCCTAGATAGCAGGACTTAGTAGGGATTTTTTCCTTATGTCAGGCCTAAATCTGTCTCTCTATACCTTCTGTGCATGGCCCTGAGTTCTATCCTTAGGTCAGTGAGGACAAGCCTTGTCCCTCCCCTCCCCTTTAGATACTGCCCAACCTATGCCTTATCTTTTCTTGGCCAGTGGTGCCCCCTTCCTTCCATCCTGGTCCCTGTGGGGCATGGTCACCAACCCTTTCAGAGGAAGGAGACAAGGAAGAAGTCTGTTTATGGACCAGCCCAATGACCATGTGCCAAAGAGACCAGCAGGGAAGGGAGAAGGAAGGATAGCCTGGGCTCTTGTCTTTGGGATTCTGGAAGATAATTTCCATTACCTGGGGAGGAGGCAAGGGAGGAAGGGGTGGCTTGCTGCCCCCAATACACACACACACATGCAAACAGAGACACACCCACAAACAGACTGTATGGAGACACACAGATACAAGCACCCAGAGAGACCCAGCAGACAGCCATTCATCCATTCATCCACCCACCCATGAGCATAAAGCTACAGCTAAGGGTAGGCTGCTACCCAGGACAAAACGTCCAGGGGGACACAGAGACATTTTTTAGTATGACTTGTCATGCCATACATGTATTTCTCAGAAGAACCTATTTTCTGAGTCAGCTAGTGAGTGGCTAGGGCACTGGGCCTGAAGTCAGGAAGACTTGAGTTCAAATGCAGCCTCAGACACTTAGAAGCTGTATGACCCTGGCCAAGTCTCTTCACCACTGCCTGCCTCAGTTTCCTCAAGCATAAAGTGGAGAAGATAATAGCACCTTCCTCTCAAGTCATTATGAGGATCCAATGAGATGTGTATAAAGTGCTTAGCACTGTGCCTGGTAAACAGTAGGCACTTAATAAATGCTGATGTCCTTCCTTGCTTCCTCTGTAAGTGTGGCTTCCCATGGAGAGCTGCTGCTGCTAATTAGCTTCTCCACCAAGAGGCTGCTGCCCTGTACTGCTGGGCACCCCTGCACCAGATGGTCCCAGGGGAGAGACCTCCCACCTGGGGCTCACGTGCAAAAGGGGAGACCAAGCACAAAGTCCCAGACCTAAGCTCTGGGACCCTGACCAAGTTACTTTCCCATTCTCCCCATTTGTAAGATAGAGAATAATCCTTGCTCTCCTGCAGAGGGGTCAGGAGGGAAGTGCTTTGTAAACTTGAAGGAATTAGGGAAATGGGAGCATAAAATCCACCCCAAAATGACAACAGCTGACATGTACATGGCCTCTGCTATGTGCAAACCAAGGTGAAACGCTTTGCCCAGGAGCAGTGGCAGAGCTGGCAGGTGTTTGAGCAGGTCTTAAGGTTGGGTCTCCCTGACTCCCAGTCCCTTCCCAAGCTCCAGCATCCTGACTTTCCAGTGCCCCTGCCTGCTCCTCAACAGCCGCACACTGCAATAGCCACTCAGCCCTGGGGGGTCCAAAAATGACAGGTCAGCATTCACTGGCAGTTGGGGGACGGCTTATGATCCAAGGGTGGGGGCCATCCTCACCATCATTTACCCAGATCTTGTTTTCCTTCCCAAGAACTCTCACTGTGGTGAGACTCTCACTGGGCGGCCAACATTCGCTTCATTTACCCTCCCAAAGGCAATCTCTGTAGCTGCTGCTTTGGCCCACTTCTTGCTCTCCATACAAAATTGCCCATCTCTCACCATCCTGCCTTTGCACAGGCTACCCCCCACCATGTACTCCATCCCTCATTTCTTAGAATTCTTAGCTTCCACCTCCTCTGTGAAGCTTTTCCTGAATTCTCATCATTGCTAGTGCCTCTGAAAAAATGACTTTGTGTGTGTATACATGTACATATATACATATATATCCATGCATATAGACACATATGTACACATATACAGTAATTTCATACACATATTTTATTAAAGATATGCACATATATGCACCCCCTACACCCACTTTGTACTCACACAGCTGTGTCCATAACGTCCCCCACCCCCGCGACTTCTAGACATGAGCTCTGGGAGAACATCCTTTGGACCCTTCTGTGCCTAACATGGTGCCTGGGACCGATAAGTGTTTAATATGTTAGTTGCCTGTAGGAACGTAAGGACGAATGATTGTTTGTGGGGCACTGTACCAGGCTCTGTTGGCGGGGGGTCGCCAGCCTCTTCCTCCCTTGTTCCTGGGGGAAGCCAAGCCGGGGGGAGCAACCTCTCCTCTAAGGTCAGTTCCTTTAGAAGATGGCAGTCATGTCAATAAACTGACTGTACGTCAGGCAGTGCCAAAGGCTGAGAACAGAAACGATAGACCCTGCCCTCAAGGGAGCTGAAGGGCAGAGAGGTGGGTGTGAGGGTGGTGAGGCAGAGCTGCAGGTGCCTGGTGCCCTGGGAGCATCATAGAGAAAGACTGCAAGGAGGCTGGCAGGCAGCCAGAGAGGCCCAAAGACAACAGTGCCAGGCCTGGGGCATTCCTAAAGCATTTCACCCCTTGCGAAAGGTGAACATCTCTTCTTTATTGCAGGTCATAGGTGCCTAATAATGCACACTGATCAATTTGGGCCTGCAATGCAAACACCAACACCACCATTTTGCGAAAGAAGAAAGGGGGGCCCAGAGAGAGTGCCCCGCCCCTGGTCACAGCAGGTGCCGTAGCTGAGACTCGGGACCAGCTGTCTGGCCCCCAGCTCTGGCTCTTCTCTGTCTAACAACAGCTTCCAAGAGCGGCAAGCTTCTGAAAGCAGATGAGGAAACTGAGGCCCAAGGCAGGGCAGAGGCTGGCCCAGGGTCTTCCAGCTCCTACTGGAGGGCTTCATGGTGCTGCCAGTCTCTGGAAGCTGCCTGAGGCCGGGGAGGCCTCAATAAAATCTCACCATCCTCTGGGCAATGGGAAAGATGCCTGGGGTTCTCCGTTCCTGAACACTCACAGTAACTGCACTGCATACATCCTACTTACCTGCTCCTCTCAAGGAACACAGAGCAAGGGCCTCACATCCACCCCAATGCAGCCCTCCTGGACGGCCTAGCTCATTTCCAGGCCTTATGTCCTGAAGATGTGCCCCACCCCACCCTGCCCTCGCCTGTGTGGGCCACTTTCAGGCAAACTGATCTAGAACCCCCTGGGGCTGCCTGAGCAAGACCTGGGCTGTGTGAGAGGAATGGGATCAGCTAAGCCACGTTCAGTAAAAGAGAAGCAGGATTTCTGGGTTTCTCTAGAAAAGAGAAACACACCACACAAGGAGATGCTTAGGTATAAGAACTGAAAAGGCACGAGGGGTAGCAGACACCCCAGCTCAGAGGCCAGGGGGCTGGTGGCCTGATGGCAAGGCCTGTCTGCTTGCTGCCTGGTGGGGCTCCTGCTCCACACCTCTCCCCCCCTCAGATCCCAGCACCAAAGGGTCACCTGTGACCTACCCCAGGGGGCACCATGGTGGAGGGACTCCTGAGCCTGAGGTGCTGAAGGTTCTAGCATCTGCATGGCAAGCCCTATGCCCTAGAATGAACCCTGCATTTGGAGTCAGACCCTTGGGGTCGAACCCACCTCCACTCCTTGCTTCCTGTGTGTCCTCAGGCAAGTGGTACACCCTCTCTGGGCCTTCTCCTCTGGATGACTGGTGGGACCCCTTCTATTTCCTAATCCTGTGGGCCACCCATGATCACTGACTTCCCCTTCTCTCTCCAACTTTAAAATGGAATATATATAACATATTACGAAAGGAGAAACTGAAGTCCAGGGGCAGGATAATTCAGCTGAAGTGCACATAAGTGTATCCAGAGCTCAGAGCTCCCCCCTCCCTCCAGGCTTACCAGCCTCCATCTGTGCCCACATGCACACAGTGATATTCAGTTCCCAAGAATGGCCTCGGCAGCAGGGAGTGCCCCAAGCATCTTGGGGACTTGTATGCTGCTCAAGGACCTTCTGGCTGTGCCAGCAGATGGGCCACCCTGGACGTGGTGGGGGGGGGGGGGTTCGCAAAGAAAGGCCACCTCTCGACTCCAAACTATTGATGGCTTTTTCTATATATCTCCTCTTGTCAAAGGGAGCCCCCTGGCCCTTTGGTGTCCACAGGATCTCACCATGTTACCAGAGTTAGTCTGGCAAAGAGACCAAGGCTGCCCTCCTCCTGTTCTGGAAGGAGCCCCAGGCAGAAGGAACTAGTGTAATTTCCACCCACCATGTGGGTGTCCCCACTGTTCCCTGAGTTCAGGCTCCTTTCCCTGAACTTCCATCCGAGCATTGATGCTTTTCCTTAACCTGGCTCTGGTCACTTACAGGCAAATGGATCCAAAGGGGGTCCTCATCTGTGCCTGGGCAAGACCTGGGCCAAGAGGGTGAGAAAAGGGGAAGAACACACTGATGTCCATCAGTTCAGCAAAACAGAAAGCTCTGGCTGGATGGCTCAGTGGTCAGACCTGCTTCCCAGTGCCCTGAGGTTTGGAGCTCAGGCAGAGCAGAAATAGGCAGAGGGGGGTGACGGTGACGTCAGGAAAGTCTTTCTAATCACGAGAATTCTCTCAAAGTGGAAAGGGCTTCCTGGGGAGGTAGTGAGTTCCCCATCACCAGAAATCTTCCGTCAAAAGCTAGTTGACTACTGGTTGGCAATACGCCTCCCAACCCTCATTTAAAGAAAGATCCATGCCTATTTTCAGGTGGGAAAACTGAGGTACAGAAACGTCACCCATCCAAAGTGGCAGAGCCAGGTCCCAGCCCAGGGCCCCCACACTCTCGTCTCAGGTCGGAGCTGGGGAGAGGAGCCCTGTTCCCATCAGTCCACCCTCGCCGTCCCTCCTCCTTCCACACCAGCCCACTCTGGGGCTCACTGCCCAGAAATAACAATAATGATAACAGGTCCCATTTCGATACCGCTTTAAGGTTTACACTTTCCTCACAACACCCCTGTGAGGTAGGGAGGGTAATTGCGCTCATTCCCACTTGGCGGTTTGGAGGGCTGAAGGGGCTTGTCCGGCTCCGGGCCTCCCGCTCCAAATCCAGTGTTCTTTTCACTATGAAGAAGAAAGGAGACTGAGTATCGGAAAATCTTCTCATAAGGAAAAGGACTATACAATCACTCTTGGAAAAGAAGTCACGAGTTAGTTAAAAGACGTCCAGTGTTAAGAGACCTAGTTGAAAGGGCAGGCGATAGCAGTCCTCTGGAAAACCCCGGCTGGCGCTGGCCTTGGTGCTGGCCTTGGTGCGGTGCGCTCCGGCCTCCGCCTCCGGGTCCTGCTCCGTCCGAGGCCAGAAGGAGGGGCGGCTTCCTGGACCCCGACTCAGGCGGGGGGGCCCTGGCGCGCCGTGTCTCCATGCTGCTCTCCAGCCGTCCGATGCGGCAGGGTTTCGCCCAGTATCCATACAGATGCATAGAGACAGATGCATTTATTCATGTATATGGAGCCGTATTCTTTTATTATACTCAAGAAGATACAAAGTTCTGTTGATGCTTTTTTTCTCTTTTTAATTTTTTTTTTTAACAAAAATTTAGATGTTTACTAATACAGTCATATTTTGGTTTTTAAGGTTTGTTTTTTAGACTACTAACGGCAGGCACTGAAAGTCCCCTCTCAGCTGGGACTCCCTCCCAGGGGCATCCTGGCCCTGCAATGGTCACGGTCGGGTGGTGGCCGCAGGGGTCCCAAAGCAGGCAGGCCCAGCAGGTGCTCGTCCTTTCCCTACAAACCTGTCCTACTCCTTGCCCAGGGCTCAGCTCGTGCCCAAGCCGTGGTCACACGCGTGGCCTGTCCTCAGGGGGGAGCAGAAACCCAAGCCCGCTGCTCTGGCTTCCGGAAGCCCGAATGCTCAAAGGCCCAGCTCTGCTGGCCAAATGGCACATACCCTCCTCAGCTGTGCCCACAGACCACCCAGCACGGGTCTGGCCCCAGAGTTCCGGTGGCAGCTCCCCTCCCTCACCCAACACCTTCACTCCTCGTGCCTTCGAGGTCAGAATGAAGCTGGCCCTCGGAGGCTGATCACTGAACCCAGAGCCGGTGGCCCAACCCCCAGCATCAGCCCTGACTGCCCAACCCCAACCCCACCGCCAACTTCCTCCTTCCCGTGACATCCAACAAAGCCAATCTTCTCCAGCTGAAACTAACCCACAGCCTCAATGTTAGTTCAAAAAGCTAAATAAACTCTTCATTTTAAAGGAAAAAAATATTAAATTCACAGTTCAGAGGCAAAGCAAAGTGCTATCTTCTTGGTGACTAACCGTAAGAGGCCCCACCTGGGCACCTCTGCTCCGGCCCATGGCCACGGTGCCCTCTCCCCTCCCCCCCCCCCCCCATCTTCTCCATCACTCAGCACCGTGCAGTTAACAAGAAAGAGCCGGATCAAGAGATGCGGACCCGGCAGGAGGGGCAGGGGGCGGGGGGGCTGAGGACAGGAGGAGGGGATTCCCAAGGGGATCCATCGGAAGGGACTTGGCAGGGAAGGGGACAGACGTTTGCAAAAGGAAACTCTGGTTGTGTGAGGCTGGGGTGCCCCAGGGGGCTTTTCTCTCCCCCCTCCCAAGCCCCCCGGAATCCACGGATTGAGCAGGGGTCCCGAGTCCTCCAAACGCGATGGCAGTGGTGATTAATGAGATCTTCCTGGGCGATTCAATGCTCTTCTCATTTAAAAACAATTAAAAAGAAAAGAAAAGAAAACCAGACAACTGTTGGACTCTAGCCCTGAGGGAAAAAAGGGGAAAGTCAGAGTCGGCCCTGTAAAGGAAGGAGCCCCGATCCCCAGCGGCGCCATTCTCTTCCTGATATCCATCCCTCCCAAAGCTCAGCATGGGCTGGCCAGGAGCCCAGGCGCTCCCCATCTCCTCTCCCTCCTGTAGAGGACGTGGTGGAAGCCTCAGGGACCTTCTTAGAGCCAGGGGATCTGAGAAGGGGAGGCAGTCCGGGCCACCTCAAACGGGGCGTGAGTGTGCGCACTACAATCTGGGGCTTGGTCCTGGCTATCGCCATCACCAAGGAGGTACGGGAGGGAGACAGTGGTGTGGGGAGCAGCCCACCGGGCTAGCAAACAGCCTGTCTTCTCAGGGAGAGGGGAGGGGAGGACAGGAGGGAGGGAGAGAATTGGGAACTCAAAATAAAAAAAAAAAAAGAATGTTCAATTTTTTTTTACCTGTAATTGGGAGATATTTAATGAAATATTTACAAAACTGCATTGTAAATAATGGCACATTGGGGCTGCTTGGGTAGAATCTGGGGCAGGGGAGAGAGACAAAGGGACTGGAGAGCTGGCGCCTCGGCTCTCACCCTCACTCCCTCGCGGTTATTTTGGGCATTTCATGGGGAGACCAGAGCTCCCACAGCTTTGGCTCATTCATCGGCCACGATGGGGGCTCCCGGGAACTGAGGCACGCAAGGCCGTCAGGACGGGGTATCCTGAGCTGTGGGAGAGCTTGGTAAACCCTCCGCATGGGTCAGTCAGAAGGCTTGGGGAGCAGAGGGTGAATCCAGCTGGGATGTGGGGCTGCTTGGTCAATGGCTCTGCTGGGCGGCGGTCACACAAATGGCCCAGTTGGGGTAGTTCTGAATGTGAAGGGGTCAGCCGCTGAGGGCCCTCACTGTTGGGTGTGGGAGGGGGGGACCCTGCCAGGGGACAGCACATGCAGAAAGGGCTTGGAGAGGATCCTGGCCAATGGATGACCATGGAATGAGCCCGGCAACTCGAGGGGCAAAGAAAAAATCCATAGGGCCCTTTTCTTCCTGGGTGGTGACGGTGGCAGAGGGGGCTAAGAACTGTAGTTTTTAGAACATTTAGAAACTTCCATTTGTCAGCTGATATTCTAAGTGTCACAGGCATCTCAGTGGCTTAGGTGGAGACAAAACTGATCCTGGAATGGGGAAGACTCGAGTTCAGATCCTTCCTCAGACATCTGCTGGTTGTGTGACCCTGAAGAAGTCATCAACCACTAAAGGTTTGCCTCAGTTTCCTCATCTGTAAAATGGGGATAATAATAAGACCTCCCTGCAAAGGCTATTGTGAGGATTAAAGGATACAATGCGGATGCACCTCAAAGCTCTCTATAAAGGCTAACTGAGCTAGCTACTCAGGGGGAATCCAAACCCAGGTTTCCCCAACACCGTCATTGCTCCACGCTGCCAATGAGTGGATGCACAATTGGAGGAATGGTCATGGGATCAATGGGAAGACATGGAAAAGGCCCATGAAGAATGGGACGGTGTGGTCGGGCTACAATCTTCCCCACTCAAGGAGAGCCCGGAGCCTCTGAGAGCGGGCAGCAAGGTCGGCTGAGCCCATAAGATAAGCAACCCTCTGACCATTCTGTCACAACTAGCCTGTGTCTGGTGCAGAGGCTGTCTGATCCAGGAAGGGCCAAGGTGGGACTTGGCAGCTTCTGCTGATCTGAACCCCCCTTCAGTGGCCCAGAGACCTGTGCCCAGATGTGGTTGGCCATCTGTTAGCCCTCTCTCTGCTGGGTGACTGTCCCACCTCCTTCTCTGTTCTCACAGTCCTGGATGCCATCTTTCATTCCCCTTCCAGTCTGCCAGTCATCATCGACAACAGGCTGCTGCCCCCTTGGCCCCATCACCTTCATCTGGTGTCTTCCTTCTGGTCATCCACAATCTTTACTTTTGGGGTTTGAAGATTTATAACCACATGACATCATTTGGAGGATATTTGGGTCAAAGGATGGAGTTTTCCATCGAGGAGGAGCTGGGGATTACTGAAATTGCTATCTGGCTCATGCCTCACCTTGAGGCCCCACCTAAGTCTCCCTGTCACTTCTGTCCCAATGGGTGACCACAATGAGCCGTTTCACATCAAAGCCTTGGAAACAGGGCTTTGTGAACCTTGAAAACATCCTCAAATCTTGCACCACCTTGAAAACCTTCCTCAAGCTGGCCTCCTTGACCTCATTTCCCATTTCCTACATATCCTCATCACCTATTCGTTCCTCGACCCACTGACATCTGGCTTTGAGGTCTGCCCTTTTACTGGAATTGCTCTGTCACAGGTCACCGGTGGTCTCCTGGCTGCCGAGCAGGATGGTCTTTCCTTTGGCCTGCCTCCTCTGTAGTTTTTGGCAATGCTGACCAGTCCTCACCTCCTGGATACTCTCTCTTCCCTGGGCTCTGCCCTCTGACTACCCCCTGGTCTCCTCCATTAGAACATCCTCTTCTTTCCATATCCTAAGTGCAGATGTCTCTTTCTGGGACGCTATCTCCCCTGGTTCTCTCTTCCCCTCCCCAATCACTCCTTCTCTTTGTATCTGATCATCTTCCTCCTTGCATATCTACGTTGGGGTATTTCCCAAAGCTCTATACTTGGTCCTCGTCTCTCTTCAATCTCTCCCTTGGTGACCTCATCAGTTCTTCTGGGTTGGTTCCACAATCTTGTCTCCCAGGATGCCTTCCAGCTCTCTCTCCAGTCCCAACCTCTAGAACCCCATCCCCATCATCCCACATTCCCCCTGGATGCCCCAACTTCATCTCCAATTCAAGATGTCCAAGGAATGACTTCATCATCTCTGCCCCTAAACCTGCCCTTCCTCTCATCTTCCTGATGTCACCCAAGTTATAAGTCTCCAAGGTAAAAACTTAAAAATTTTAGTTAAAAACACTTCCTTCTACCTCCCCTCCTGCCCCTTACCCAAAGAGCTGCCAAGCTCTTGGCAGCTCTCCACTCCTATAGTCCCTCTTCTAGCCTCACCCTCCACAGGGAGGCCCTCTTCCCCTCAGACTCTACATAGGGCAGACTCCATTGGAGTAGAGAACTACATCCTTGGTGAGCATGCGTCTCCCTGTGTGTTTGATCCTGGTCATCAGAGAATGGCTGGACATGGTTAGCTCTAGAGATCATTGTAGATACTGACCATGCATAGGAGACACCTGGTCAGAGATCAAACTTTTCCAAGTCAAAATCAATTAACACAACTGAATCTTGTCTCCCCTGAACCTTTCTGTCAATTTTGTGGCTACAAAGATGTCACTTGCTACAGAAAACTGGCTATAATAATAGCTTGCCTGTTCTCTCCTGTTTTCATCAAGGATGTCCTCAATCCATGTGTAGACCATTCTCATGATTCTGTAAAGGTGGGAAAGGAGGCCTATGGGGGTGATGCTTGCCTACATGTTCTTGGTCATTTTTTAAATGGGGGATTGAGGATTTGAAGGAATTTTAGAGAACAGCTAGTTGAGTTTCCTCATTACAGCTGGGAAAGCTGGAGCCCATAGAGGTTAAGGAACTTGCCCAAAGACACAGAGGCAGTAAGGTTTGGAACTGATGTCCTCTGACTTCAAATGATGATTGTTTCATCTTTTATCTTTGTATCCTCGGTGCCTAGTACAGTGCCTAGCACACAACAGGCACTTAATAAATGCTCATTGACTGATTTCCACGCTACCATATTGCCTCCCTGGTAAGTTTGCTATCTATAATTTTTCTTTTTCAGCATATCCTCAGAAAATTAATTATTTTAAATTAATTATTTAGGAATGAATTAATTCCTTTTAAGTGCTTTTAATATCACATCACCTCCAACATGGATTTTTTTGAGGGGTGGGGGCAGAGAAGGCTGGAAGGATTTGGTCAGGTCTGGCCCTTTTCCCCAGCTTTAACTTAAGTCCATTCTTATGTCCTCTACAGCACATGGATAAAAAGAACAGGGTCCCCAAATCTGGCAGGTCCACTGTCACAGATGATAGCAGATACAAGGGACTGTTTAAAATTTTTTGTTTCTCCAGCACCTTGAACAGCATTTGTTACATAGTGGGCACTTAACAAGTGGGCAAACTTGACGTTTGTTGATTGCTAACAAAAGATTTTAAATATTAACACCTCACAACACAGTGAAAATCTGTGGAGGAGAAAATTAGGCTGTAAAAGACTTGGTGTGTGATCTGAGCAAGGTAAGGGACACCCTGAGAGCAGGTGGGGCTGAAACTGGCAAGAAAATCTTTCCAGCCTCATTGGGTGTGAGTCTCCTTCATACATTCTATGGGCCCCCAAACTGTTCTTCTCTCTGTTCCTCATACGTGACGCTCATCGCCTATGCTCGTGCTCATGCCTATGCCCATGCCTAGAAGGCAGGCCCTTCTTACCGCCACCTCAGAGAATCCCCCTATCCCTTTCAGCTGCAGTTCAGTCACTAGCTTCTGCATGTAGCCCTTCCTGTCACCTTCCCCCTTCCCAAACCATCTTATATTTGATGACTTGGAATATATTTGCATTTATTCTGCTTATGAGAAATTTGTTGTCTCTCCCTTTCAAATGTGAGTTCCCTGAGGGCAGGGACAAATTCATTTTTGTCTTTATAGGCCCCAGGACCTAGCCCGGTGCCTGGCGCCACTGGTTGACTGATATATGCCAACTTGCCTGGAACGCTCCTGTCACATTGTTTATAAATTTCTGTACCCCTTCAGCTCCCTCGACAGTGCGTCTTCCCTCCCTTCTCTGCAGAGGTGAAGGCCTAGGGGTATGGAATACTGCTTGTACTGTCGGATGGGATGGATATGATCATTTTACTCTTTCTTATGCCTGGTTACAAGGAACGGCTGGTTCTCCAGGGAGGAGATGCAAGGAGAGCTTGGGAAATGAAGGTGATGAAACAACCAAGGCCAACAATAAGAACAAATCACTATGGGCATATAAATCACAATTATTTTCACTACGGTCCTTTGCTTGCGCTTCTCATGATCCTCGCATGAGAAAAAGCAGCTGGGTTGCCCAGGGGTTAGAGCCTTGGGCCTGGAGTCAGGAAGACCCGAGTTCAAATCTGCCCTCTGACACTTCTTAGCTATGTGACCCTGGGCAAGTCCCTTAACTTTTGGCTGCCTGCATCTACCTTGCAGGGCTGTGAGGATCAAATGAGGTCGTGTTTGTGTAAGAAAAAGAAGGCACTTAGGCCAGGGCCCGGCACACAGGAGGTGCTTGTATCCTTTCTCTCATGGCCAGTGAGATGCCCAATGCCACTGGGGCCCACCGGGATGCCAGCTATGTCAGCCTCATTGTCTTGCCTCTCCAAAGAAGGCCTGGGCCTCATCATTTACAGAACCCAGAGGATCCCAGCATGGACGTGGGCCATTCCTGCAGCGGTCAAAGAGAGGACCCCGTCTTTTGATGGCCTACACTGTCACCTGGCTGGCTGCTGGCCGCTGGACACAGATCTCACATCTAGAGTGCCAGTAGTTACATGACTGTCCACTGTGGGACTTGCTAATCACAGAGCTAGACACGGAGTGGGTCTCAGAGGCCAGCTAGCCCAACCTCCTGGTTTTACAAAGGAGGAAGCGAGAGGCTCAGAGTGTGGCTACAGTGGTAGAAAGCAGAAGGGCTGGGATTTGAAGCCAGGGAATGCCCTGCCTCCAAATCCAGGACTTTGGCACTGAAGGCTGCTTTCTCCTAGGCTCTGGTCCCCTGCTTTGGAACCCTCTGCCACTGTCACTGTGGGGCTGGAAGGATGGCAGGCCCTTACTCAGAGGGCAGATGGATGGTGGTGAGGCCAAGACTGCCCACCAAGCCTGTCCACAGTGGGCTCCCCTGGCAGGGGCTTTGGGAGGCAGAGTCTCTGGGGGCATGAGGAGTGATTGGGGAGGACTTAGCATAATTCTTGTTATTCAGAAAGCTGGCGGGGCAGGGGCTCAGAGTCCTTAGTGCCCTGAGAAGGATGAGGGAAGTCTTGTCTGGGTCACTCCCAGGGTCACAGCCCAGGCTCAAGCTGCCTCAGGACCCTTATGGTTCTCAGAGAAGGGGCCTCCTGTTCTGGTGGGAGTGGGCCGGATGCCTCAGAGGGCCCCTCCCAGCTCAGAGATTCTGGGCCATGAGTGGGAGGTGGTGCCCAGGCTCTGCCAGGGCAGGCTAGCCAGGCAGTCTGCTTTGGGACTTCCTTCAGCGTCCTCAAGCACTTGAACAAAGGAGGTCATGACATCAGTATATGAGGTCAAGTGGTTTTGTCCCCAGTAGTGAGAAGGGCCATTGGTGAGGGAGGGAAGACTAGGACACAGTGGGGGGAGGGGCACCTCCAAGCCCACCCAGCACACCAGCCACCACCCAGCTTACTTCCTCTCAGACTTCTTACAAGTGTTGGCAATGGGGAAGGGGCAGGACCCCTCCTCATCCCCCTTTCAGGCAACTGGAGCAAATCCATCATGAACACATCTCTCTGTGGCCCCCAGAACCATCAATGGCGCTCCCTCTGTGACACCTCTGGGGAACCTGTCGCCCCGTGCTGAGCCCAGGCCCAGGCCAGGCTTTGACCAGAAGGAGGGAGGGCCGGACACTCCAGGGACGAGGGAGGGCCAAGCATGCAGCCCCACAGAGGGTTAATCACAAGCCTCGGGCCCCCAGCAGAGCAGAGCAGAACGTACCAGGCATGCAAGTTAGACCCAGGAGTCAACGGGCGGTGGCTTAGGGTCCCGGCCGTCCACCAGATTCACCGAGGCCCGGTTACTCCTGTGGGGGGGCTTTCTAGCCGGGTCTGTCTGGAGCAGGCAGGACGGGGGCAGGGGTAGGCATTAAAAGCAAAACAGAGGAGGTTAATCAGACGCTGACGGAGGCAGAGGTGGGGCATGGCACGTGGACAGACGGATGCTGACGGGACGGACAGATGGACGCCACCTCGGGAGCAGAATTAGTGATGAAGAGGCAGAGGAGGAAGGCACAGCACCACCCCCCACCCTCACCTCAGGGTGTGGGGAAATGGGAGGGCACCACAAACGTCCCTCGGGGGGCTGGGACTGGTGAGTTCTGAGTCTGAATCCTGCCTCTCCTACTAACTCATTGGGTCACCTTGTGAAATCACTTTCTCTGCCTTTTCCCAATAAGACAAAGGGGTTGGAGCCATCCCAGGACCTTAGTTCTAAATCCTAGGGACCACTCGGGGGCTCACTTTCCTCATGTGTGAGGATCTTTTGATCTGGAGAGGTCACAGGTCACCTGCTGAGAGCAAAAAAGGACCCCAGAGGTGCCAAGAAGGAAACTGAGGCCCAGCAGCTATAGTGGCTGGAGGCTGAACCCAAGAAGGTTCCTCTGAGCTGGAGCAGCAGGTGCATCACACCCAGAGTGGGCAGGGGAGGGTGGGTCTGGGGCCTTGAGGGAGGGGCTCAGCAGCCCAGCACCCAGGCCCTCCCCAGGGCTTTCTCTCCCTCCCTCCCTCTCTGTCTTTCCACCTCTCTCTGTTTCTATCTCTCTCTTTCTACCTCTCTCCATTTCTATCTCTGTGTCTCTGTCTCTCTCCCCACCTTTCTCTCTGTATCTCTGGTTCTATCTCTTTATGTCTCTGTCTTTCTGCCTCTCTCTCTCTCTTTTTCTCTCTCTCTCTCTCTCTCTCTTTCTCTCTCTCTCTCTCTCTCATACACACACACACACACACACACACACACACACACAGACACATGGATCCACAGACACATGCAGATGTTGGAGCTCCCCAAAGACCCAGAAGCCGGACAGGAAACACTGGAGGCAGCAGGCGGGGGTGGGGGGAGGGCAGCAGGACTGAGAAGGGGATGGGTCTGGGGCTGCCTTTCTCCTGGGCAGCCGTTTGGACCTGCCACACCAGGGCTGGGGGTCCCCGAAGGCTGCCCAGGCATGGCTGGGGGAACAGAGAGCTGTCCTAGTGTGTGCAGGGGATCAAACCTTGGCTCTTCCCCGGGGCCCTCTCCTCCTCCTCCTCACCCCTCACACACACAGGGCCTGGGTCCCGCCCCCCCATAACTGATCCCCCACCTGAGAAGTTACACTTTTGAGCAGAGGATTCTGGGAGGCTGAAAGGATGGGATGTTTAACCACTGCATTACCTCCATAATCCCACTCCCAAATCTGCCTCTTGTAAAATCCTGGGCAGCCTTCACCACAAGCCTGGAGACCACCTGGTGTACCTGCAGGCTCCTTCTGGGATCCCTGAGGGTGGCCGGCTCCCTCTCTACCTCCAAATTATTCAGCACTGCTTTATACTTAGGCCCTCATCCAATGTAAGCTTCTAGAAAGGAGGTCCGCAGGATCTCCAGAGCCTGCCCGGGGCCAGGCTATAGTAGGTGCTCTGCCTGCGTGTGTGGGCCCTCTGCTGCAGACCCTGCCCGCTGCCTGGGGACACTCAGGATGGGAGCCCAAGGCCATCTGGGCTCTTCTGTCCATTTAACTGGGAGCCCCCTGAGGGCAGCGACTGTGGCTCTGCCTCCCTTCATATCCCCAACACTCAACACAGCCCCTCATACACAGAAGGAGCTTAGTAAGAGCTTGCTGGCCGGTTCCTTGATTCCATCTCTAACACTTGTTCCCTCCCCTCACTTTCCACCACGACAGCCCCCACCCTTGTTTCCACCCTGACCACCTTTTACCTGGACCATCGTCCCTCTCATGGGCTTTAGAGGGGTTGGGGGCTGACAAATGGATTTCCTTACACATCTCTAAAGTAGGCAGCCCCCTGACTGGTCACTGCTCTCTTCCCTCCATATGCCTCTGGACTAATCTTCCTGATTACATCACCCCTCCCTCACTCAACCTTGTAGATTCTATTTATAAGATAGACTCTTCTCACTTCCCACCCTAGCATTTGAAGCCTTCTCTAATCCAGTCTTGGCTCCCATTCCTTGCTCCCCCTTCCTGGCAGTCTGTCACTCACTAAGTTGGTTAAGGCATGCTGACCTGACTGGCTTGCTCTAGAACACAAGGTCCATGGGGCCTCTCCCAGCTCTGGTTCTATGACACCCCAGCCAGATTGTCAGCTCCCAGAGGGCAGGGCTGTGTCTCTGCCATGGGTCATAGCCTAGAACTGGGCACATATTCAGCCTTCAACAGGAACCTACTGACCGAACACCTTGCCTTCCGTGCTACTCTGCTGACCTGTGAGGCCGGTTCTATAGGCATCCACGCATGCACACCCACATACATTGTCATTCACAGGCCCCCAGATGCTGGTCACCATGGGACTGAGCCTAACAGTCCATCCTACCACAAAGTTCTGCCCATCGGGTGTGGAGAGGGGTCAGGGCTGAATGGCTAAACCTATGATGAGAAGGAAAACAGACATTTGGGGAACATCCAACTGGGGGGAATTTGTGGGTGAACTGTCTGAGCAAATGGAAACCAAGAGTTGGGGGTGAGAAGTGTTCCCTTCATCTTGGCAGAAGGCCCTCCCCTTGGGCCTTTCACACTCAGCTCTGAGCTGACAGATTCAGAGACAGGTCTAGGAGGACCCCATGCCCTGTGATGCTCCCTAGCCAGGCTGGATCCCAGGGAAGGGCTCCTCACATCAGCCACTTACTTTCAAAGGCTCCTTCTCAGAGGCATCCCCCGAGGGGTCCCCAGCTCGGTATTTCCGTTCCCGATGGTCAGTGGTGGAACAGCCGTCTAAGGAAGACAGAAACAAAGACAGCACATTTCTTGTGGCCTTTTCGGACTCAAGGGTCTTCTTCCCACAATCCAGAGTGGAAGGCAGTTGGAGGGTGAGCATCCCCATTTCACAGATGAGAAAACAGGCTCCATCCAACAACCTGCCAAGGCAGGAGACCAAGCTCAGTCCACCTGCTGTAACAGGACTTTCCTCAGCTGGGTTCAGATCCCCTCTCCATCACTGCCCATGCTCTCCTCCTGGCCTTTGGGTCCTGGAGAAGCAGCGGCTCTGCTCCTTGTACCCCTGATCCCATCCCTTCCTCCCAGGAATGGCCCCTTCTGTCCTACTGGAATTACAGAAAAATGAAATCACCCAGTGCCTACAATGCCTGCCTTCTCCCCTACGCTAACTGAACCTTGCCTTCCAGCTCTGGATCTAGGGTCCTATAATCCCTCGCTCACTACATCCCCAACCTTTCCTCAGTGCCTTCAATTCCTATGTCTCCCTGCTTGGTCGGTATCGGACTCAAGCAGCTCAGAACCCCCAGGTTCTAGATCCCCCAACTCCAGCACTAGGGCTCTTTCTAATACACCAATTCTGAGTTTGAATCCTGATTCAGCACTTACTCTCTACTTTGCCTTGGAAAAGCCCCTTCCCCCATCTAGGCCTCAGTTTCCCCATATGTAAAATTAGGAGGTAGGGCTGGATGCCCTTTGAGATCCTTCTCAGTTCAGAGCTGGGCTCTGGTAGGACCCCAGACACCTACTTTAATGGGGGGCTGACAAACTGACCTTTATAAAGGGGTAATCCAATGATCACAGAAATTGTGGGGCTGTGGAGCCTTGGCAGGGATCACACAGACTCATTTACTTCCCTCACTAGTGGTGACAAATGGAGCCTCCAGTCTCATCTGACAGCTCCATCACCCTCACTAAGTGACAGGCAGACTTATGTTTCCTGGGCAAGCCTGTCTCGCACTCGCCATAATGGAGGGATTATCTGGCATCAGTTTTCCTTTCTGCAAAGTTGAGTTTCCTCCTGTCTGAGGAAGCCCTGCCTCCCCTCTGTTCAGTCTCAAGAGGACCAGCACTCTCTGGGGATGGTCATTAGAGGGACTTCTAGTGGCTGCTTGCTCCTCCCAGCCATCCCCAGGACCCCCAACACTCACTGTCCTTAGTGTGACTCTCCCCTGGCCCCCAAAGTTTGATCATGCAGCCCTCAGAACCCCAATGCCCAGATGTAGGCTCCTCCCCCAAATCCTGGCTCTGGGTCTTTTCTCAGATGTAGAGCTCCCCAACATCAACGGATACCAACACCCCAGCACACAGGAGTTCCCTGGGTCAGGGAATAAGGCCCAGGAGGGGTCACTCTGAGTAGGAAAGGGGGCAGGGAAGCGAGCCCTGGTCTAGGAGGAAGGACAACTTATCCTGGACCTTGCCAAGCCTCAGTTTCAATGCCAAGAAAGTGGGGATTTGTCAGAGAACGGTGATGGGGTGGATGGCTGGATTAGATGTGCCTGAGGTTGCTAGTTCTTACACCCTAATGCTCTGGGGCACATTGGAAAAATTCTTGGTCTCACAGCGGAAATATCCTCCAAATCTCTTCCATGGACCCAGTCATTCCTCTTCCAGGTCCCTGAGACACTAACTTGGTCCCAACTGTAAACATCAGGGGTCAGACCACCTCTGGCTCTCACAAGGTGTGGATCGGGAGAGCTGGAAGTAAGACTGTGCTAAGGGCATACTATAGACCACCTGGACAGAAGGAGAAAATAGATCATAAACCTGACCCAGAAGGAAGGTACCATAGAGAGGGAGGGGAGGGCAGCCTCAATTATCCAGACCTCAGCTAGGGCTCTGCCCAACTTAAGCAGCTAAACCTGTGACCTTACCTTCAAAAGACAGAAGGAGAAATCAAGAGAGCTGCTAATCTGGCCCTACACTGGACCAAGAAGGAGGGAAAAAGCAAACACCAGCCTTGTGACCACTCCTTCCCAGAGTGACTGTGTTCCCATGATGGCAAAGATGAGGAAAGCCAGGCACGGCCTTGTGAGCACCCCAGGGCTCAGGAGAACAAGCTTCCATGAGTTTGGAGAGAAGAGAAACAGCACCTAACGAACTTTGGTTTTGCAGAAGCTGGCTCAGGGTCCAGCACAGGGAACTCTGCAGATGGAAATCCCCTGATGAGAAGAGGGGAGAGTGCCACTGAGCCACACTACCTCCACCTGCTTCCCTCGGCTTCCCCTTCGTATGGTCTTCTCTTTGCAATTGGTTTTCTCCAATTAGATGAGGTGTAAGTGGGAGAGAGAATGACGTGGGATGACCACAGTGCTTGGGGACAGGCTCAGAACTAAAAAAATAACAGATGCTCGGAAGATAAGAACAAGGGATGGTAACGGAGGCGAAATAAAGAAGCTCTTCCCACCCTACCTGTATGTGCCAAAGCAGTAAAAGCTGGCTGACCCAGCAAATGGCGCCCTTACCCTGGGGTTCGCGAACGGCTTTTGATTATTTTGATGACTGTCTGTCATTATCACTGGTGTCCTTCGAGATTTTCTGCATTTTACTTTATACATTTAAAGACACACTTCAGAGAAGGGAGCCCAGTGGCTTTTCCAGACGACCAGAGGGGCCGGGACACACAAAAAGGCTGTGACCCTCGTGAGAGGGAGGGATGGGGCCAGGAGCCCCAGATTTCATGTGGAGCCGCTGTGCTGAGTGCTGTACAAATGGTACCTCACTTCTTCAAACAGAAAGCAGACGGGGAGGCCATCTGACGTTAGCCACTGAGCTTGTGGCTCAGCTGGCTCAGCAAGGCAGGGGCCACCGCGCCATGCCCAGGGAGAAGACAGAGCGTCCCACATTAGCTGACGCGCCTGCCCCCACCAAGACAGGAGGCTCTCCCACAGCAGCCGGGCAGAAGACGGTCCCTGCAGCAGGACGGCAGGTTGTCTGTCTAGCTGCCATCCCGAGGAAATGCCCCCGGGGATTCTAAGGGTCCCCAAACCAAGGACGCCTGCCTGCTCTTTTCTGGGACCAGCACTGAGAGACAAGTGCTGTTATTACCTCATTTTATAGTTAAGAAAACTGAAGCAAACAGGGCTAGGTGACTTGCCCAGGGTCACACAGCTAGTCAGTGTCCGAGGCCACATTTGAACTCAGGTCTTCTGGATTCTAGGCCCAGAGCTCATTGTAACACTCAGCAACCCAGAACGAATTGGGGCTGGTGATGAATGACAAAAAGGTGGTGTTTTTCTTCTCTTTTTAGTGATGGCAAGCAAGAAAGGGCTTGAGGAAGGCACACAGTAGGAGCTTACTAAATGTCAGCTGACCAATGGCATTAGATTATGGCGAGGACGCTGAATTCCTTAGCTTGTATTTTGTTTGTTTTAATTTCCCGGGATAATGAACATTGGCCCCAGAAAGCCAGAAAAAACTGGTCAGCAAGGGAGTGGAGATGGCTGGCCCAGCCCCTTTCAGCAAGCTTAAGTCACCATGTGTTGACGTAGGTCCAGAGGGGTTTGTAGACTGTCCCTCCTGTGCCGGGGGAAATCTGCACATGCTTGGGGTGGCCATTCCTCTCACTCACTGGCAGGGTTGAGGCCCCTCGGTTAGCTTGTCTGCTGGTTTTTTCAGGGAATGGCTGCTGCGCGTGCTGGTCCTTTTGGAGCCCCAGGCGAGAACTGGGGGGCAGGTGGCCACCAAAGGTGGCTGGGAAGCCCTCCCACTAGAAGGGCTCATCCTGCCTGAATATCCCAGACCTTCTACACACAGTCTCAAAGGGCCAACCTTACAAATGCAGGCTGAGAGAGAGGATGACTGGCCAAAAGCTTGGCCACAAAGTCATGGGTTTTGGTGGCAGAGTTGAAGGACCTAGAAACCAGACAAGCTAGTGACTCTCAGGCGTGGGGCCTCGGGTGAGAGAGGTGACACTTCTGGTTACAGGTACTCGGCCCTGGTCAGACCAGTTCTGGCCTCCACATTTCAGGAAAATCCTTAATAGGCCAAAATGTGTCCAGAAGAGGAGGCTGAGGATGGGGAGAGATCTGGAAAGTTGTAGCCCAAAGACTGGTGGCAGGAGCTCGCTGTCAAAGGGTGATAGATCTGGAGCTGGGAGAAATCCCAGTGATCCCCTAGGATCAACTTGCACCTTTTACAGATGGGGAAACTGAGGCTCAGAGAGGTTAAGTTTGCCCCAAAGTGATTTAAATTCAATTACTTCAAGAAGTCTTGGTTTAAAAAAAAACATTCTTACATTGAACCTGAGGAAGAGCAGAGGAAGGGACAGATACATTAGCTGTCTTGAAGTGCCTGAAGGCCAGTCATGGGGAAAAGGGCTTGGTCCCAAGAGGCAGACCCCCAAGCAACAGGGGAATGGGATGTGAGGAAACCTCTCCTAACTCTGGAGCTGTCTGAAAGAGGGCTGGGGATCCACCTGGGGGACCTCACAGGCTGCTATGTTCTCTGTCTTCCCTCCCCTAGGGATATGTTTCTTCCTTTGGTGGGCAGAAGGTTATGGTCCCAGAAAAGAGCAGACAGATGTCCTTGGTTTGGGGAACCTTAGAATCACCGGGGGTATTTCTTCAGGATGGCGGGTAGACAGACAACCTTCCGTCCTGCTGCAGGGACCATCTTCTGCCTGGCTGCTGTGGGAGAGCCTTCTGTCTTGGTGGGGGCAGACACGTCAGCTAATGTGGGACAATCTGTCTTCTCCCTGGCTCCTGAGGCAGTGTTCTCCCTGGGTATGGTGGGGTGGCATCTGCCTTGCTGAGCCATAGACTCAGTGGCTAACATCAGATGACCTCCCCATCTGCTGTGGGTCAGTGGTCTCTTTTGTCATGGGAGGCTTGCTCTTAGAAAGCAATCGGCCACCTCCGTGTCAGTCTGGGGAAAGAACTTCTAGGTAGCTTTGTCACTGCATACCTGGTGTGGTCAGTTGTAACCCTGGGGGACTGTGGCCATCCTGGCAGACAATGAGCCCTGCCTAGGAAGGCCTCACAGGCTGACAAGATAAATGGTCTCCAGAAGAACGTGAGTGAGTACAGGAAGAACCTTCACTTAGAGACTTGCTTATGGGTAACTGGGGGAATGTCTGGAAGTTCTCATGGAGCCAGCTAACCAGGTCTGCCATGCTAACCACATCTCCTGGAATTTATGGGCCTGGACGGGGACAGCATTTCAGATGTCTTTGGTTTCCAGGACCTTCAGCCAGCTCTGGTGGGGTAGCAGGAAGGCTGGCCTTAGAATCCAAAGATCCAGTAGGAGTCCCAATTCTGTCATTAACTTTGGGAGCCTAGGTGAGATGTGAGCCTCTCTAAACCTCAGTATCCTCATTGTGAAGAGAGGGAGGATAATATTTCTGAAAAGTTTCTCTACCAGCGTCACAGGGAATCAGGGGGCCAAGCCCTGATCCTTCTAGGATGTGGATTTCTTTCTCCAGGAGAAGGTTATGCCTCTGGTCTACCAAAGGACCTTAATGTCTCCTGAGCAGGGAGGTTCTTCCTAGTCATGTCATATTCTGGCCCAGAATGAGAGCCCCTGTAAACATGTAATCATGGAGGCTTTGGGGAGAAGAGACAACTACTCTTAGAGGAAGGAAGACTCGGGGTCTAGATGTCAGATCCCACAGCAGGTGTAAGGGATATTGATGAAGGGAGGGCTGGGTCAAGCAATTACCTGGGCCGAGTTCATCCATAGGGATCATATCACGGCTGCCACATCTCTTGTTATCTACGAGACAAGAAGGAATCATTCCATTTGAAGGGTGGCATCTCCTGCCTCCCCCAGGGATGGGGACAGAGTGAGGATGGTCTCTTAGGCCTGGCTGGGATCAGACTCCCAGGAGTGGAGATGGAAAAAGAGAGAGGAGTAGAGAGACAAGAGACGAGAAAGAAGAAATGAGAGATAAGAGAGGATAGAGGAAGGTCTCCAGGCTAAGTAGGAAGAGAATGAAGGAGGAAGTCGGAAAGTCAGGAAGGTTGGTGTGGCCCCTTCCCCCACCAGCCACATTGACCCCTGGCCCCCAGCTGCAAGAGGAGTGCCATCTGTTCTGGGAAGCTGACAAAGGACAGATGTGGCCAGGGATGAATGGAGCCCCAGAGAGTACAGCTATGACCCGATACCCCAGGGTACCTGAGCCTGGATTCTCCCTAATGTGCCAGGATAACATCTGAAGTCACAGCAAAGGGACCAGTCTGGAGGCTGGCCCTGGTGGGTATGACGGCTCCTGCAGGCTAGTGGGCAAGATGAACCCAGAGCCCCTGGCTGCTTGCTGCCTTTGCTATGAAAGGTGGAGGAGCCAGAGGGTCCAAGAACATGGCCCTTGCGTTATTGGTTCTGGCGATGGTAAAATGACCGGGGCAGGGGACAGAGCTGTGATTGGTAAACGCTGAAGATCAGGGAGAAAGTCACTGACCGGTAGCCATGTATGAAATGTGCCCTTTGGGCGGCTAGGATTTCCTTGCCCTCTGCAATGCTGCAACTTTGCTGTCTGAACAAGAACAGTATTCTTCCTTTCCTTCATATAAAAGCATCGTCTAAGGGATTGCCTAGAGGAAGCCAGCAGGTAGGACTGTTAAACCCTTATGGAGGTGCCAGGGTTTGCCCAGTGGCCACTGTAATCTGGGCCAAGCTTATAAACCTGACCCTAGAACCCTAGGACCTTGGGCTCTGAGGCCCTGCTTCCATGACTGTGCGGGCCTCGAGAAACATGCACACAGATGGGATGGAAGAAAGTCTCCCTGGCCCTCGGATTGTCACCAGAGGCTGCCCCACTGTGTGGCACTCACCGTGGGTCTTCTCCACCAGGGGCAGGGTGCTGTCGTCATAGCCAGCCTTGCCTGGAGTCCCTTTGGATCCCTTGGGGGTGCTAGATGCTGCCGACTAGACAGAGAAAAACACTGCTCATCATTGAGGGACGCAGGACCCAAGGCTCCAGGACCCCAAGGACCTCAGGGGAGGGTACCCATCCCCAATAACTCCTTGGATCTCCCCATCTCGATTCTACACTGTCCCCTCTCTTCAATCCTTGGCACACTGATGATTCCTCCTCAGCCTGGATCACTCCCACTATTTGTCACCTTCGCTCCTACACACACACACACACAACGCCAAACGAAGGTGGAGAATCACTGTGTTCTCTACAAACTTCTGCTACACAGCCTCAGTTGGGCCCTCACTGCTGCTTGCAGTCGTACTATACATCCTCATCAGCTCTCTGCAGCAGCTCCTCCAAACCTTCTCACCCCTCTTCAAGCCTCCCATGGCTCCCTCCCCCCACCTCAGCTGAGAACCTCTTCTTTTACAGACAAAACTGAGGCCATTTACTGTGAGTTCCCTCCTCTCTGCTCCTCTTCATTCCTCTTCACTCAGCTGTTTTCTGTCACTTCCTCCTCCCTCACCTTGATCTCACAGGATAAAGTGACCTTCCTCCTGACAAAGGCTGGCCCTTCTACTTGTTAAAGGGACCACATTCTATCACCTTTGCAGCATTTCTTAAATATGCCCCTTCTTTCCTCTGACACTGCCCCCACCCCGTGCAGACCCTCCATCACTTCTCACCTTGATCACTGCAGTAGCTATGGGGGGGGGGGTGTGTGTGACTGCCTGCCTCACGCCAATATATCCTCCCCTCACCACCAAAGTTATCTTCTAAAGCACGGGTTTAACCATGCCACCCCCTTACTCCATAATCTCTAGTGGATCCCTATTACTTCCGAAATCAAACTGAAAATTCTCTTGGGCTTTTATACCCTTTATACCCTTGGGTTTATACCCTTATACCTTGGGTTTTTATACCCTTATACCTTTTATACCCTTTTATACCCTAGCCTCTTCCTCTCCTTCTGGTCTTCTCTAAGCGCCAGCTATTCTGGCTTTCTTAATATTCTTAACACAAGACAGCCCATCTCCCACCTCTTGCCTTTGTACTGGTTGTGCCCTATGCCTGGAATGTTCTCCCTCTTCACCTCTGTCTCCTGGGTTCCTTCACGTGCTACCTTTTGCAGGCCTTTCCTGGTCCTCCCATTGCTAGAGATTATCCCATTAGAAAAAAAAAGTAAAAGAAAAATAATAAAAAAGAAAGGAAAAAAAATCACTAGGGGCAGCTAGGTGGTACAGTGGATAGAGCACTGGCCCTGAAGTCAGGAGGACCTGAGTTCAAATCCAGCCCCAGACTCTTGACACTTAAGTAGGTGTGTGACGTTGGGCAAGTCACTTAACCCCAATTGCCTTGCCTTTCCCCCTCCAAAAAAAGAAAGAAAGAAAGACAGAAAGAGATTAATTACCCTATTAGCACATGAGTCCCCTGAGGGTAGGGATTCTGTTTTTGTCTTTGTCTCTTCATGTACAGTACAGGGCCAGGAACTTAGAATGTTTGACTGTCTGCCTGCCTGCCTGAGGACCTCACAGCCATCTTTCTACTCTCCATGGTTGGCCTCCCACCCAGCCTGGGCCTGGGCCCTTGCAGTCGCTTCCACTGACCCCCAGGCTCAAGGACCTCAGTCCTTTGGCAGTGCCAGGACTGCAGGAGGTAGCCACAGTAGTGTCTCCGCCGGATCCTAGGCTGGCTGGAACCTTTGCCAGAGTGGGACCTCATATTTACATAAAGCTCAGAGTTCTGCCAAATGCTTAGCACCAGGAGCTTACAGGCTTTAAGCTGACAGGGATCTAGTCGAAACCCTCAACTAAACAGATGAAGGAACTGAAGCCAGAGAGGTTAAGACACTTTCTCATGGTCACACAGCAAACTAGTGGCACTTGAGATTCATGAACTCCTATGATGCTCATCACAGCCCCTCGAGGTGGGTGCACAGATGGGGAAGCTGAGTCTCAGGAGGGGACTTGGTCGTGTTTACACGAGACAGGACCGGAGCCCAGATCTCCCTTCCTCAGGAGGCTTCTCCTGGTCCCCCAGCTGCCTCGCACACTGTGTGGACCTGCAGGTGCCTCTTGGGTTAGTGAGCTCCTCCAGGGCAGGGACTGTCAAGCACAGTGCCAGGCACATGGCAAATGCTGTATAAAGAAAGACTCACAGACAGAGCAAATTATAACTATGATTATCAAAGAATAAATGGCATTAGAGATTAAATTACTATTGTTAAGAGTTTCATTTGGATACTAGTGACATAACAGGGCCAGTAGGTAGCACCATAGTGCAGAGCCTGGAGTCAGGAAGACTCCTATCCTTGAGTTTGAATCTGACCTCAGACACTTACCAGCTTGACCCTGGGCAAGTCACTTCACCTTGTATGCCTCAGTTTCCCCATCTGTAAAATGAGCTGGAGAAGGAAATGGCCAACTCCTCCAGCATCTTGGCCAAGAAAACCCCAAATGGGATCACGAAAAGCTGGACACGACTGAATGAGCAACATTAATAATATTTTGTGAAAGTGATACAATTGAACAGGCTATGGTATTTTTTTTTTAAATCTTGGTTTAATACTCTGTGGCACAGTGATCGGAAGGCTCAGTTGTTTGATTCAATGCTCTGTATATTTTGAGGGTGGTCACAGCTGGCAAAGGGAGCCCCCCAGCCACAGAGAGCCTGCTGGGAGAAGCCCCTGGCAGAGTAGGTACTTACTATAGCATGCTGTCCATCCCTCAGGCCCATCCACCAACAACGCCCAGGTCTGTGGTAGTATTCAGCTGGCAGATGTCCTGATGTGAATCTGGGCACATCAGCTCCTGGGGAGGTTCTCCCTTTGTATGTAGATTTTTTTTTTTTTAACACGTGGAGCTTGAAACCCAGTGAAATTCTTATTTGGAAGATTTTTAAACAGGCCAGAAAAATCTATTTCTACATTTCTAAAGTTTGCAGGTTTGAGAATTCTTACAGGGGATATGCCTAACATCATATGGTGGAAGAGAACCTTGGTTTGGAAATGGCTTCATACTCTTCTTAGCTGCTCCCTCCAGGCTCCATATACACTTTCTTTTAATCTACTCTTCTGGTGTTTAATTGGGTGGGGGGTTATTTCATTGCTCTGGGTGAGTCTTCTCTCCGCAGGTAGACTGGGAGTTCCCAGGGGGAAGGGGCCAGATTCATCTCCCCCAAGACCAGAGCTGAGCCAAGCCTCAGGCTGGGCATTTAGAAAGCTCTGCTCCATTAACATGGCTGGATGTGAAGTGAATTGGGATAGAGAGTAGGTAGGCTTGGTCAGGTGGGATAAGGAGGGAGACTTGGAGAAAGGGGACTAGGGGGTTGGGGGGACTGTGGGTGCTGAGATAACAAAGGAGAAAAGCACTGAGACCTTTTCTCTCCCTCCCTCCCTTCCTCTCTCTCTCCCTTCCTCTGTCTCTTCTCTCTGTCTCTGTCTCCTCCCCTCCCCCTTCTTTCTCTCTCTCCATCTCTCCCTCTTCTTCCCTCTCTCCTCCTCCTCCTTTCTCTCTCTCCTTCTGTCTCTCTCCTTCTCTCCCCACCCTGCCCCTGGCTGTGGGCTTCCTGCTGCCTCTTTTGTTTGGTGTTTTTTTCTCTGGGCATTGGTGACAAAACGAGAACCGTGAGATGAATGTCTCTAGCCTTGGAGGTTATCTTCCGAGTCCCTGGAGGCCCAGGAATCTTCTGCAGCTACCTCCTTTAGAACGTGACCTCAGATAAGGAGAGAAGGTCAAGCCACGTCTTGGTTTGGCTCCTCAGGAGGGTGTCTGGACAGTGCCAAGCCAAGGTGAAGGTGAAATAGAGCTTCATGTGGGGGTGTACACTAGGAGTCAGCTGCTATTTGATGGTTTGATTCTTTGTCAATGTTCTTTGTGTTATAAGCACTCTTTTGTATGAAGATAAATAGCTGTCCCATACTTAATCTACACAGCATATTGAGTATCTTTCTAACTGAGTACCACAGACAGGAGATAAACCTTAGCTTTTGCTAAGTGATTTCCCCCCAGAGCTCTGGGATAGGAGCTGGGGTAGTGTAAAAAGCACTGAATCTGGAGTCAGGAGAGCCCTGGACTTGAATCCTGGCTCTGACACTAGCTATCTGTGGGGTTTTGGCCGAGTCATCTTCTTTCTCTGGGTTATCGCTCTAAGGATGAAAGCTCATTTTTCCATATAATGAGAGATGGACAAACTGCTTTCCTGACCACAGCCCTGGGGGTGGGGGGGATCCTGATCTTGCAGATGAAGAAACAAGGCTCAAGAAGAGGAAGACAAAGATAAAAAGATCCCTCCCTTTAAAGGCCAGACTTCCCTAGAATTAAACCTGTCCCCCACGAGCTCTCAGAACCCTTCATGTATTAGAGAATGAGGGTTCTCATCTCCATCAATGTCGGTAATCAGTCCTGACAGGGGACATCTGTTGAGCTCCTCCCTTTCTGCCCCAGAGGCCCCCCACCTGCCAGTCCTGACCTGGAAATGAGATTTATTCCAGCCGTCTTTCTGCAGGGCCCCCCGGAGCTCCTTGTAGCTCCAGACCATCTGGAGAACGTGAGATGCTGCCTTCATCTCCCGCATGGACTGGCTGGGTAGAGAGACAGACACACAGACAGATGCTCACATGCGTGGGTCCGAGCCTCACCTCCAGAAGGGCTCACGGGGAGCTCTAGATACTACTTGAGGCTGGGGGGACAGAGGGAACCAGCAGCTGGATCCTTGGGCAGGCCCCAGCCATCTTTAGCTGTGCCCAGGACTAGCCCCTCCCAGGGCTCAGGGCAAGTCTTGCTTGGTTAGTGAATGCTGTTGCCCCACCACAGAGTCCCAGCTCGAGTTGGTAGGGACCTGGTGCAAATCCTGGCTCTGGCCCTTGCTGGCTGTGGGACCTTGGCCAAGTCACTTGATTTCTCTGAATGACAATTCTTATAAGAAAGAGCGCTAAGAACCTGGCAAACCACCTTCATCACGACCCCCCATCAGGTGGGCATGGGGGCAGGATAAAGGCTATTCTCCCAGTTTTATAGATACAGAAACTGAGGGGCAAACAAAGGGAAGCAGCTTGGCCAGGCCCATAAGGTCTCATGAGTAGCCTTGACTTGCAGACCTCTAGTGATGGGCAGCTCACTACCTGTTGAAGTGGCCCATTCTACTTGGGGGCTTTTCCTGCATCACTCTTCCCATCATCCCTGAACTGGAAGTGAGCAGATATTTTCAGGAAAGGGCCTGATTTCTCCCAGCTGGGTCTGATGGCAGCAGCTCTAGCCCTGCGTGAGTTTCCTCCTTCTCTGGGATCCCAGACCTCCCATCTCTGGCGTCTCGATAGATGCTTAGCGAGCATCTTGTCCAATCCCCCCACTTCAGAGATGAGGACACTGAGGAGCAGAGGGAAGAAGGGGCTCGCCTGGCCACCCACCTTGACTTGCTGATGCCCACCAGCTTCTGAATGCCCTGGGTCTGCACCAGGGAGCGGGCGTTCTCCGCACTGTCCGTGATGATCTCATGGATGGTGTTCAGGACGGCAACCACCGTGTCCTCCTCGAGGCTTTTGGCAGTGCGCTGCTGCTGGCTCGGCAGATTCCGGACCAGCTCGGCCATCGCGTAGCTCCCTGCCAGTGGGGAGCCAGTGGCATGAATGCCCCCTCCCTGGCAAGCTCCTTAACATGGGCACATGTCTCCAGAAGGCTCTTCTGCAGTGCCTCTTGGTGTGGGGCATTCAGGCCAGGGAGAGGGTGGTAGCCAACGGAGGGTGGGTTGGGGAGGGAGGGGCTTTACAGGGGACTCTGAGAAAGAGCCCCTCCCTTTTATAGAGAGGGAAACTGAGGCCAGAGAGGGCCCAGCCCCACAGGTACATTTCACCTCCCGGAGGCCCCGTCCCTCACCTATCAGGTCCTTATTGCGCCGGTCCATGGAGAGGTTCCTTAGCGCGATGCTCACGGCCCGCACCACCTTGTCCGAGTCTGATTGCAGAAGCTCCACCAGCACTGGCAGCCCCCGCTCCTTGCGCACCATGGCCCTGATGTATGTGGACCACTGGGTGGGGCAGAGAGGATGCCTGGGATCCCGAGCCTGCCCAGCCCAGGCCCTCCTGCCTCCCTTCTCCCCAGCTCCCCTAAGGGCCCAACCCCCTGACTTAACACACGAGGAAACCATGGCCTGGAGTAGCTGGCCAAGGTCACCCCAAGGAGCAGAACTGGGATTCGAACCCAGACCTTTTGTCTCCAAATCTGGCCATTATTTCACCGCATCAGCCCCATCTTATCTGGACTGTCTGACCCCCAGAGATATGTGGAAACCTCATGAAGCACTTCAGAAAGCTGAGGTCTCATCGTGTCTCAAACAATGCTGGAATCTCAGCCTTGCTCCTGCCCAGCTGTGTGACCTTGAGCAAGTCACCTGCCTCTCCGGCCTCGGTTTCCTCCTTTGTACTCTGTACCCGAGGAGAGGTCTCTCATCCCTCAGTCTATACTTAAAGGGGAAGCTCCCTGTGGGCAAGGACGGTCTTTGACCTCCTTGTGTGTCCCCAGGGCTGCATACAGCAGGTGCAACATAAATGTCCACTGATCAGCTGGTGGCTTTAGAGAAAGGCAAACCCAAACCTGTGGGGAGGACGTGGCCATGACTGGCAGCAGACCAGGGGAGGCTCCTCCCAGGGCGGGGCACCTCAGCTGAGCTTTCAGAAGGAGAGGCACAGTGGATAGAGCACCGGCCCTGGAGGCAGGAGGACCTGGGTTCAAATGTGACCTCAGATGCACACTAGCTGTGTGACTCACCCTGATTACCTCCCAAAAAAGAGGGAGGAATTCACCAGGAAGAAGGCTGGGGGTGGAGGAGGGCAGCCCAGGCAGGGGCAACATCATGAGCAAAAGCTTGGAGGTGGGAGAGTATTTACTGATGGATAGAGCACCAGGCCTAGAGTCAGGAAGACCCATCTCCTTAAATTCAGACGCTTCCTAGCCGTGTGACCCTGGGCAAGTCACTCCACCCTGTTTCATGCCTTAGTTTCCTCCTCTGTAAAATGAGCTGGAGAAGGACGTAACAAACTGCTCCAGTGTCTCTGCCAGGAAAGCCTCATTTGGGGGCATTCACAGAGCGCTGCCTGCGTGCCAGGCCCACGCTCACCACATCAGCCCTAGGAGGGGGGTGCTATTCTTCCCTCCATTTTATATGTGAGGAAACTGAGGCTGAGAGATTAAGTGACTTGACCAGGGTCACACTGGCAAGACTTGAACCCAGTCTCCCTGTCTCCAAGTCTAACATTTTATTCGTGCCGCCACCTAGTGGCTGGTACAGAGACATGCAGGTGGCCAGAGTGTAGCCTGGACTGGTCTGGAAGGCAGGACAGACAAGCCAGGGTGGGGCTGCCTTGGATGCCAGGGGGTGAATGGTACTTGGTCAGCTTGGGCCAACAAGGAGCAGGGACAGCACCAAGGAGGCGGACTGAGGCCAGTGGAGCTGGAGGCAGTGGGGGGAAGGCTGGAGGAGAAGAGACCCGTTCTGAGGCTAATGCAATGGCCCTGGGTGGGGGGGATGGCTGTGGGCCTAGAGAAGAGGGTGGGAGTGAGCTCCCCGTCACTGTGGGTATTCAAGCAGAGGCTGGAGGGCTGTCTGTCAGGGGTATTGGAGAGGAGATTCCTGTTCAGGTGCAGGTCACCCCAGGGGCTCACTGGGGACACTCTGAATGCTGAGATTCTGGGACGGGCCCCCCTCCCTGACTCCACCCTTCTCCCTCCTCAACCTGAATGATGCTGAGAAGGGAGGAGGAGGCAGGAGAGCGGACCTGGGAGGCCAGTGGGGGGGCCTGGCCCCAGGGGGAGCAGGCATCCTAGCGAGCTGCAGCCCGGCCAGAGCGATGGCCCACCTCCACACCTTTGCCTTGGCTGTGCCCAATGCCTGGGGTGCCCTCCCTCCACCCCTCTGCTTCCTGGCTTCCTCGAGGAGTCAGCTCAGACCCTCCCCTGATCCTCCACTAAAGGGCTGTTTGTATGTGGGGAAACTGAGGCTGAGACTTGGCCAAGTTATCCTGTTTGTGACTGTTTTCTTGTTGTCTCCCCACGAGATTGGGAGCTCCCTGAGGGCAGGGGCTGGCTTTGGCC
>CM053587.1:349895293-349953690 GCA_028646515.1 Pseudochirops corinnae
AGAGAGAGAGAGAGACAGAGAGAGAGAGACAGAGAGACAGAGACAGAGAGAGAGAGAGACAGAGAGAGAGAGACAGAGAGAGAAAGGGACAGAGAGAGAGAGAGACAGAGAGAGAGAGACAGAGAGAGAGAGACAGAGACAGAGAGAGAAAGGGACAGAGAGAGAGACAGAAACAGAGAGAGAGAGACAGAGAGAGAGACAGAGAGACAGAGAGACAGAAACAGAGAGAGAGAGAGACAGAGAGAGACAGAGAGACAGAGACAGAGAGACAGAGACAGAGACAGAGACGGAGAGAGGAGAGGGGAGGGGAGGGGGAGAGAGAAAAGATGGAGGAAGGGAGAGGAGAAAGGGGAGGAGGAGGAGGAGGAGGGATGAGAGGCTAGGACTGTAGGAGCACTTTGAGATCACTGAGTCTGAGCCTCCCATTTTACAGATGGGGAAATCAAGTCTCCCAGTGGCAAGTGACCTGCCCATGGTCTCCCAGCTGAGGTAGCCAGGCTGGATTCCACAGCGCTGCCTTCTTTACCCTGGGCCCCTAGGGAGAGCTCCCACGCCCGGGGTGCAGGGTCCCCTGGGGCGGGGGCCCTGCATGGGCCCCCCAGAATGAGGAGGCTCCCTCTCCCTTGTGGTGCAGGCCTGGCTGAGCCCCTGGCACTCACCATCCAGGTGCCTGCGCTGAGGTTCTGCAGAGCCCCGGCCGCCGCCTCCAGGGTGTTGAAGTTCTGGCTCTCGGTGAGGATGGAGAGGTAGAGACGCACCACCTCGGGCTGGTACAGCAGCTCGAAGCCTTGGGAGGAGACAGGGATGTCAGTCCAGCCCTGGACTCCACGCTCCCCTACCCCTCCAGCTGCCCGCTTGGGCACAGAGGGCGGCTGTCTGCGGGAGGAGAGGGGAGCCCAGGGCCCGAGCTGGGGCAGGGGGCAGAGGGGCTCAGCCTGGGGGAGGCAGGGGGCAGAGACACTTCTGGGGATGGGGGGCAGCCCCGGGGACACCAGCGCCATGTGCCCCAAAGTCTGGGATCTCCCAGCTGGAAGAGAACATGGCGAGGAGAGGGAAGGGAGGACTCGACATCAAATCCTGCTCTGTCACTGACCTGCTACGTGATGACCCTGGACAAGTCACTTCCCTCCAGAGGCCTTGGCTTTCTCATCTGAAATGGGGGGTTTGATTGATATCTAAGGACTTTGTGACCCCAGATGCATCTTGTTCAGGACCAAAAATCTCCCTGTAGTGGCTAGGGGCAGCGCCACACAGAGCGCTGAGCCTGGAGTCAGGAAGACCTGAGTTCAAATCCAGCCTCAGGCACATTCTAGCTGTGTGGCCCTAGGCAAGCCACCACTGCTGCCTGCCTCAGTGTCTTCATCTGTGAAATGGGTACAATACTGGCAGCATCCTCTCAGAGACCAGGTGAGACGCTCTTCATAAGGCGCTCTGCCCACCTCACATTTTTTTCCTTTAAGCCAAAGTGTCCCGGGGCCTTGACCTCATACTCTCCTTCTCCAGGCCCAGGACCTGGCATTCAGTCAGCACTCAATTGACGCTCTTCGTCCTGAGCAACCAAATCCCTCTCAAAAGACCGTTTTCTGAGCTACGGAGGAATCAGGTGCCTCTGGGCCAAGCCCCCACTGTCCTCTGGCGACTCGGGGATGCGTCAGCGGCTGCTGGGTCATTTCAGCTCCAATGGCTGAGATACCGCAGCGGTTTGCCATGTCCTCCAGCTCATTTGACAGATGAGGAAACTGAAGCAGATGAGGTAAAATGATTTGTCCAGGGTCACACAGCTCTAGAGAGTCCTTCCTGACTTCTGAAGCCAACACTATCTGAAGACAGGACGTGTGAGTCCAAGTCTCCCTCCATTTGACAGGTGGGGAAACCAAGTACTGGAGAGATGAGATGCCTTAGCCTTGTGGCCGCTATATGACCAAATGGATGGACTGTTGTACTTGGAATCTGGAAGACCTCAGTTCAAATCCTGATAACACTCAGCTGGGTGAGCCCTGGGCGCACTTAGGCCCCTCTCAGCCTCACTTGACTTATCTGTAAAATGTGCTAATAAGAGAATTTCCCAGGGGCAGGTAGGTGGCGCCCTAGAGTCAGGAGGATCCAAGTTCAAATGTGACCTCAGCTGTATGACCCTGGCCAAGTCACTTAACCCTGATTGCCTCAAAAAAAAAAAAAAGAGCACCTCCCTGGTAGGGTTGTTGTGAGGATTAAATGAGAGAACGTGTGTAAAGTGCTCTGTAAACCTTGGAATGCTGTGAATGCTATTCATACTGTTGCTGTTACCATCGTGGCTCAGGGTCACTGGGGGGCAGGAGCTGGGACGTGTCTTTGTAATATATAGAAAGAGGAGAGAGTTTCTATTGCTGACCCAGCATGTGCCTTCTCCAATTCTCTGCCTCACCCAGGTTATGGCACAGACCCTCTCCGGGCCTCGGTTTCCCCACCTGTAAAACTGGCCCCGATCTGAGGGCCCTTCCCACTCTATGTCCCAGGACTCTGCCCACCCCCTCTTGGTCCCACTTTGCTCCCAAAGCTAACACCAAGCCCTCTTGGCAGAAGACTGGAAGCCCCAGCTGGTGTAAATCATGGGCTGCTCCCCACTGGCTTGACCTCAGCTTCTTAAAATATCTCAGGGCCAGGCTCTATCTGTCCGATCCCAGCTGCTCCTGGGCCAAACAGACCCTCCTGCAGCTGGGGGCAGCCAGAGGAGAAGGCCGGAGCCTCCCCAAAGCGGCCCTCTCCCAACCCCCTTGGACCCCCCAGGGCTCCCCGCCTTCTCAGCCAGCCCTGGCACAATCTGAGCTTCCTGAAATCCTGTCTTGGCTTTCCATCTGATTGCTTCTGGCTGGGGGTCTTTGTTCTCCCCAGAGACACATCCTGGGCCCCAGCCCCAGCTTATTTCCTTACTGGCTGCATGACCTTGGACAAGTCCCATCCCTTCCCTCCTTGGAGATGGAGTGTCCCCAGCCAAAGCAGGTCAGATGGAGGGAATCTTAGAGTTCAGTCCCCTCCTAAATCCTATAAAGCTTCCTACCTTTTAAAGGGGACCTTTGTATCTGCTCTCTCATCTCCCCCCACAGTGCCTAGCCTGAGACAAGCCTGGGAGTGTTTCTGGATATACAAAGGGCTTTGGTTTCAACAGCCCTTTGAGGCTCCCCTCAGAGGGAGGGCATTAATTGTGATCTTCGTTTTTTTGAGGAGGAAACGGGTCCAGTGAGAGGGAGGGTCTCCCCTATGAGCACACAGCTACAAGATTTGAACTCAAATCCTGCCCCCAGCCCTAAGCCAGCATCCCTGCATTAAATTCCATTTCCCCCGTGGGATGCTGGGACCACAAATCACGCCAGCAGCGCCATCCCCAGAACCCAAGACTAGAGCTCAGTGTCGCCCTACTGCGTGCACCCCCCAGGGCTGATGTGGATAAAATGGCAGATGAGAGCTTGTCTGGGTTCTCTTCTCCCAGAGCCCAGGGTCAGCAGGGGCAGAAACGGGGCCTCTGGCAAGGGGCTGTTTCCCCAGCAGTGGACGTTGGTCATTTTTCTTTTTCTGTCATATCAGCCAAGCTAACGGGTGAGGCGGCACCTCAGAGCTGTTTTCGTTTTAATTAACTTCTCTAATCAATGGTGATTTAGAACACTTTTTCATATGGCAATACATAGCTCTGACTTCTTTATCTCAAAACTACCGGTTCATGTCCTTCGACCATTATCAGTTGAGGAATGACTTATAGTCTTATAAATCTGACCCAGTTCTCTATATATTTGAGAAATGAGGCCTGGATCAGAGAAACTTGCTATAAAATCTCCCCCCCAATTTTCTGTTTTCCTTATAATCTTGGACACATCGGTTTTGAGTGTGCAAAAGCTTTTTAATGTGCTGAAATCAGAATTACCCATTTTATACCCCATCATGCTCCCTATTCTCCTTTGGTCATAAATTCTTTCCCAAGCCATAGATTTGACAGGTAAAATATTCCATGCCCCCCTCATGTGCTTATGACATCACCCTTTTTGTCCAAATCATGCGCCCATTTTGAGCTTCTCTTGGTATACAGTGTGAGATGCTGGTCTGTACCTCGTTTCTGCCAAACTGCTCTCCAGTTTTCCCAGTACTTTTTGTCAAATAGGGAGTTCTTGTCCCAAAAGTTTGGATCTTTAGGGTTATCAAACACTAGAACACCATGATCGTTTACTGCTGTGTATCACATACCTAATCTGTTCCCCCGATCCACCACTCTATTTTGGGGCCAGTACCAGATTATTTTAATGGTTACTGCTAAAGATACAGACCTTTTGATACAACTTCCCAGATCAGAGAAGGAGCATTTAGAGGGGGGAACTTCTCTAGGCCAGTGATGTCAGACTCAAATAGAAACAGATCTTCCTGGGCTACATATGACTCAGAAAACCCCAAGTTCCCCTTGGGGCCTGTGGCCTTGAGTTTGACATCTCATCGGGGCAACCAGTCAGCAATAGGTGAGGGAGGAGGTATGGGAGCGGTGCTTTCCATTCCTCCCCATCACCGCTACAAATAAATACAACATACAGCGCTCTCATAAAGTCCTAGTGGCTATAAGAGTCCAAAGGAGAAAGATGCCACAGAGCTGGCCTTTAAGCTGCATGTGTAGAGCTGGGGAGAGTCTCAGTGAGCCAGACACCCAAATAGGACATAAGCTGCCTGAGTGTTTCTTTATTATCTTTTTATCCCCAGTGCCCAGCATGGTGCCAGGTTCTGGGGACCACCTCCAAAACATGACACACTCCCTACAGGATTATCATAGGCCGCATTCTAATGAGGAAGACGAGAAGTTCCTATCTAAATATACACAGCATGAGTATAAAGCGAATTAATATAAAATATAAAGTGAATGAATGGACAGACAAACTTCTAAGTGTGTGTTATTAACTTTATGCGGACATGTGTATGTATGAAGTGCTTGATGAGTTAGACAAACAGAGGCGATCAGGTCTGGCAGGGAAAGGCGTGAATCTGGGAGAGTGCAAGTACTGTTTAGGGATTTTGCATTTATTTAAAACTGAGTCTCCTTATCTCACAGAAATAGGGCAGCCACCACAGACCAGTCCCCATGCTGATCAGCACAGCTTTAACGTGCTCTGGTTCGGCTTTTTTGTTTTTGACCTGGGTTGGTTCACCCCTCCTTGAGCAGCCTGGTGGCCCTCCACTCCCTGGGGTCCATGATAGCGGTGCCATGCTTAGTATAGAGACCTGACTGGCATTGGTCCTATTGGAACTCAGAGCTCCATAGCTCAAGAGATCCATGAGCTACGGCCTCCCCCATGGGCAGCAGGGACTACAGGTGTGGGTCACCATGCTGGTAAGATGGGTTTGCTCAGGAGGGAACCATCTGCTTTGGCTAGAACCAGAAGGAATATCTGTATATACACATATATGTATACACACACAGGGCAGTTCAGTCTGGGTATCCATAGCAGTGGGGCTTCATTCCAACCCAAGGAAAGGATGAGCCCCTCAGAGAAAGGATGGCCTTAGGAGCCAGCCCCGAATCTGTGGTGGGGGCCCTGGTCTTCCTGAACCCCTGAAACCCTTGGCGGTCACTGTCCGAGAACCTGCCCCCAGGATGGCCCAGAGACCTAGGACTGAGGGAGCCAAGGGGGTGAGGTGAGGGATCAAGTCTTCCTTGTCCTTTTTTCCCTCACTGACCGACTCTGGGGTCTATATTTCCCATAATCCTCTCTCCTCTGGACTAAGGCATTGAAGGCGCCAGTAAAAAAGCCCCTCGTTTCTGGGAGAGGGCACACAGTCAGCCACGATCAGCAATTTGTATCCTCAGTGAAGATTCCGTGATCAAAGCCTGGCCCCAAAGGGGAGCCTCCACATTTCCCGCGCTCCTTGCAGAGGCTGGCCCTTACAGGCACGGAACGCCGCACACGCTATCAGGCCTGGTGGATGCATTGACTACTTCTCCTGTACTGATTTTCACCCACCAAAAAACGTCTCTGTAACAACAGAAGGCTCTCTGGGCTGGAGGGGGAAGGGGCTCTACTGGGAATGAAGGGGAGGAGCAGGCAAAACAGACCCATAAAAATGTGAGAGGGAGAATGATTTGATCAGCTAACAAACATCAAGGGTTCATGACTAGGTGCCAGGCTCTGTGCCAAGCTCTAGGGTACAAGAAGAGGTAAGGGACAGGCTGGGATCTCACGGAGCTCTCGGTCTAATGGGGTGGGGTGGTAGGAGGGGCAAGGACGAGAAACAGCACTTAGAACTGTCTGGCACACAGCAGGCGCTTAATAAATGTTGATTGATGTAAATAACTGGATGTATTGATGATACGGAAAACAGCTAGGGGACAAAGAATGAGGGGAAACTCGAAGGCATTCGGGGAGGCATTAGGTGGAGAGGGAGAGCCTTCAGGGCCTAGGGCACTGCTGAGGCAAATGCTCAGAGTCTGGAGATGGACGGCTGTGTGTAAAGAGCAGCAAGGCACGAGGTGGGACTGGACTGGAGAGTGCAGGGAGGGGCCAAGTGGGCCTTGAAATGCCCAGGGGGAGGGAGCCTTGGGGGGGTGGTTAGTGGAAGGAGGGGAAGGCCTGGTGCCTGAGGCAGGGAGAACCCTGAGGGTCTGGCCTTTCTCTGAACATGCCCAGGGCCACCACTGGCTGTGCCTCAGTGTAGGGGGGCCCTCAGCTGTCCAGGGACAGGGCCTAGTCAGCAGCAGACTGCCCTCTGACCCATACTAGGAGGCCTCCCAGCATCCTCTCTGCTCCCCATATACAAAGGGGAGCTACCACGGCACAGTGAAAAACAGGAAACCTCTGAGAAGGTTTCCTTGTTAGCACAGTGTCCGGTATCTAGAAGGCGCTTGATAAATGCTTGCTGATTGTTTGGAAGGTGGCTTACCTTGGTGGCGAGGGCACTGAACTTGGCCCAGAAAGCCCTGAGTTCAAATTCAGCCTCAAGCACTAGCTGCATCACCTTGGCCAAGTCTCTTAGCCACTCTGTGCCTCAGTTTCCCCCTATGTCAAATGAGGGGGACTAGACTCGATGGCCTCTAAGGTCTCTTTCTACTCTAGATCCATAATCCTATGATTAACAATTGCTAATTATATGCTATATATATTGATTGTATGTAAAATACACATTATCAGTAATTAATAACAGCCAGCATTGATACAGAGCCCTTTAAGGTTTGTGAATATGATCTCACATAGTCCTCACCACAACAGCAGCTAGTGTGTGATGCAGCCCCTCCTGTGAGCCAGGAGCTGCACAACTGCTCTCTCACTGGGCAGGGGGCCAGTGTCAGGATTGCCCCCATTCTGCAGATGGAGAGATTGAGGCATGGAGAGGCTAAGTGACTCACCCAGGGTCACACAGCTAGTACCTGTCTGAGGCAGGATTTGAACTCAGGTCTTTCTGATAGAAAGTTGGTTATCCCATCCGAACAGATTCCTTTCCTTGACAAGAACTCCCCCGTGGTCCGTCCCCCACCTCATGGCCGTACAGAAGCAACGTGATTTCAAGAGGGCCTCAGGCTTGAATCCTGGGCCTTGCTGCACTCTCTGGGTGACCCTGGACCAGTCATTTACCACCCCCTGCCTGGCCCTCAGATCCCCTCCAGACCTGAACCTGCCATCCTGTTTCTGCCAGACCTTGGGATAAAGGGAAGGGCCTTCATGGGTCGGCAGTTTGTCTTGCTTCCTCTGCTAGCCATCTCCCTCCAGAATGGCCAGAATGAAGGCTTAACCATGGAGCTGGGGAGGGGGAGGCCTGAGCAATGGGCACACAGACACACACTGTCACAGACACACAGGCAGATACACAGACAGACAGGCAGACACATAGACAGACACACACAGATACAGACACACACAGACACATAGACAGACACACAGACAGACACATAGACAGACACACACAGACAGACACATACAGACACACAGACAGACATATAGACACACACAGACACAGATGCAGACACACACAGACACATAGAAAGACACACAGACAGACAGACACATAGACACACACAGACACAGAAGCAGACACACACAGACACATACACAGACAGACACACAGACAGACACACACAAACACACACACAGACAGACACAGACACTCACAGACACACACAGACACAGACAGACAGGCACACAGACAGACACACAGACAGACACAGACACAGACATTCACAGACACACACAGACACTCACAGACACACACAGACACACAGACAGGCACACACAAACACATAGACACAGACAGACACATAGACAGGCACACACAGACACAGACATAGTCAGACAGACACAGAGACATACACGGACACACGGAGACACACAGACACATAGACAGACACACACAGACAGACACACACACAGATACAGACAGACGCAGACACACAGACAGACACACAGATACACAAACAGACAGACACACAGAGACACAACACACAGACACAGATAGACAGACACACACCCACCCTCCTCAGGCCTGAATGAGAATCCCATCTAAGACCCACAGGGCTGAAATCTCCCTTCCACTGACTGTTCCCAGGGGCCGAGGGGAACAAATCAGTGCTTTGGGCCCTGATAGAGGCCACTCATGTGCTATCCACCAGGGGCAGCAGCTGGCCAGAGGAAGCAGCCAGAGCTATCTGAGGCTAAAGCCACAGCCCAGCAGCTGATGAGGCCCACGGTGAGGGTCCAAGGGTCTGAGGGCCGGGGCAGCTCCTCTGCTCAAGCTCCCACCAGGCTGCACAGAGCCCTCATTTCCTGGGGTCCTCCCACCTGACGCAGGTTGCTTCTGGCCCAGCCCCAATCATGCTGAGATCTCCTTGTCAGCCAGTCCCTAGACATTCTTCCTACCTTGAGCCTGCTCGTTTTCAGTTTTATCAAGATCACTCAGTTTCCTGCTCTGGCCTCTCATTTCAATCCATCAAGTCAGTATAGTAAGCATGTATTAAACACCTAATGTGCGCTTCTGTCTAGTCAGGCAAAGATCTTTCCAGTAATAGATCTCTGATCCTATGAGTGACTTTGGACAAGACAGCTGCCCTCCCCAGGCCTCAGTCTATTTCTTTGTAAAATGAGATGGCTAGACCTAATGGCCCGTAAGGTCCCTTATGACTCGACAGCCCTGGGGTCCTAGAAAGCTGCCCTTGGGCAAAGATGGCTCAAGCCCCACCTTCAGGGCTGGCACAGCCCTTGACCCATCCAGACTCTATCTCTAGGCCAGAGCCAAATGGTCCACGTGTCCCCTCTGCCCCCCCACCCCCACCATGGGCACTCTGGGCCACAGACAGATACAGCAGAAAGGAAGCTGGCTTCCAGTCCACGAACACCATCACCATGGCAACAGCATCATCCCTGGGCTGAGCCACTGGTTCCTTGTACACCCTTCCTCCCTCTATCTCTCAGCACTGACCTGCTTTCTGAAGTAAGCCCTGAACAAAGGCCAGTGAAGAAGAAGCCCTGACACCGTGAATATGCCCAAGGAGAGGGGGCAGGAGCACTGAGGGCCTGGAGCTGACTTACAATGCCTCCCATTTCTATAGGGCCTTCCAAGTGACAAAAGCACCCCAGCTCCCATTTCTCTGGTCCTTAAAGCCTTGTTCAAAACTAGAAAAAGGATCATTTTCCCCCTTTAACAGGAGGAGAAAGAGGTTCAGTGCCCAGGATTGAGGTGACCACCCAAGGTTACACAAGCTGGAGAGGCAGCCTTGGGACTGGACCCCAGGTCTCTTGCTCTTGGACCCAGGACTCTGCTCTTCCACTACCCCCACCTTCTTCCTAAGCAACCTTGGAGCAGGGGCGTCTTCACTTTCCCTGGGCCATTGGGCAGACAGTCCACTGCAGTGGAATGCATGGGTAACTCCTCAGAATCACATTGTTAAATGCACAAAGTAAAATCCAGAGATTACAAACCCATTACATTGAAATACAATGATCAGAACATTAACAAAGCAAGTTCATGGACCACCAGGTGAAGAGCCTCCTCGGCAGAGGTGCACTTTATAACAACGACCATGAGAAGACAGCCAGGCGGCTCAGTGGGCAGTGCAGGAAGACCCAAGTTCAAATCCCACTTTCTAGGGGGATGGCCTGGGCAAAGCTTCTCAGCCTGTTTCCTCAGTGGTAAACTGGGGAAGCATCTGCCTCCCAAGGGTTGTTGTAGAAACTACATGAGATGTTTGTGAAGCACTCTGCAAACCTTAATGCAGGACGGGGCTGTTAGAGACTCTTATAAAGAGAGGCAGCTGTGAAGCGGACAGGAACCTGGTCTCGGAGTCAGAGGAACCGAGTTCAGATCTTGCCTCTGATCCCCCCCGGACCTGTTTCCTCCTCTGTAAAAGGAAGGAGATGGCCCAAGCCCTGCCTCTGACATGGACCCCAGGCAGGTGACTTAGGCAAGGTAAATCAACCCAATGGGTCACTTCTGCCTATATATGCCCCTTACTTCTCTGAAAAGAAGTCCTGATAACCATGACAACAGCTGCAGTTCTACATGCCTCCCGTCAGGCGCTGTCCTAAGTGCTGCACAAATAGGATCTCATTTGATCCTCAGAACAAACCTGGAGGCGGCTGCTATCACTATCTTCACTTACAGTTGAGGAAACTGAGGAAGAGCGAGGTGACCTGCCCAGGGTCACACACCTAGTCAGTGACTGAAGCGAGATTTGAACTCAGGTCTTCCTAACTTCAGGCCCAGCACTCCATCCACTGAGTCACCTGGCTGTCTCTCTATAACACCACTGATGGCCCCAGGCATGGAAGGCGCCATCTTGGCAGACCTGGCCCCACTGGACTGATCTGTTAACTTGCAGGTACTTCGTTAGAAGGGAAGATTATGGGGGTACCGTGGGGAGCAGACCTGAGATGTGTGGGAAAGTCTCAGCATTAAAAAAGAGAACCATCACATGTAACATTTAAAAATTCAGTATTTCTGAAGTTCTAATCATCCATCATTTTCAGTCCGTCATACTTCTAAGGTTCTAGATTAGAATTGTCTGTATTTTCAATGTTTGGAGAATCTGTTCGTCAGCTGCTCTAACGTTCTAGATCAGAATCTTCTGTGTTTTTAATGTTTTGAGAATCTGTTCTTTAGCTGTTCAAACAGTCTAAGGTTCTAGATTAGAATCTTCTGTATTTCTAATGTTTAGAGAGAATCTGTTCTTCAGTTGTTCTAACATTCTATAGTTCTAAATTAGAATTTGCTATTATTTCCAATGTTTTAAGAATCTGTGCTCCAGCTGTTCTGACATTCTAAGGTTCTAGCCATCTGATTTTCTGCTTCTGAAGTTCTAGATTCCAGCATTTAAAGTCCGGTATTGCCAGTGTTCTAAGATCCGAGTTCAAAGCTCAGAATCTTAAAACTTCAGAGGGTCTCCAGTTTGAAAGCATTAGAACCTTAGAGCCTCATATTCAACAGGCAGTTTCTGACATGGGAGACAGCCCAATGCCCTGCCTGGCGCCAATGCCTTGCCTGGCGCCGAAGCCAGAGGATCTGGGTTCTGATTCTGCTTCAGCCACTCCCATCAGCCCTAACCTGTGAGACCCTGGCAAGTCTTAGGGGGTAGATTACATGGTTTGCCCCCTTTCCCTTGAAATCCATGACCCATGACCAGCTGGGGCTGCCCTCACTGGGGGGGAGGGGAAAGCACCTACTCTTATCTCCCTTCATCTCTTCACGGCAGAGCTGGGGTCACAAACACCATCATTGACAGACTCAGAGTGTGCTATGGTCTGCAAGGGGCTTTGCCTCTGTTATCTTGCTTGATCACAACAACTCTGGCAAGGAGGAGCTATGATGATCTCTATTTGACAGATGAGGAAACTGAGGCAGTCAGAGGTTCAGAGTGACTTGTCCAGGGTCATCTAGCTGGTAAGTGTCTGAGGTAGGATTTGAACTCAGGTCTTGTTGACTCCTAGAGCAGTGCTCTATCTATGGTGTGACGCAGTGGCCGTCTAAGGGACAGCTCAGGGGGACACGGGGATTCCTCCTTATTAAGGATCTTCAGTCAAAGCCTGAAAGGGCTGTTGGTTTTGGAGCAGTGGAGATTAACCTTAGTGAGAAGTGGGGCCAGCTGCCCTCCTTCCCCCTGTGGGTCAGCTCCAATTTGTCCTGTATACAGCAAGCATGGTTACTTGTTTGCTGTCTCCCACATCAAGGGCTGTAGTTTGTCTTTCTTTGTATGTCCGATGGTCCGACACACAGCAGGTGCTTAATAAAGGTTTTTTGCCTGCCTGACTTCCGAGGGCCCTTTTAGCTCTGAGTCTGTGATTCTGCGAGCTGAGAAGAGGGGCTTGGGATGAGAAGCCCCAACGCTGGGCTCACCCATGCACCCCGAGCTAGCACTCTGGGTGATGGGTGGCAGGAATGCCCAGGATGGACCCCTTCTCCAGACCCCACGACTCCCAGTGGCCCCTGCTTACCTTTAGCTGACTCGGATCTCTTGGGTAAGTCAAGGGTATCAAAGTTCCTGTCCATGCCTCCGTTCTTCTTTCCTATAAAAAAGCAAGCCAAAACAGAGGGAAGGTGAGAAGGCCCCTTCCAGGCCCACGATGGCCATGATGACCGTCCAACATTCTCACGTCCAACAGTCTCTGCCCTCATGGGGCTTACAGTCAGTGGAAGAACATGACGCCAATGAAGAGGACTGCAATGGAACACATTCACATCATACACAGACTACGGGGGCACAGCCAAAGGAATTCAGGATTCTATCCAGGAAAAGGCCGCAGCTGACTAAGGAAGTCAGGGAAGGCTTCCTGGCTGGGAGATGTAGGATGGGGAGGAATTCGGCAGGTGATAATGGGTGGGGAGGGAATTACTAGAATAGGAACAGTGTTAGCCAAAAGCGGGGAGGTGGGAAAGCACAGGACATATGCAGGGGAGAGAGACAGCTCTCTTCCAGAGCCTCAGTCAGGGAGCCCTGGTGAGGGCTCAGCTGTCCTGCCATCAGCCTAGGTGGCCCTGGTGCAGGACTGGTGTCAGAAGACAGGGCTAACCCCGGTACCAGGCCAGAGGGGTGGGGAGCCATCATCGGATGCTCCTAATGGGTCCGGGGGACACTGGATCTGGGGGCTCAGAGCCAGAAGGAACCCTCCTCTGTCCCACAGTCTGCATGTTAAAGTTACCCAGTGAGTGACACATGGGGCTGCCACGGACTCTCACTGCGTGGCCCTCTCTGGGCTCAGCTCACCCATTTTCATCAGATGAGGGCAGTGATCTCATCATGGGATTTGGGGCTGGTTGGGCATCTTCTACAAAATGTTAGATTATCAGGAAGCAGAGTCTCAGAGGAGGTGCTAAGGGAGGAGAAGGGCCACAGCCAGAGGGTGAATCTGAGGATACAGTAGGCATACAGTAGGTGCCTAATGCTTGTGGACTGTCTGGTAGACAGAGATGCTAGACTGTAAGCCCTGGGGAGGAGACGGGCAGGAGAGGTAACCGGCTGTAGCTGCTTCCATTCTTCACAGCCTCTAAGGCCAACTGTTTCTCCCACCACTGCCCAGGGAGGTAGGTACTAGAAGGATACCCATTGTCCAGATGGGAAGACTGAAGCTCAGAAAGTATAAGCTGATTGATGGGTTAAAGTGACCTTCCCAAGGACCACAGCTGGGGAGTGATGGAGCCCAGGAAGGCATGGACATAAATGGGATTGTTTTACAGATGAGGAAGGGAAGAGACCGGACCTCAGTCACACAACCACTAGGCGTGCGGGGCAGAGTTAAGTCCGTCTTCTGTTTTGGAGCAGGGAAGGCAGCCTGGCGCTGCATTGAGTAGGAAGGACGGAGCCTTTGGGGCCCAAGGGGCAGAATCCGCCAGCAGGTCAGCTTGGCTCAGACTGAGAAAAAGGGATGGGGGCAGGGGAGACCCCCCCCATGACTGTTAGAGGAACCCTCCCTGCCCCCGCTGACACAGGGGTCACCCCAGCAGGGACTGGAGCCTGCTCTGAGGCAGAGACTGATGGCTTCAGGCCCCGTGTCCCGAGCGTCCCGTCCCAAGCCAAGGAATACAGTGGGCACTTAATCAATGCTTGTTGACTGACAGAATGAGCTTGTATGATGCTTCATGGAGGGCTCTAGGGTCACCTTGGTCATCTACTCCAACCCCCTTCTACAGAGGAGGAAACTGAGGCTCAGAGATTAAAGGACTTCTCCAAGATCATACAAGGAAGAGACAGACCTAGGATTTGAACTCAGAACCTCTGACGTTAAGAGCAGAGAGACTTCCTGCTGGCATGATGTGTCACAGAATGTCAGAGCTGGGAAGGGCCTTAGAACAGGGGATGGCAGGGCTGGGAGGGGCCTTAGAACAAAGAACATTGAATGACATAACTGAGAGGGACGGTAGAACATAGAACATCAGAGCACAAGTCCGAGTAGGGAAGGCCCTGAGAACACAAAGACTATCTGAGCTGGGAGGGGCCTGGGATCCCCCGAGCACTAGGGGCCATTGAGTCTGAGCCCCATCAGGCCTGGTGTCCCCTAGCCTTGGCAGCTCCCTCCTTCCCTCTGCCCCTCCCGGAGCAGCCCACTCCACTCAGGGACGGCTCACATCCTTAGGATCCCCTTCCTGACATCGCCTTGGCCTGCATCCCCCTCAGAATGAGGCCACTTCCCCTTCTTCAGCCTGAATCCCCTCCCCAGCATAATCCTTCAATTCCCCTTCAATCTCCTCTCCAGGCTAGGCATCCCGGGTCCCTTGGACATTCCTTGCATGACCTGGACTCTGGGCCCTTCTCTATTCCCATTGCCATACTCTGGTTCCAGTCAACTCCTTCCTTTTACAGGTGTGGAAACTGAGGCACAGAGGGAAGAAGCCACAGCAGGGAGGGTTCAGAGCCAAGAACAGAATGTAGCTGCTCTGCCCCCCAGCCTGGGATCTTCCCTTAAGGCAGTGAACGAGGGTCCTCTCTGGAAAGCCCCTGTCTCTTCCCTGATGGCTACCATGTGCTGGTGATGAATCCGCCAAGAAAAAATGAATTCATAAAAGTATATTTGGTTGGATTGGACTTTCAGGGTTGGTGAGGAAACTGGGGCAGACAGAGGTTAGATGACTTGGCCAAGGTCATACAGTCAGTGTCTGAGGTGGGACTTGAACTCGCGTCTCCCTGGCCCCCTTCACAGTGCACAGCACCTGCTGCTTGGGTGTATGATCTCTAACGGTCCTCGCCATCTGCCCCGTCTCTGCCCCTTCAGAAGGAACCTCCTCCCCCTCCTTCTCCAACCCCAAGGAGCTAATGCGGCTCTCAGCTGGGGCTGAGCTGCCCAGATCAGAGGGTGAGCCCCAGACTCTCAGGCCTTGCCCTTCATGCCCCTCCTCAGCCCCCAGAGCCCGGCCAGTCCCAGCTCTTGCCACCCTCCTGCCCTCTGGCTCTGCTCCCTTTCCTGGGACATTGCCTGCCCAGCCTGAGCTCTGACATGAAGAGAGTACACCTTTCCAGCAGCAGATCTGTAACCTGGCGCCCCTAACGCATCCAAACACAATCAGAGACCTGTGTAATCCAAACCGAAAACTTGTCTGCTGAGCAGGGGTCCTGGGGACTGGGGCACCTGCCTTACCCAGCCGAGCACCGTCTCACCTCTTGTCTCTGGAGACGCAAAGCCAGGAGGTTATTGAATGCTTGCTGATTAAGCTGGTCCTGTCCTGTTCTAAATCCTAAGAGGTGAAGACACACAGGCCTATGACCCGAAGGAGAGCTGGAGTGCTGTAAGTGTGAACTGAGAGCCTGCCTTGGAGTTAGGAAGATGCATGTTCAAGTCCCGCCCCTGACACAAACCAGCTGTGTGGCCACAGCAAACAGTCTCTGACTCAGATGATTCTCTAAGACTGCTGATCAGCACTAGTAGAGGGAGATCCCACACCTGGAGTTCCCCAACTAATGCAATCAGGGGTCCAAGCTTCTCCTTAACTCCCTAGGCAGGTTCCGGTTACCTAGAATGTTGATCCAAAAAGTCTAGAGCATCACTATTTCCCTGGGGCAGAGAGGCAGAGGCAGAAGGTTTAACTTCAAACATCTGGACTCCACAGACACAGGTATTTTTCCCATGAGGTCTGGAAAGGACCTTGGAGTCCAACCCTCTTATTTTACAAATGAGGAAACTGAGTCTTGGAGTGACCTGTCCAGGGCCCTCAGATGAAAGTGTCCGAGGCAGGATGCTAAAAGCTTCCTGGCGATGCCTGCCGTCCTCACCTAGGAAGCTTCAGACCAAGAATCTGGTCTCCCCAGTGGCCACATCTCCCTGGTGCTGACTTCCATCAAGGGTGTGACCCAGCCCAACATGGTTCATTCATATTGTTTTTTGTCTTTCTCTGTCACCACAGACCACAATCCTTCTCTTGGAGGCCTGACTGGATGCTTGGGTTCTCCTGACTCCAAGCCCAACCCTCAGGGGGCCATGCCCTGCTGCCTCTCACCCCCAATCTACACACGGGAAATCAAGGCTGATACATCCAGACCAGTCAGCAAGTAAGTGTCTGAAGCAGGATTTGATTCTGGGACTTGTGGCCGGCATCCCAGTTGATGCCAATTGGCCCCTCCTCCTGATCTTCCATGTGAGATAACTTCATCTGAGAGTCATTAAACAGGGTCCTCTAGCAAGTGAGTGTATGAAATGGAGCTGGACCCTAGGTCTTCCTGACTCCAAAGCCAAGGCAGTAGCCATGATGCCCAGCCCTAAAAAAGGTGAAAAGCATCTTGGAACAGAGCAGCATGAGGTTTTTTCCCCAAGTTCTGGAAGGAATTTTTGAAACCATTTCATGTAATGCCCTCAATTTTACAGATGAGGAAACTGAGGCTCGGTGAGAAGAAATGGCTTGGCCAAGGTCACCTAGCTTGGTGTCATGACCTGACGTCTAGTTTTGGAAGCTATGATCCTGCTGGAGAAATCGCCCATTTCATTTCCTTTTAGAAATGACTCTGGTACTTTGACTAGGAGAGTACTGTAAGGTGAATTCAGAAAATTAGGAAGATCTGCATCAGAGAACAGCTCTCTCCAATACAGGATGGTGTCTGCGGGGGGAGGACCTCTTTCCTCCATGCAGACAAGAGCCCCTGGTTCTTGGGACTGGTGTAGACCCCCAGCAAATGTGAAGGCATGTTCCACCACTGGGAGGCCATCTCACTCACTCAGCTCAGGCAGCTCAAATGGAGGCTCAGAAGCTACAAGGCCCACCACCCCAGGGTGGGGCTGCCAGCTGCCTTTCTCTTAGTTACTGGTTCCCATGGATCCCCCTTTTCCTCACCCTCTGCAGGGAGCTCTGTGACCACCAGGGGCCAGCTGAGGGTACCAGGAGGTGACCAGCAAGGTTAGAATCCTGGCCTGCCCTGGTCTGCCCCTGGAGCTGCAGAATCTGGGGTTCTCTCTTCTTGTGGCTCAGAGCACAGAGCTGGTCTCCTCAGAATCTGTGATTTCATCATTATGGCTAACTACAAATGGGGGGGCACTCCAACTGATGGTTTTACAGGCTTCTGGGGCTAACATTGTCTCCCCCCACTCACTCCCTGGGGTCAACCTGCTGGCAATGAGTCCTTCCCTCGGCCTTTAGTCCTTGATAGATGAGAAAATGGATTCAGCAGAAGGCTGGCCTGCCTCCTCCTCCAGGCAGCCCCACTACTTCCTCCAAGCTGGCCAGTTCCCAGGCCTGGCCTGACTCTCTGCCTTCATCACATTTCCTCTCCTTTCACACTCCTACTTTCTGTCCCCTGATTAAGTAGTAGGAAAAGCAGTGTGGCAAAGGGCACAAAGCTGGCATTGGAGTCAGCAAGACCTGGGATCAAGTCCAGCCTCTGACAAATACAGGCTGTGTTACCTCAGGCAAATCACTGTAACCTTTCAGGGCTCTCTAAGACTAAGTTGGGGAACAGGTGGTGACCCGCATCAGTGAAGGGAGTTCTCTCATCTGGGAGTTATGTGTCCAAAAATATCACAGATCCATTCCCTTCCCTATCAGATGGGAAGCTCTTTGAGGCCAGGGGCTGAGCTCTCCTTCGCCTCTGCACCCCTATCCCAGAGCTTGGACTGGCATATGGTGTATACTTAGGGGAGTCAGTGTTTTGTTGATCTACGTGGACTTGTGTTAAAGTGCATCGAAAGTACAGAACCCTGGAGCTGGGAGACACCAGACAGACAGTCTAGAGTCCTAGCTCTTGGGCTTGAAGGGAAGTCTGTCCCCTCCCCTCCATTTTACAGATTAGAAAACTGAGGTCCTGGGAGAGGAAGCATGATGTGCCCAAGGTCACCAAGCTGCACTTGAATGCAGATTTTGTCAGTAACCTTCTGATGGTGCCACCTTGGCCATAAGGTCTACAGATGAGGAAACTGAGGCACGGAGGTTCTGCTCCCTAGGGAGCTAGCCAGGGGTCAGGCAGCAGCTTCACCAGGCCCAGAAGCCAGGCTCTTCCAACTCCCTGCCCAGGCCAGTTCGATGAAAACTGCCTGCCTCCCCAGACTGACTTGGATGGACCCATACTGGATGGGATTGACCCACATTGACACTGGCTCTGGATGAAAATCTCCCTCTTTTGAACATCTGGTAATTACCAGAGGGGACCAGGAGTGCAGCCAGCCCAAGAGCCCACCTGGCCAGGAGCTTAACCTCCCAGCTATGCCAAAGCCCCCAGACTCTTAATAATCTCACACAGAAGAGAGGCCCCTGCCTGCAACAGAATGAAGTCTGAACCTCCCAAAGCATCTGCTATGAGAAAAGGCAGCTGACAGCCCCAAGGCAGGCTGCAGCTTCTGCCAGGACACAAGGGAGGGAGCCCTTTTTCTAAGCAGATACCCCACACCCCTAATCCTGAGGGCTTTTCAACCTGCCCAAGAACCAGAGGGCAGGCAGCCTAGAACTCCAAGATACAACCCAAGGAAGCCTGGTTATTCCTGACTTGTCTGGCCTATAAGACTGGTCCCCAGCCAAGGAAAGCACCCAATGCTGCGTAAGGAAAGGGACAATGTAGGCATACACCTAGCTCCCCTGCCTGCCAGCCTGGCACACAGAAGTGTAACCATGTCTGGAAGGGCTTGTGGGGAGCCCATGTAATGCAGCCAGACCCTTCACAAGGGCTGAAACATTCCCTGGACTTGAATCTTTTTTTTTTACTTTTTTTTTTTTGGAGGGGGAAGGCAGGGCAATTGGGGTTAAGTGACTTGCCTAAGGTCACACGGCTAGTTTTCGCGTTAAGGATCTGAGGCCAAATTTGAACTCAGGTCCTCCTGACTTCAGGGCCGGTGCTCTGTTCACTGAGCCACCTAGCTGCCCCTGGACTTGAGTCTTGTTCCATAAACAACCAAATGTGGCTGTGTGATGATGACAAATCCAGTAATGACTGTCCTGTAGCAGCCACCTCTCTTCCTGCTCCCCAAGTTTGAGGTCCCTGACTCCGCTCTCCCCCACCCCCACCCCCACCTGTCAGGCCTTAGAGCTCACCTGCAGCCCAGCTGAAATTCACCTGCCTTCTCTGGCCAAGATGAGTGCTCCGCTAGCCATGGTGCTGAACCCAACTCCCAATCAGGCCAGGAACAGTCTCTCGGCCCTTTCAGAGTCCTTGCCCTTCGGCCCTGCACTTCCAAAGGTTCTAAGAGCAATTCCTTAAAAAGTTATAAACCTGAATAATAATAGTTTGTATTTCTATACAGAATTTTAAGATTACAAACACGCCTCCCTCCAAATGTCCTCTGAGGTGTTACTGTTCAGTCATTTCATTTGTGGCTGACTCTTAGGGTTTTCTCGGCAAAGATACTGGAGTGGTTTGTCACTTCCTTCTCCAGTTCATTTTACAGATGGGGAAATGGAGGCAAATAGGGTCAAGTGCCTTGCCCAGGGTTACACAGTTGGAAAATGTCTGAGCTGGATTTGAACTCAGGAAGATGAGTCTCTCTACTGTGCCTAAGATTTCATTGAGCTTCAGTGCATCATCACCCCCTTTTAGAGATGAAGAAACAGAGATGCAGAAAGTTGAGCATTTCAACAGCAGCGAAATATCCTGAACATGGTACAAAGCCAGGTCTGCTCCCTCCAAGGCCCACCCTCTTTCTGGTGCACCTGGATCAGGTGGTCTGAACCCACCACAGTGCATGGGTGGGATAAATCACAGAAGAATCTGGAAAGCTTCAGTAGCTTGAGGGCAAATGCAGGCCCAGGGGGGTCTGCCCTCTCAGTCTAGGCAAAGGGGCCTAGGAACAAGGCCACAGGGGCCCAGGGTGAGACTGTGAGGCAAGCCCCTGCTTGGAGTTACACAGGAAAGTTCAGCTCTACAAGAGAAAATCTGCAGGGAGGCAAGTGAACGGCCTGCCAGGGGTGCTGAGAGGAGAGAGTGTGAACAGCACCTTGGGTCTTTGGCACTGTGACCAGGTGGCATTAAGGGGATGCCCCACAGAGAGTGGGCTTGGGGCTCACACCAGCAACATCTTCCCCTCAGAAAGGGAGAGGGCTGGCTGGGCATCCTCTAGGAGACATGGGTTGGGGGGGGAGGAGGTCCTTGCTATCTATGCTCTGGTTTCAGCACCCCCCATACTATCCAGCCCTGATTTCCAGCAAGGAGTGAGCCAAGGAGAGCTCAAATGAGAGACAGAAAGAGCTGCTGGGGAGCACCAACATCCCTACAGTGACCCAGGTAGCTCCAGGCTTTCCCAAGCAGGACTCCTTAGAGCCATAGAATGGGAGGGGTGAAAGGGGCCTCGGTGGATAACCTACTGAGGTCCCGTCACTAACACTCCCACTAGGGGAGACCCCCGGGGATGGGGAGACAGCCCACTGCTCTCCAGACACTATAACAGCTATCACAAGGGGAACTGAATTTAGATGGTTTTCCTCCAATAAAACTGAAAGCTCCTGGCTCTTTCCTCCAGGGCCAAGCTGAAGCAGGCTAATCCCTCTGCCACCTGACGGGCCTTCAGAACCCCACAGACACCAACCTAAATATTCTCAGCTCTCCGCTCCAGTCTCTTCCCCATCCTATGGAAACTCCAGTTTGTCAAAGTCTCTAAAATGTGGCCACCAGAACAGAGTGTGATTCTCCATATGGAGCTTGATTAAGGCAGAGGGCAGCAGTGAGCTGATTATTTCCATGTTCTAGCCAAGGATGGGGAACCTGTGGCCTGAGGCCACATGTAAGCCTCTAGGTCCTCAAGTGTGGTTGCACATATGTGGTCTCAAGGCCACAGATTCTCCACCCCTGTGACTCTTTGCTCCTAATAGTGTGGCCTAAGATTGATGTTTTTTGGTCTTCTATCTTTTCTTGCCAACTCACATTGAGCTTATGGTTGACTAAGACCACCAGATCTTTTTCCAATGAATTAGTTTGTTGAGTCATCTCTCCCCCATTCCATATTGGTGCAACTGACTTTTTGCATTCACATTTAGAAGTTTACATTCATCATAACTGAATTTCATTTTCTTCCACTAATGGTTTCCTCTAGTGCCTCATCATGATACTGAGATAGATTATTCTGGGTTCTCAGCTATTCTGAGCAAGCTGGGGCAGGTCCTACTAAACTAGAAATGCCCTGAGTGTGGCTGGTGATGGACTGTTCATCTGAGGGAAGACAAGCTTAGCACAGAGAGGCTCACCACCACAAACCTTGACTTTCTTTTTAAATCACTGTAACTCGACTTCAGAGCAAGGCTGCACCTGGTAATCAGGAGCTGGACAGATGTGAGCCAGAGCTCAGCTCCACCCCGACCCTCTCTGCCGCCAGGGGCCCCAGGACAGCAAAGGAAGGAAAAAGAACAGAGAGAAAAGGGCACGAGGACTCACCTTGACTGAACCAATCCTCTTAGGACCAGAAAAGCAGCAGAGAAGGAAAGAAGAGCGGCACAAAGGAGAAATACAGAGCGATGATGAGAGGCGTAGTCTGAGGGCTGGGCCTCCCCACCCCCATCCCTAGGCTGCCCAGGGCTGTCCCTGCTCTTCCCACAAGACCCCAGGAGATGCCCTCCCCCAGCACCCAACTCCTGGCTCTCTGTGTCAGCCTGCTCTGGCCATCTTCACCACCAGCTGCAGCTGAGAATCTGGCCCCAAGGGAAGAAGCATGGAAACAGGGCAGGTGCCCCCCACTGGGCCGGCTCTGAGATGCTGGGGAAGCTCTGGGGGAGCCCTGGGGACAGGGCTGAAGCCTGTGCTTCATCAGGGTAAGGAACTCCCTCTACCAATACAGGCAGCCACCTCCTCTGGCCCTGACAGTTGGGGAAAAGCTGGGAATCAGCCTTTTCTATCTCTTTATGACTGTTCTACTGTATTTAGTACTACAATTCCCTCCAGATTTTATTTTACTCATTTAAAAGCAGGAATCCTGAGAAGGATTCCACAGGCTTCACCAAGGGGCTCTCAAAGGGGGTCCTGGACTCAAAACCCTTATTTTAGAGATGGATGAGAACGCTGAGAATTTCAGTGACCGGTCTAGGGTCATGCAGCCCTCAGGGCTCAGAGGCACAAGGCTTCCTGATGCTAAGACCAGCTCTCTCCAGTAGGCTGGGCTCAAATCTTCTGGGTTCCCAAGGAATGGGAAGAAAGCCTGTCCTATTGGCCCATCTGGATTTTCTTGGTTGTCCCTTTAGGAATTAAGGGGAAATTTAGAAGTTAAGGGGGGAAAGGCAGGAGGCCTTGAGTCCAATCCACTGAAGGAGGATCCTCTCTATCACATCCCCAACAAACAGCCATCCAGAACCTTTACTTGGATACTCCCAGTGATGGGGAGCTCATTATTGCCCTAGGTAGTCCATCCCACTTTGGGACAACTCTAGCTGTCTGGAAACTTCCTGATACCAAGTCTTTCTAGCTTGCTAAGAATTCCCATAGGACAATTAACCACCAGCAAGGAATCTGGTCGGGGTGAGCAGAGGTTGGAAGACGTTGCACCAACGAAGGCATCTTGGAAGGCCCAGGCAGACAAATCCTAATTTGTTTTGGGGTATGAGCTGGCAGATTTCTCTTCTGAGACTACAGCAGGAGAGGGGACCAATAGCACCCCCCAGGCCAGGAGAGTGAGGGTAGTTGGCAAGGACCCGGGTCCAGGAGAAGGGGGACCTCAGTTTGGGAGGGGGAAACGGCTTGTCTGTGCACTGACAGGGCCACTGGGGTCAGAGTTGGGAGGGACCTCACAGACAGATCACATACTCAGCCCTCAAAAGACTCACTCGGGATTCTCTTTTTCCATGTGGCAGCTGGGTGGTGCAGTGTTTAGAGCACTGGGCCTGGAGTCAGGAAAATCCAAGTTCAAATCCCAGCTTCAGGCACTTCCTGGCTGTGAGACCCTGGGGAAGTCACCTAATCGCTGCCTGCCTCAGTTTCCCCAACTGTAAAAGGGGCTCATAATAGCACTGGCCTCCCCAATGAGAGCTCTGTAGAGTGCTTGGCACAGTGTCTAGCATGCTATGCGAGCACGACGTCAACATTAGCTATTACGTTTTGTTATTCCCTGTGAATTAACTGGAAAATGCTCCCTTCAGACATGAAGTATGATGAGACGGGCAGAAGAGGGTGGGAGGGGAGTCAGTCCAAAGAGGCTGCATGCACTGAAGTGGGGAAGTGATGGGAGGGAAAGGGGGCAGGGGGCAGCAGAACTCAGCGTCTAGACACCAAGCAAGACTGAGGGACCTGGAAGGTCCAGGGCACCTAGGGCCTCAACCCCAGTAACTGGCAGGGACCGAGGCCTGGGAAAAGCCCTGGCGATGCAGCTGCCTGGGGCTTGGTGAGGCCTGAGGCCTGGGGCTGGGCCATCTGGACAGGGGGCCTGTGGGGGGAGGCCCTCCCTGCAGGGGAGGAGGGGTCAGGCCTCAGCAGCTCCCCAGAGCCTAAAGGACACTTCCTGTCCCCAGACAAGGAAAGGGAAACGTTGCCCCACCAAGGATCCCACCAACCCCCCTGCTTGTCCCAGTGTGGGCTCTGAGGGCTGGGGGCCTAAGGTCCAAGAAGCTGGCTTGGCTGGAATGGCTGTCCCCCAAAGCGCCTCCCCCAAGCACATAGGACCAGCACCTGAGGCCAGCGCCCCCCCCCCCCCCATCAGGTTTCCCCAAGGCCCCCTCAGGTTCCCTCTGTCTGAGGTCAGGTTCACTCCATCAGAGGTCACAGTGTCTCAGCTGAGGGCAGGGCCGCACCAGTCCCTCCAGCTCATGATTCAGAGAAAGAAATCTGGTCAAGTGGGAAGCAGACCCTGGGCTCATGGGAGGGCACCTCAAGGCCGAGGAGAGCTTGGGGGGAGGCAGACAGAGCTCAAAAGGCTCCCCACCCTCTGACCACCCAACCCCTGCCTGAATCTGAGGAAAAGGTAGATAAGGGAGACTGGCCTTCTAAACCTCATGTCTGGCAGAAGCAAAGTGCCCACGGCGGGCCAACATCAGAGCAGGCTCGTGCCCATTTCTGGGCCGATAGGGAGGCATGCTAACGGAGATGCTGCGCTCTGTGAGCAGAGGGTGGGGGAAGATGAGGAGGGGTCAGAGTGGAGGATGGTCAACACAGGGACCATCCTGGGAAAGTCACCTCTGTGTGGCTGGGCCTCAGTTTCCTCATCTGTCAGACAGGAATAAGGGCACTAGCTACCACCTCGAAGGCTGTGGTCAGCCATGGGACAGAGACTCTCGCCAGGGCCGAGGAGAATCGGGTTAACTCTGGGCAGAGGTTGGGCTTTGTAGCCCATTCTGAAAGCTCTGGGACAGCGGGGGACAGGGCAGTGAAAAGAGCAACGTGGCCCCTAGCCTGATCCTGAGTCTCTGGGAGGAGCTGGGAAAGGGGAAAGCTGCAGTCCAGGGAGCCGGCCAGTCCCCATGCCCAGCCCTCCCCGCGGCCCAGAGGGCCACCAAGGCTCCTGCCCCTGCCCTGCTGGGCCCCCAGGGCTCCAGGCCCAGGCTTGGCACACACCTTTGGCTTTCTTGCTCCCAAAACAGCTGGCATCATCTTTCTTCCTCCGGGGCAGGGCCCCCGTGCTGGCTGCCTGGCTGGCCTCGGACTCCTGGTACTTGTCAGCGCCTGGAACCTCCTTGTGCACGTGGTAGGACAGGTTACGCATGATGCAGACACAGTTTTCCACTGACTGGGAGAGGGACAGGGAAGGGGTTTGAAAAGAAAGAAAAATGAGGGTCTCAAAGACCTTGTCCAGCCCTGCCCTCCCTTGTTTTCAGGCCCCTCCCAGCCCTGCCATCCCCTGTTCTCAGGCCCCTCCCAGTCCTGCCATCTCCTGTTCTAAGGCCCCTCCCAGCCCTGCCATCCCCTGTTCTAAGGCCAGTTCCCCTCCCAATTCAATGACTCTAGCATAGAACATCCCAGATGGAAAGGCCTCTAATCCAGCCTCATACACTCAGTCCAAAGCCTCTTCCACCTCTCTGAGCCCAGTTCCATCCTGCTAGGATCTCCCACTGAGGCCTCATGCTGCTGCTGAAAAAAGACTCCTCCCCTCCCCCAGCCCCCACGCCCCAGCTTGACCAGATTAAAAATAAGATCCCACCAGAATCCTGAACTCTAGAAGAGAGCTCAGATTCTGTCACTCTAGCCTGGACCTGCCTGAGAAGCCGCCCTCCAACACCCCCGACAAATGGCCGGCCGGCCACTGTTTGAAGACTTTCAGGGACGGGGAGCTCACTGTCTGCGAATGCTGCCCACGCCCCCTGGGACAGCGTTCAGTGTTAGGAAGGTTCTTCTCAACAGTGAGCCTCAATCAACCTCTGACCTTTCCCCCTTTTGTTCTTGGTTCTGCCCTGGATTCTACATTTCATCCCAGGACATGAGAACCCTGCTCTCATGGGGGACCTGTAAAGACTAAAGAGTATAACACCCTGCCCAGGATGAAGAGACCTCCAAGGCCACTGGGTCCAAACACCTCGCTACAGATGAGGAAACTGAGACCAGGGATAGGAAATGACCTGTCAAAGGTCACCCCCTCAATAATACGTGAAGCTGGGAGTCAAACCCAGGACCTGCCCTGTGAGGTCACCATTCAATGACACTTCATCTCACATGGGCCTAGTGACTCAGAGGTCACTTCTTCCTCAGACTGGGAGCTCCTGGGGGCCAGGAACCATGGCTTTGCCTTTCTTGGTTCTCCCAGTGCCAGCACACAGTTGGTGCTTAATAAATGCTGGCTGACTGATCTCTACTGTAGCACCTGTTCTTCGCTTCTTGTAGAGGCCCCTGACCCAAAGGAGGAGGGAGACCTGTGTCCCAAGAGCCCCTGAGGGAAGGTGGTTGCCCTGCTCCCCACCCCCAAGCACCCCAAGCACCATGGAATCCCCACCTTGTTGTCTGTGTCCTTCTTGCCAATGGCCGACTGCAGAGCGTGAAGGAGGGCGTCCACCAGCCCATCACACTCCCGAAGCCGCCGGCGTGCTTCCGCCCCATCTGAGCTCACATTCCTGGGGACAGTGAGGGAGTCTGGTTAGCTCATCAGGCCTCTGGGAAGTCAGAGGCCTGGGACTCAGGAGAGTTGGCTCTGATTAGGGAATGAGGCTGGGTGGGCTGGCAGTAAGACCCCAGAGGGTCTGGACTCCAATTCCAGCTCTGATGTTCACTCCCTGGGAGACCACGGGCAAACCAATCCACCTCTCTGGGCTTCAGCTTTGTTATGAAATGAGTGGAATGGCCCCTATGGGCTCTGAGGTCCCTCCAAATTGGGTCTTAGGAATGACCTTGTTGACAGGGCAGGGCAAGGTGGAGAGCATCGGACCAGGAGCCAGCAAGCTCGAGCCCGGATCTGGGGGACATTCCCTGGGCTTCTCCTCTGGCCTGTTTCCATATCTGTCCCTTCCAGAATCCCCTCAGAAATTCTCAGAATCTGAGCCTTGATTGAATTCAAGCTGGTAATTGGACATGGAGAAGGAGTGGCTAGAGATGCTGACTGTCCCAGAGAAGGGCATGGGCCCAGTATCTTCTCTGCAGGTGCCTGACTGCATCCACTCTGAGGACTCAAGTGCCCCAGGATCAGGCAGTGGGATGTTTTCCCTCCTGGGAAGGCCACAGCCAGCGTCTCCAGGGCCCTGGGGAACAGGGCTTATCTCTTCATCCCAACAATGAAGAGACACTGCCTTTACTCCTCAGGTCTAGTGACAGGATCTTCTGCTCTCTGAGCCTGGGATGCTTAAAGGGGCTGGGCGGTCCTTAAAACGTGCTCTCAAGAATGCTATCTTTGAGGCACCATGGTAGTACCAAAGCCTCCAGCATCCTCTGTGCCCAAGACTCAGGCAGCTTGCAGCACAGCCCAGAACAAAGGCAGTCTGCTCAGCCCTAACCCAGGTTTCTTTCCACCATGCACTCTCCCTTCTGTATCATATCATTGTCAGGCATGGAGATGACACTGGCTTTGAGGTCAGAGGACCTAGGTTTGAATCCTGCCCCTGCTGCTTACCACCTTTGTGCCCATGGACCAATAAATCACTTCTCTGCAAAATGAGTGGGTGGGATGGACTGGAGCTCCCTGAGGCCCCTTCCAGCTCTAGATTTTTAAGCCCATAGCTCAGGATTAAACAAGGAATAAACTCACTCTGGTCCAGTGCCCATTTCTAGACTGGGTCATCTTCATCCTCCCTTTTCACAAGCACTGTCATTATATCTTTCTTAGCCTGGCTGGGTAAGGGTTATAGTGCTCACTTTGCAAGTGAGGCCCAAGTGTCACAGGATTCTAGAGTTAGGGGCAGAAGAGACAGCAGAGCATTTAGTCCTAGCCCTCACCAATGGGGAAAATGAGGCCTGACCACCACAGAATCCTAACACTGGCCAACTCCCCTTTATGGATGAAGAAACTGAGACCTGGGAAGGGAAGTGACTTGTCAAAAATCACATAGGCAGTAACTGTCAGGGAGGATTTGAACTCAGGTGCCCTTAGACACCAGATCCACTGGTCCTTCCACTGGACCAGACAAAGGGTTTAGCTCTGGGAGGGCTCTAAGAGACTGCAGGATCATGGACAAATCTGGGAGGGACCTCAAGCCATCTGGTCTAACCCCCTCCTTTTACAGATGGGGAAACTGAGGCCCAGAGAGGCTCAGCATCTTGCTCAAGTGGACACAGAGAAGATCTGGACACTGGACCCAGAACTCAGCCCAGCATGCTCCCCGCTCCCCTGCCCACTTCCTCTCCTGGGAAGACACTTGGCAGAGGACACAGGGCTGGGGTTGGACCCAGGGGTCCAGGCTCCCAGCCCATGGCCCTTCCCCTTGGCCATCAGGCCCGACACTCCCTCCTGGCTCCCCTCCCTTTGCCTCCTCCCAGCTTTGCCCTATTCCCGGTCAGGCCAGTACTCTGTGCTCTGTTCCCTTCCCCAAAGCATTCCTGGGGAGGGGGTGGTGACCCTGGGTGAGTTTCCCAGAGCTGGGGGAGGGGCAGGCCCATCTGGTTCTCCTATCTCCTTAGGCCTGGCCAGGGTGGAACACAGGGGCAGGGGCCGTGGCCTCTGGCTGGGAACCAGCCTCTCTTGGAGGCTGTGCTTGAGGCCTGGCCCGTCTCTGGCTGTCCCTCTTGGTTTTGGAGGGTGAGAGAAGCAGAGGCAGCATCCTCCCCAGCTAGGGCACCTCTCCTGGCTCCTATCCTGCTTATCACCCAGAAACCTGGACCTGCAGACCCCGGGACGTGGCCATTTCCATGAGATGCAAGCTGGGAAAGGCATGACAGAGGGGACAGAGAAGGGGGCAGAGGGACTGGAGGGGCCGCCCTCCTGCCCCCAGTGCTCTGCCCTCTCCTCCTTAGTGAGGGGCAGGACCCAGGGAAGAGGGTACCCCAGGCCAGCCTGGGCTGGAGTCAGACATCAACAAAGACCCAGGCCTGAGCTGGAAGGACGGGGGCCAGGCACCTCAAAAGGCCAGTGTCTGCTGACTGATACTACAGTGGTTACCACTATTGTCATTACTCTGAGGAACCACATTACATGGCCTGTTGTTCAACCATGTCCAGTTCTCCACGACCCCCTTTGGGGTTTTCTTGGCAGAGATACTGGAGTGGTTTGCCATGTCCTTCTCCAGCTCATTTTACAGACGTGGAAACTGAGGCAAGTAGGGTGAAGTGACTCGCCCAGGGTCCCACAGTTAGTAAGTATCTGAGGCCAGATTTGAACTTAGGAACATGAGCCTTCCTGACTCCAGGCCTGCGGCACCTTCCCACGGCTTCTTATATTGCCTTAGCAGCCCATGAAGACAATTCTCCCTGCACCTTCTCTTCTCCCTTCAGGGGGTCCTCAAATGACATGGCCCCAAGGCCTTCCCTGGCTGCCCTCCTCTGGATGCTCCCAGACTATCAGCTGTGGTACCTCATGTAGCCTGAGGTGGCAGAGGAGAAGGGGCTCGTCCATCAGTCAGTGAGTCACTAAACCCTTACTAAGCACCTACTGTGTGCCAGACACTGGGGGCCATCCATTAGTCAATAAACCCTTATGAAACCCTACAGTGTGCCAGGCACTGGGGGCCATCCACTGGCTGGTCAATAAACCCTTACTAAGCACTTACTGTGTGCCAGGCACTGGGGTTTTCTTAAGGGCCCTGCGAGCTCTAAACCTATGACCACCATGAGGCCTGGGGCGGAAGGCCCAGTCCTGCCTTTCTCAGGTCCTGCCTCCAGCCCTCCTTGCTGTGGCTGCCACGGTGGTCACAGCCCTTGTGGCAGGGCCTGGAGGGGATGGGAAGTCACCAGTCTGCTGAGGGGGGGTGGGCCCCACAAGGGAGCTGGGCTGGGGAGGGTTAGGCCCCAAGGAGCTTTGGAGGGGGCTTCTGAGAGTGGAGGCAGGGGAGGGTGGGCCTGGAGGGCCGCCAGCACAGGAGCAAGCCTTCTCACTTCCAGTCACTCCCTGCTTACCCTGTCTTTGGTCTGCTTTCTGTGTCTGCTTGCATAGACTGTAAGCATCGTGAGGGCAGGGACTGCCTTCTGCATCCTTGAATGCCCTATGCTCAGCGCAGTGCTTGGTACATAGTAGGCACTTAACAAACGTTTACTGAGAGACTGACTGCCAGAAAGATGTATCTCATCCCATCCCTCTTTGCCCCCAAACCTTCAGTGATTCTGTCTCCCTAAGGAAGTTCAGACTCCTTGTGCTTGGCATTCAAGGCCCCATGCAATGGAGTAGCAGCTTTCCTTCCCAGTTTTCTCATAATACTTCCACCCCCAGGGAACACAAGACTCTTCTCTGCCCCCCAGCCATGATGTGCTCCCCCGCTCCTTCTGCCTGGAGAGGCCGGCCTTGGGGTCTCCCTGTGGAATGCTCGCCTGCCTGGTTCCTCTGTGCCCTCTGCCCTGGGGTCAGAGTACCGCATGCTTTGTATCTGGGTCCCTAGTGCCAGGCACACAAACAGTGGCCAGCACGTGGCAGAGGATTAACTTGTGAGTGGATTGACTGCACCAGCTGCATGGTGTGAGTGCCAGAGACAGGAACAGGACCTAACACACTGGCCAGTCCGGTACTGGAGGCCGGGCCAGGAAGCAAATTGCCTTCCCTCTTAGCAGAGAGTGGGGAGTTATGGGGGCAGAAGGCAGCGTCCACAGCTGCCGTGCAGGAGGTGGGGGGCGTCAAAGCCACTACAATAAGACCTGAAGAGGCCCAGCCTGGGGCAGCCCCACCTGAGGGCCGCTCACCCTCCAAAGAGACCCGGGGGGGGGGAGCATTTTCCACTGACTCCCGCTGCCTGGCCCTGGCCCCAGCTACTCCTAGAACTGCAGTTTCCCAGAATCCCAGAGCTGGAAGTCGAACCCAGACCTGAACAAGAATCATCTCCTAGACTGTCCCCAACAAACTGTCCTCCAGCAGCTTTGTGAAGACACCTGGCTGGGGAGCTCACTACCTCCCGAGGCAAATAGTGTTTACTGGTGGGAAAATTTTCCATTAATGGAAATTAAGCCCAGCTCCGTCCTGACCCCACATCTGAAGAGGAGCCTCCCTTTACTTTGGGCCCAGCCGTCAGTAGTGAGCACTTGCTTGGTCACTAGCTTGAATGAAATCACAGAGTGGCCAGGGATGTTCGTAAGGCCTGACGGGGTCACTCCCCTGCTCTCCAAGCTCCCATGGTTCCGTTTGGCCCTTAGAAGTACAAGCTCCTCCAAGGAGCCTCTGAAGCCCTTTCCAACCTGGTCCCAACCTATGTTTCTGAGGTGATTATGCTTGCTTCGCTTCTGCTCTAAGGTCCAGCCACTCGGCCTCCACTCTTTCTCCTCCTTTCCACCGTCTGGAAGTCCTGGTTGCCAGGCTACCCTCCCTTCTCCCTCTGGCCCTTCACAAGCCCTGGCTCCCCTCGGTCCCAGCACCGCCTCTTATAGGGAGCCCCCTCTGCTCCCCCAGACTGCCTGCCTTGTGTTTGCTTTGTCTCCATGTGGACGTGCTCACAATCTGTCCCCTGATAAGAGTGTAAGCTTCCTGAGGGCAGGCGTTACTCATCTTTGTGAGTCCAGTGCACAGAATGAGGGGACACTTCATGTTGTTTGTTATTCAGACATTCAGTCATGACCAAGTGTCAGACTCTTCCTGACCCCATCGGGGGTTTTCTCTGCAGAGATACTGGAGGGGTTTGCCATGTCCTTTTCCAGCTCATTTTAAAGATAAAGAAACTGAGGCAAACAGGGTGAAGTGACTTGCCCAAGGTCACACAGCTAGGAAGTGTCTGAGGCCAGATTTGAACTCAGGGAGATGAGTCTTGCTGACTCTAGGCCCAGTGCTCTGCCCACTGCACCACCTGGCTGACTCCAGACTGAGACACAGTAACAGCTTAATAAATGCTTGTTGTCTGACCCCAGGGACCTGAGATGATGAGGACCATGGCCAGGGTAAAACCCCCCACCCTTCCAGTGGTCTATATTTAAGGCCCCTCCTAGCCCTGCCATCCCCTGTTCTAAGGCCCCTCCCAGCCCTGCCATCCCCTGTTCTAAGGCCCCTCCTAGCCCTGCCATCCCCTGTTCTAAGGCCCCTCCCAGCCCTGCCATCCCCTGTTCTAAGGCCCCTCCCATCCCCCATTCTAATGTCCCTCCCAGCCCTGCCATCCCCTGTTCTAAGACCACTCCAGTTCTACTCTTCTGTGATTTAATCAGTTGAACAAACAGCTGATAAGGCATTTGCTTAGAAGTGCCAGCTTGCCACCTGATCTAGCAGACAAGTCTGTCCATAGGGCCCCATTTCCCATCCAGCACAATGGGCTCCCTCTGCGCTAGACCTTTGGCCTCCTAGGGCAGTGGCTAGTGCCTGTCCAGATCCTCAGCCATTGGCCTGGGGAGGCCTGTCAGACTGACTCATCCAGATCACTGGCCCCTGGAGGTGCAGCAGAAACAATGGGGCATCTGGGAGGTAGATCTCAGCTGGCCCTGGGGCCTGGTCTGGCAGAGAGGGGTGACTCCAAGGCTCTGGGCAGGAGCTTTTTTCCTCATCTACAAATGAGGGGCTATTTGTGAAGCACTTGGAACAGTTCCCAGAATACAGCAGGCACTTACTAAATGCTTGTGTCCTTCCCCCTTCTTGGGGTTAATCCTGCCTGGACTCAGTGCTAATGGCATCCTTGGAAATGTGGAGGAACCAGGATGAGGAGTGTGTACTCTAGCTATGAAGAGGGGGCTGAAGAGCGGCCCTCACTGCCCTGGATCAGTTCAGGCCCCCTCTGGCCCAGATGAACGATATCCTGGGGCCCTCAAAGAACGGACTGATGTGATTGTTGAGCATTACTCTCAGTGTTACTCAAAAGACTGTGGATACAGGAGTGGCTCGGTGGGGTAGTAAATAGAGCACCGGCTCTGGAATCAGGAGGACCTGAGTTCAAAACTGACCTCAGACACTTAACACGAACCTAACTGTGTGACCTTGGGCAAGTCACTTAACCCCAATTGCCCTATCTTCTCCCCTCCAAATAAAAGGGGGGGGGGGAAGTATTACAGGACCAGGAAAGGCAATTGTCCCTAATGACAGGTCAAGGAACTTGACTCGAATTCCTGGGAAAATTCTAGAGGAAGTGTTAAAGAGATGGTTGGGCAACAGCTAGGAAAGGAAGCAGTGATCACCAAGAGCCAGCCAGCTCCACATACATCGCAGATGAACCTCCTTTCTAGAAGAGGCGGAGAGATGTGATACAGTTAGGTCGTATCAGCAGGAGTGCTACTGGTAGTAGTCATTAGTGGGTCCGTGCCATCCTGGCAGAAGTTAACCTTTCCTCCTTCTAACCCCCTCATCAATTTTGTAACCACAAACCAAGATCAGATCAAATCCGCCATGGTGCCTGGATGGGATGTGTCAATTTGCTCCACACTCATGATGCCTAACTTTGCAGACCAAAGGGCCCTGCCTATTGCTCCCCTCAGTGTCTTATTATTCCTTTAGAACATAAGCTATTTGAGGGCAACACTGTCTTTGCTTTCATATTTGTATATAACCATCTCCTGACTCTTGCTCCCCCGCGTAAGTTGATTTGGGGGTGACTGTCGGTCAGTGTCTGATACTGACTACATTGAGGGGCTCGTAGGAGCTTGGCATAGTGCTTGACACACAGTGAATGCTTGATAAATGCTTTTTTCATTCAAATAACCTCCCTTTGCCTCAGTTTCCTCATCTATAAAATGATCGGGTTGAACTAAATGGCAGGCAGCCAAACATTTATTAAGCTCTAACTATCTACATGCTCTTGGACTAAACTGATGGCTACACATGGGGCTGAGCAATGAAGGCACAGAGGAAGGCAGAAATGTGGCTGCTGCCCTCAAGGAGCTGATGTTCTAAGGGGGCAAATTACAGTGTAGAGACTGCAAAGGTCCCTTCCCACTCTAAAGATATGATCCCAAAGTTTCCTCATTTGTGAATGGTAACAGCACCTGTCTCCCAGGGGGCTCAAGGCCAAAGGGAGATAACGCTGGTAAATGCTCTAGAAAGGAGGACCGCTGCTGACCCCATTTGGTATGTGAGAAAACAGGCCGTAAGAGAAGGGACTTGGCACAAGACCATCTCTGTATGAACGAGTGGTAGCCTCCAGGCTTCTCTCCCCGCCCTGTCTCTCCTCTCTCTCTCTCTCTCTCTCTCTCTCTGTCTCTGTCTCTCTCTCTCCTCTGTCTCTCTCTCCTCTTTTTCTCTCTCTCTCTTTTCTCTCTCCTTCCCTCCCTCCTTCCTCTCTTTCTCTGTTTCTCTCTCCCTCTCCCTCTCTCTCTCTCCTTTCTCTGTCCCTCGCTCCTTCCTCTCTCTTTCCCTCTCTCTTCCCCCCTCTCTTCCTCTCCCTCTCTCTCTCTCTCTCTTTTCTCTGTCCCTCCCTCCTTCCTCTCTCTCTCTCTATCTCCCCCCTCTCCCTCCTCCTCTCCCTCTGTCTCTTTCTGGGGTTGGCAGCGCCCTTCTCCTCGCCATGTCCAGTACCTAGCAAGACTGCCTGCTCTGCTGACCTTACCTGAGGCATCCTGATGTGTTCTTGAAGACAGTGGTCCACTCAGCATCCCGTGGCTTGGAGTCCTCATTGGGCTCACTCTCCCAGCCCGAGTGTGGGACAATCACCTCATTGGTCAGGGTCTGCAGGCCATGGTTGATGATGACCATCTTGAGGGGCTCATAGGAAGACAAGTTCCACAGAGTGCCTGGAAGACAGGAGGTGGTGATGGTTCAGAGAACACCTGGGAGCACTCCAGGGTGGGTTGCTGTCTGCTTCAGGACAGGACCAGGAGCATCAGGGGAGACTGTAGAGACCCAGTTAGTCTGGATAAGAACCATCCCAAAGGAGAATGGGCTGCCCCAGGACGTAGTGAGCTCTCCATCCTTGGAGGTCTCCAAGCAAAGGCCAGATGACCCTGGCTATGGTGGTCTTCCCAAGGTCCCTTCTAGCATTCTCAGTGCCAGGAACTGCCCATGGGCACATGCAGGTGGATGGTACCAGTGGGCATGGGAACTGTATCAGAAGACGTAACTGTGAATTCTGGCTTGGGCATGTACTAGTTTAACTGTGAAGGGATTTGGGAAAGTTCCTTTCCCTCTGTGGGCCTCAGTGACCCCCTCTGTAAAATGGGGCCACACCAATACTTGTATTACAGATCTCACAGGGTTCCTGAGAAAGTGAAGTGAGACAACCAAGCATTTTGTAACTCCTCAAGCCCAGCATTTAGCACAAGATAGAGTGAGCTTTGCCTCTCCATTCCATTTGGCCATTCCTGTCTCCCCTGAAAGAGCAGACGTTCCTTTAGGGTGGGCTTGTCTCACTTTTGCCTGTGTATCATCAGGATCTGAAGGCAGGTAGACTCATCAAGTGACCCTGGCCAAGTCATTTGACTTGCTGGAGTCTCAGCTTCCTCATCTATAACATGAGGAAGGATAAGAATGGCCTCTGCCTCCCAAGTTTTGTGGATCTCAAATAAGATCCTGGTATAAAGGATGCTGTGAATTCAAATGTAACTAAAGAAACATCAGTTAAAAAAACAATTTTAAAACTCCCAATTATACACCAAAATAGAAATCTTGAAAATCAAAGGAGAGATTGATAAAATTAAAGGTAAAAAAACCAAACAAACCACTGAACTTATAAATAAAACTGGGAGTCAGTGGGTTGTGTTTTTAAAGAAATGTCCGTAACTATCATCACTGTCCTTAACGATTCCCTGGCAGTCTAATGGAGAACAGGCTGGAGGAAAGAGGCCAGAGGCTGGAACCTGAATGCCAGCTGACACTAGCTAGGTGGGTGCCCACAGACAAGGGCATTCAACCTCCTGACCCTCAGTGGTTATCATCTGGAAAATGGGTGAAGTAAATCCATGTAGTCTCTCTTTCCCTCCCTCCAAATAGAACAAGGTGTTCTGTGAACTTGGAAGGGCTTTGTAATCATGAGCAGCTACTGGGCCATGAAAACCATGATGAGTTAGCTGAGCACGAGCCCAGCACAACGCATTTCCTTAACCTCACTGCCCCATAATGACCTCGGATATGAAGAATCTTGGTTGCCTTTGGGCACCTGCCTGATGGAGCTGGCACAGGGCCTCTCTGATTCCACCCAGTGTAAGAATCCAATCCAGCCAATCTGGTTTGATTGACTACTTGTGATGGGGACTGAGATATAAAGGAAACATGGCCTTCTCTCTACAGCATTTAGGACACGAGGGTCTCTTCCGCTCAGATACCTTTAGGGATGGGGAGCTTACTGTATAAACTTCAACATTATAGACAGTAATTGTTGGAGAGTTCCATCATACCTACGTCCTCGCCAACCCTTCCACATCAATTTTCAGCTGAGACAAAAATGGAATCAAAATTTGGTACTAATGAGTTGAGTATCAGCGTACTCTCCTCTGGTCCCACTTGCCACCATGTACCTGGTCATGTCACCACTCCCTACATGTGGTCAGTAGGGGGGGATGAGATAAGGAATAGGGCAGAAGACCAAAAGAAAAAGAGAGAAGGGGGAAGGAAGATAAAGTGTGTGGAGAGCGAGCACAAGGGTGGAATCGGGGTGAGAGAAGGGCTAAGACGGTCTGGGGCTGGCAGGGGGCACTCACCAGTGATGAGCTCCCGCACCTCCATGTCACTGGTCTTGCGCAGGAGCCGGATGAGGGCGGGGATGCCATCGCAGCCTTTGATGGCCACCTTGTTCTCGTGGTCCCGGCCGTAGGAGATGTTGCGCAGGGCCCCGCAGGCCCGCCGGTGTACCTCGGCCTTGGGGTGGTCCAGCAGCCCCACCAGGATGGCGATGCCCTTCAGGTGGCGCACGTCCTTCTTGATCTTGTCATTCTCGTAGCACAGATGCTGCAGGTAGGCGGCCGCGTTGGACTTGACTGGGTCGATGGGGTGGCTGAGCATGGCAATCACCTCCGGCAGGTCCGGGTCTCGCCACCGAGGGTCCTTGCGGATGCTGTCAATGGACGGGGACCTCTTGCCCAGGCGGTCGATGCTGGCCATGCTGCCCCTCTCAGGCTGTGCCAGCGGAGCGGCATAGTCCCCGTGGATATAGGGGATTCGCTCGTCAATCATCTCGCTTTCTGCTGGTTCATCATAGGCTCTGAGGGGGAAAGGAGACACAGAAGCAGGTGAGGAGCCTCTCCCTGTGTGTGGATGCCCCAGGCCCGGAGGCAGATGCACCCACTGATGCTCTCTGGGACCCGAGCCTCCTTAGAGAATGCAATCGGATCACAGAGCCGGCGAGAGACTATGGGATTCCTCTGCACCCTGTAGCCTTCCTCTGACTGGCCGTCCCCCCAGAACTTCCACCTTAAGGAAAGTGTCCAGGGCGGGCAGACTCCGTTTCTTTTCCAGGCTCCCTTCCCAACTCTCTGGAATTTCCCTACCCTGCCCCCACTGGGGTCCTTGGCTCCCTTTTTTTGTGCTGTGTTTCTGTTGCGGGGGGGTCAGAAGACTTGGGATCAAGCCCCCGCTCAGTGATGGTCTGGGAGTATCACCTTGGAGAAGGCTCCTACTGTCCCTGAACCTCAGTTTTCTCAACTGTTAAAATGAGGAGCAGAGCCAGACGCGGGGGCCCAAGGTGGGCTCTGACGGCAACAGCTCCAGTTCGTGTCATGCTTTACGGCCTGCAGATTTGATTCTCAGGATGCTGGGGGAGGGGCTTTCATTATCTTCCCCTCACTGATGGGGAAACTGAGGCAGACAGCATTTAAGTGGCATGCCCAGGGACATACAACCAGCACACATGTGAGGCCAGGTTTGAACTCTGTGTGCTATGTAACTGGGCGGGGATGTCAGGGAGGGGAAGGGGTGTGATGGATGGTGGGACACTTCCACAGGCAGCCCAGTGGTGCAGAGGACAGCATGCATGGAGTCAGGAAGACCTGAGTTCAAATCTGGCCTCAAAAACCAACTGGCTGGGTGACCCTGGACAAGTCACTTAAATGTTGCTTGCCTCAGTTTCCTCATCTGTAAAATGGGGTAGCGCCTACTTGCCAGGGTAGTTGTGAGGCAGCAGAGGAGATAATAATTGTGAAGTTTACCAGTTTTAAAGCACTACATCAATGTGGCCATTATTATACCCCTGCAGCCCCCCCACCCTGCTGCAGAGCTTTAAAGGTTGGGGGTGAGGGGCTGTTCTCTGTATCCCCCTCCTGGTCTGCAATGTTGAGGCAGGGATGAGCATGAAATGGGAGATGCCCCTCAGGGAGGGACAGCCATGATCCAGCTAGACAGAACCATCCCTGTGGGGATGTGGGAGAGCTGGCCCCAGGTGTGGCCCCGGGCTGGGGCAGGGAGGAGGAGGCCAGGGCATTCGAAGTGGGAGGGATGGTACAGTCCAGGTGAGGCAGGCCAGGGCATTGAGGTGGGGGGGGATGTACAGTCCAGGTGGGGCAGGCAGGAGCCCTGGTTGAGGCCCAGAGATCTCAGTGCACAAGGGGCTTCCCTTGACAGAGCAGGATGTGGCCATGGGGATGGTAGAGCCCAGAGGGCCCCAGGACGCTGGCCCCTGTCATGGTAGCCTGTCAGCATCATCTCTCCCCTTCCAAAAGGAACGTGAAAACCCAAGGCAGAAGCGACCAGGCAGAACAGGCCAGCGTCCCAGGCTGGAGAGCCCACAGGGAGCCCCTTCTCACTGGAGGCAGCCCCTGCCAGGTGTGATCCATTGCTGCCTCCCTGGACCCTCCAAAGCTAGTGTGCAGAGTGCGCTCTCTGGAAACCTGGCTGGGCCCTTCTCAGACTGCAAGCCTGAGGTGACACGGCAGGTGGAGCCAGGTCAGGAAGACCTGAATTCAAATCCAGCCTCAGTCCTCTCCTCTCTGTGTGACCCTGTTCTCAGCCTCAGTGTCCTCAGCTGTCAAATGGGATGCCTGCCTCCCGGGGTTGCTATGAGGATCAGATGGGATAATATTTGTGAAAGGTGCACAGCACAGTCCTTGGCACACAGGAGGCCCTGCCCCTCCCCTTACCGAGCTTCTTTCCCTGGGGTCCAGAAACTTATTTTAAAGATATTTTGATATCTGTGCTTCAGCAGAACAGGTTTCCTTCATCACTCTCAGTATTTTATTAGAGAAAGGATCACCCAAAGGCGTCTCCCCCAGACCACCAGAGGGGTCCAGGAGACCCCAACAGGGAAGGGCCCCTGCTCTGGCCCAACACTCTTAGGAAGCTGAGATGGTTTCATCCGGAAGGGTCGATGTGGGGAAGAAGTCTGTACAAATAAGAGGAATTGAGAACACTTAAAAAAAAAAAAGAAATGAAGCCCAGAGAGGGCAGGGATTCACCCAAGGTCACACAGCAAGTCAGGGGCAGAGCTTGAATTTGAACCTGACCCTTAGCCTTGGGAAGCCTCCCCCAAATAGGGGAATCTGAGGAGATCTGGGCCGCGCTGGATCATTCCTCCGCACTGGTGATTCAACAAACCCTCTCTGAGCACCTCCTGTATACAGAGTCTCGCGCTGGACAGTAAGAGAGCATGGCAAAGATGGGCACGAGGGGCATCTAGTCCTTCCGCGCAGGAAGCTCACAGCCCCAGGGCAGGGAAGCCATGCCACCAGGCAGGAGGCTGTGGGCACTCAGAGGATCTGAGAGCTTGCTTTGGGATCAGTCAGTGTCCACAGCAAAGAGAGGACAAGGGGACAAATTGAAGAGGCTTCATGAAAAGATAAGGAGCATTTCAGTTAGGCCTTGAAGGACCAGTTGAATTTTGAACCAATAGAGACGGAGAAGGGAATCCCTGGAGTGGGGCATGGTGTGAGCACATGTACAGAGGTGGGAAAGTATGGTAATATATTCATGAAAAAGTGGCAAATCAACCTGGCTGGAGCTGGGAGCCTGTTTTAGGATGCAGTTGAGAGATAAGCCTAGAAGGCATGGCTCCAGCCAAACCACACAAGGCCTCGAATGGTGAGCTCAGGGGCCCTGGAGACCGGTGTGGTCTAGCAGAGGGAGCAGCATATGTGGACGCAGATCCCCTGGGTTCCCATATGGCTCCTGGGGCCCTACCTGGTCACACGATACCTTCCTCCCGCCCTTTGCATGGATTCAGTAAATATGAGCTCACATCCACATGGTCCCTCCAGACAGAAGGTGAGCGTCGGGAGGGGAAGGTCTGGCTCCTTTCTGTCTTTGTATCCCAGTGAATGGCATGCAGTAAGAACTTAATAAATGCTCAATGAACTACAGTGAACACGACAGGGTCACTTCCCTTCCTCCTGTACAAGGACAGGTTTGGATGAGACCAATCAGCCCATATTTATAAAGTGCCTACTGTGTGCTAGGTGTCAGGCGCATAAACAGCCCCCTCCTCAGGGAAATAACCCCTGCCCTCCAGAGGCCTACATGTGATGGGGGGAGGCAGCCTGTACACTGGGCCGCTAGAGGTGCCACAGTGTGCAGAGCACTGGGGCCGGAGTCACGAAGACTCACCCTCCTGAATTCAAATCTAGCCTCAGGCACATGTGATCCTGGGCAAGTCACCACCCTGTTTGCTTCAGTTTCCTCACCTATAAAGTGAGCTGGAGAAGAAAATGGCAAACCCCTCTGATGTCTCTGCCAAGAAAACTCTAAGTGGGGTCACGGAGAGCTGCATGTTACCGAAATGACTTAATAAACCAGTGCACGGATGGGCACATGCAGGAAAGAAGTCAGAAGAACGCGGCCATTCCTTCGAGGGCCCTCAGAGAGCCTGCCCAAGGACAAGGGGCACAGGTGGGGCCTGGACGAGCCAAGACGGTGGAGGAGCCTGGAGCCGGGAGGGCCTCGCTCAGACCCTGCCAGCCAGATGACCCACGCCAAGTCACTTAACCTCTCTCTGCCTCAGTTCCCCACTCTGTAAAGTGAGAGGGTTGGATGCTATGATCCCCAAGGCCCCTTCCAGCTCTCAATCTTGTGGTCACATATGATGACTGGCTGAAGGCACTGGGGTTGTTTAGCCTGGAGGAGAGAAGACTTGGGGTGGGGGGCATTTCCGAGGAGCTGTCATATGGTTCTGTTTGGCCCCAGAAGAGCCACCCAGAAGCCAGGAGAGGAAGCTGTGACAAAGCAGAGTTTGGCTCAAACAACGTTCTAACCATGAAGAGCTGTCCCCAAGTGGGGTGGGCTGCTACTGCAGACGGCGGGCTCCTCCCTGTCATGGGAGGTCTCCATGCAGAGGCTGCATGCCCACACGTCAGGCATTTCTGGGGAGGCTGAGATAGCTCCTGAGGTCCCTGCCAACTCTCTTAAGATTCTGACACAAATCCTCTGGAAACCCATAAAGCAACCCAGAAATGCCAGGAATGATGAGGCCCAGAAATGCCAGGAACGATGAGGCCCAGATCTTGGTATGCCTAAAGGGGCTTCTGGGGAGAGCCATGTGGACAAGAGATAGAAGAAGAAGCCTGGAGGAAGGAAGGCCGGGTGGGAGGCTGCTGCAGCAGTCCAGGAGACAAGGGACCAGGGAGACAAAAGGATGGAGACAAGGGCATGTGGGCCCTTTCTTTCTGGGAGGACGAACCTGACCTACTCTTAGCCCTACAAACAGGCTCCAGAGTCCTAGAGACACTGTGCCTTCCCCCAGGCCTTGGTCCTGAGGAGGCTGAGCCCAACTGCCTGTTTCCAAGCCTGCCTGATGTACCAGCCCATCCAGGGCCTGGCCTCCTTGGTGGCTGCCAAGGTGACAATCCTCCCAGGCACAGGCGGGTGTAAGCTAACAGTCCTCCCAAGAACAAGTGTAACCTGACAATCTCCCTAAGTCCAGGCGTAAACTGACAGTCTTCCTAGGCACAGGCAGGTGTAAGCTGACAATCCCCCTAAGTACAGGCGTAAACTGACAATCCTCCCAGGCACAAGCATAATCTGACAAGCCCCAGCCTCATCCTGGTCGGTGGGTCCAGCCCCTCCACTGACACAATTGCGCCACTCTCCTCTCATACGCGGCACCTCTAAGGCCTGGAAGGAGCAGCTGAGCCGCCGTCCTTAGGCTAGAGGACAGAATGCCGTCTTGTTGCCTGCCGGGGGAGCTTCCCAGCCAAGGACCCGGCAACTCCCAGGGGCCAGAGGTCTGGCAGCCACAGGCTCCAGAGACCTTCCTGTTTGTCGACAGGGACTCTGCCTCTACTTCTGACATTCGTGGGACCTAGGTTTGAATCCAACCTCTGACACACATGAGCTGTGAGACTCTGGGCAAGACTTCTCCTGGCCTCAGTTTCCCCAACAGCAAAATGGGTATAATAATCCCCACAGCACCTCCATCCCTGGGTTGGCCCAAATGAGACGATGTCTGTAAAGGGGGCCATTAGGGGGCCTAATGACGAGGCCGCCCCCATTTTACAGAGCCGGTAAGTGCTGGGAAAACCTTAAAGCCTCGTGTGAACGTCAGAAGTTTTAGGCTTTAGGGCATTAAGGGCCTGAGTTCGAATCCTAGCAGCTCTGTGAGGCTGGGCCAATCCAGCCACCTCTCTGTGCCTCAGTTTGCTAAGCTACAAAATGGGGAGAATACTATCTGGAGGATCCTCCAGGGATGTTGTGGGGTCCCAACACATCGTGTTTGGAAAGTGCTCAGCAAACCTTAAGGCATCACAGAGATGTGACTAGTTACTGTTGTAATCTTCCTTCTGCTAGTATTAACTATTATAATAAACAACTGAGAGAGACAGTGGGCACAGGAGACAGCAGGCCAGCCCAGGGAGGTCCTAAGCCCTGGGCTCTGGCTCTGGCTCCAGCTCATTCTTGCTGTGTGACCCTGGGCCAGTCACTAGCTCTTGGTGCCCAGGACTCTCACCCTCAGGCCAATCCTGCCACCTCATGAAGGCCCTTCATGTACCGGCAGCCAGAGCCCCTCCCCGCCCCCAGTCCTCCCCAGCTCCTTCCATCCATCTTAACACTGCTCGGTCCTTCCGTGAGCCCTCATTATACTTTAACCCCTCTGTGCCTCAGTTTATCAAGTGAGAAACAAGAAGAGGTGGGCATGATGGCTTCTCCACAGAAGACAGAGAACAAGCCTGGAGTCAGGAAGGCCTTACTTACCAGGGCTGTGAGCCTGGCCACGTCACTTAGGCCCTCCAGGCCTCACTTTACTCCTCCATAAAATGGGAGGGCTGCATGGGGTGACTGTGAAGCCCCTTCCAGCCCTCCATCTGGGATTCTGTTTGCCTTCTGACGAATCCAGAGAGGTTATTCCCATTTGATGGAGGAAGACATTGAGGCCCAGTGCGGGGAGGCGGCTGGAAGGCAGCAGCCCCAGCGAGGACGCTGTGCCAAGACCCTTCTCCGGGGCCTGGTCTCCTCTTCATTTATAAAATCTTTTCTTTTTCTTTCCCCTCCCTCTCACGCCTCCTCACTTCTAAATAACAGATTGAGCGGCTGACCCTCCTGGAACTCCCTGAGGTCTGCAGCCCTCATCCCACTGGAGCCTCGCAGCATCCCTGGGCAGCAGCCCCATTTCACAGATGGGATAACCGAGTCTGGGGACAGGCGCTTTCCTGGGGACCCGCAGCCGGGAAGGGAAAGAACCAGGACTCCAGAAGGTCTCCCGATTCCAAATGGGGGCTCCGGCCTCTTCTTGCTCTGCCACCCCATAGTTCTGTGGTTTCTCCAATAATAAATGATGGCAGAGCTGAGATGGGGCCTAATGACGAGGCTGCCCCCATTTTACAGAGCCGGTAAGTGACTTTCCCACACAGCTAACAGTGATGGGCAGGATCTGAACACAGGTCTTCTGACTCCGGCAGCACAGCTCCCAAGTCCCTCCTATGGAGGGGCCATCTGGGGAGACAGAGGGCCAGGAGAAGATGCACAACGGACTTGGCATCAGGAAGCCTTAGACACTAACTAGCCGTGTGGCCCTGGGCAAGTCACTTGACCTCTCTGTTTGCCTCAGTCTCCTCATCTGTAAAGTGGGGGTAACAGCAGCACGTTCCCGCCAGAGATACTGTGAGGATCAAATGAGATCACAACTGTAAAGCACTCAGTGTGGTGCCCGCACATAGTAGGTGCTGTATAATGGTTAACTACCATCACTACCGGCATCACTCAATGGAGATGGGGCACCAGGGGGCGCCATAACACAGCGTGTGGGCCTGGAGTCAGGAAGGCTCCTCTTCTGAGTTCAGACACTGACCAGCCGTGTGACCCTGGGCAAGTCACCTGCCCTTGTCTGCCTCAGTTTCCTCATCTGTAAGATGAGTTGGAGAAGGACATGGCAAACCCCTCTGGATCTCTGCCAGGAAAACCCTAAATGGGGTCACGGAGGCTCAGATGCGACTGAAAAGCGACTCACCAACCACATCCGCGTGATAATACTGGCCCCTCAACGACCTCGCGTGGCTCCCTATGGCCTCCAGGAGCAAATACAAATGCTCGGGTTGGGCTTCAGATACTTGGTACCGCCACCCCCCCCCCTTTCCAGCCTGCTCGCACCTCCCTCCCCAGGGCCCTGGGCCCCAGCCGTCCATCTCTCAGCTCTGACCGCTGGACCTCCCTGGCTCCGTCTCAGTCCCAACCAAAGCCCCCCTTCTGCAGGGAGCCCAGGCCGCTTAGTTCTGATGCCTTCCCTCTGCTATTTTCTGTAGATCCGGCCTACAGCTTGCACATATAATCTGTATGCATGTGTGCATGTATGTATGCATGCATGCATCTATGTATGCATGCATGTATGTGTGTATGTATGCATGTATGTATGTATAACATGTATGAGCCCCTTGAGGACAGGGCTGGCTTTTGCTACAGCTTAGCACAGTGGCTGGAACCCAGTAGGTACTTAATAAATGCTTAATGATCCACTGCCTTTCAAAAGCTGTGATGGCCTCTAGGGAATGGGGGCACCCCCTTCAGGGGCAGTCTCTGGGGGGCCTAGGTGGGGGAGGGGACTCAGCCGTTACCTGCCCTTGTGCGGCCGGCCTCGCTCAGGGACCCCCACGGGCAGCCGCCGGTTCACGGTGGAGTAATCTGGGTCCAGTTCATAGCCTTCATCGTCCACGCCCAGGCTCCTGTTGTCATCCTCGAGCCCATAGGGCTCGGGTTGGAACCTCTCAGGCTGGGAGCGGCTGCTCATGGTGAGGTCCGGGCCGCTGCCCACTGGGGGCACCTGGGGTTGGGCGCCGGGCGGCCCGTAGGCCTCCCTCCGGCTCGGCAGGGTGTAGCTGCCATCCTCAGGCCGGTAGCTGCTCCCGGGGACGTAGGCATAGCGGGGCCGGTAGCCGACACCACGGGACAGGCTGCCGTAGCCATCGGGCAGCTCGGTGCCCCCGTAGCCACCGCTAGCGTCGTGGGCGTGGAAGGAGCGGTAGGGCCCATCGGGGCCCTCCCCGTAGCTGTTGTAAGAACGGGTCAGGGTCGAGGAGGCCTGTGGCGGGAGGTAGCGTTCACCATTCTTCAGGTATCGCCGGTCGATGGAGTCCGTGTAGCTGCCCAGCGGGGAAGAGCCATCCAGGACCGGGAGCCCATCGGGCCCCAGGGGAACCTGGCGCACTGTTCTGGTGGTCACCGTCTTCACCATCTTGGTGACCTGCAAGGCAGAAGCCCACCATCAGCGGCTCATCTGGATTCACTGGACTTAGCACAAAGGGCCCCCAGACCATCCAGCCCAACCCCTGGAGGTTCATTCTCTACAGTTTTATTGGTGTTTTTCTTAACACACCAGGACTATTTCCAGAAATGCTCCTTCATGCCCAAGCTCCAATCCAGCCACCTAAGGACTCTTCCCTTGCAGCAAAGAAAGGCAAAACCACCGAACACATCAGCTGTGTTTCATAGGGTATAACATATTCTGTACCCACAGGCCCCCACCTCTGACGAGAGAAATACATCAACAGATGAGAAGAATAAATTCCAAGGTCACATAGAGAATGTGGAAACAGTGGGTCCCAGGACTAGAGATTTAGAGCAGGAAGGAACCCAGGTGATCAGTCACCCATTTTAGAGAGGAGGAAACTGAGGATGGATGATGCAGCTCCCCCAAGTCCTAAGTGGCAGAGCTAGGATTTGAATCCGGGACCTCTGATATCAGAATCCTGGGCTCTCCCCAGCACATCATTCAGCTCTCACATTTGCGCTAACCCTATCGTCACTGTGGATCCTTCAAGTAGGATGTGATGCTATCAGAGGCAGCTCTGGTGAAGTGGCAAAGGCCTCAGCTTTGGCATTGGCAGGCATGGGCTCAAGTCCATTTACTTGCTGTGTGATCTGGGGCATCTCTTTCCTTCTCTGGGACTCAGTTTTCTCCTGTGTAGAATGGGGATAACCATACTTGCCTCCCCTCCCTCACAAGCCTGTCACAAAGAATGTGCTTTGGAAAGTTTAAAGGGCCATATGAATAGGAATCATTTTTATCACTGGTTTCCAAGCTGAGTCAGCAAGCACAGGAAGCCTCCGCAAGCATGTCTGGTAACAATGTAGGAGGCTCCCATCCCAGTGGTCCTTCATTTCCATTAAACCAGGGACCTCGCTCGGGGAGCATCCATAAGCTTCCTCTTTTCTGTTAACACAGAAACCAAATGCACTGCTTCCTAAGCGTAGGGGAAAGGGGTGGGCGGGCAGACATCTGGTTGTTTTATGGGCAGTTATAAAACAGATCTAGGACCAGGCCAAGCACTCAGGGTAAAAGCATCCAGGGGCTCCCAGAGGCCAATTGGTGAAGCCTCAGGGCCAGTGCAAACCAAATGGGGTTGGGCCATTAGGCTCTGAAGAGAAAGTGGTGGGGGGAGGGAGGCTGGACCTCTCTCCCCTCACCGCCATAGTCTCTCCTGTGCTGGTTTGCAGCAGACACTTCAGGCCCCCATATAGCAGCAACAGTAGCCAAAGGCCAGTGCCAAGGAGTAGGCGGCTTCATGCCAGCATGCTCCGGGACAGAGGCCATTTATAACCACCTCCCATCCTCGCTGGATGACCCCTTCCAGCCTTCACAGGCCTCTCATATGCCCTAGCTCATCTCCTTGGGAGGGAGGGAGGAAGGAAGGAAGGAGGGACAGAGGCACAGGCTGCCCCCATTTCATAGCATCACCAACTGTGTCCTTAAGGAGTCTACATTCTAATGGGGGAATCATATTGGTTCATGAGACCTTTTTTTTTTGGAGGGAGGAGGGCAGGACAATTGGAGTTAAGTGACTTGCCCAAGGTCACACAGCTAGTGAGTGTTAAGTGTCTGAGGCCGGATTTGAACTCAGGTCCTCTTGACTCCAGGGTCAGTTCTATTCACTGCACCACCTAGCTGCCCCAGCATGAGACTGTCACATCATTCTCAGGGCTCCATTGTGGTAAGGTCAGCCTAGGCAAACACATCCACATTATATTATGATCCTGGCAAACTCCATCCTCCCTGGATCCTTTAATAGGCCTTGTACTGTCCAGCTGCTAGGTCTTTTCTCAGGCTGTTCCCTCTGCCAGGGGTGCTATTCCTCTCCCATCTCTGCTATAGAAATCATGCCAACCTCCCCAGCAGATGCCCCTCTGGAGGCCTCCCTCCCCCCCACACTCCCGGCATCTCCTCAACAACATATCTGACGAGGAGGTTTCTACTTGAAGACCGTCAGCCACAGGCAACTCATTGCTCTGGTACAGGGCAAAGAGTACTGGGCTGAGAGTTGAGTGGGCCTGGGTTCAAATTCAGCTTCTGTTACTTACTACATGTTTGATTCTGGCAGCTGGTGATACAGGGGATAGAGCCCGGGGCCTGGAGTCAGGACGACTTGAGTTCTAGCAGATCCAGACACTTTCTAGCTGTAGGGCCCTGGCTAAGTCACTTAACCTCTGTCTGTCTCAGTTTCCTCAACTGTGAAATGAGCATAATGAAAATGATAACAGCACCTACCTCGCAGGGCTGCTGTAAGGACTGAATGAGAGAATATTTATAAAGGGCCTAGCACAGTGCCTGGCACACAGGAAGCTCTTCCCTCCTCCCTCTCTCTCTCCTTCCTTCCTTCATTCCTCTCTCCCTCCTTCCTCCCCTCCTCCCTCCCTCTTTCCTTCTTTCTTCCCTCCCTCCCTTCCTTCCTTCCTTCCCTCCTCCCTCTTTTCTTCTTTCCTCTCACCCTCTCTCCCTCCTTCCTCCCCTCCTCCCTCCCTCCCTCTCTCCCTCCCTTCCTTCCTTCCTTTCTCCCTCCCTCCCTTCCTTCCTTCCCTCCTCTCTCCCTCCCCATCCCCTCTCTGAGCCTCAGTTGTACCACATGTAAAAGGAAGCCTATGGCCTGGGTGGTCCCCAAGGTTCCTTCCAGCTCTCAATCCATAACCTTCCTTGACTGTGTGACTTTGGCCATATCACCTCCTACTCTGGGCCTCAGTTTCTTCCTCTGTAAAATGAGGGGGCTGGGCCCGATGGTCCCTGAGGACTCTTCCAGCTTTCAGTCTAGGTCCTGATAACCTGCTGCCGAGTGATCTGCCCTGTTTTCCGTCACTCTAGAAAAGCAGCCCCTGCCTCAGGTATGCGCTCCCAGCCCCTCAGGCCTTGGAGACTCTGAGAAATCCTGCATTCAGCGCTGCCTGCCCCCATGCTGCCTCCAGCCCTGGCTCAGAGGCCCGCAGTGTCACACTGCCAACCAGGCCCTAACCACTAACACACTTCTGGGGGAGCTGGAGGGTGGAGAACACGTCCCTCATTCTGAGGGCCCATTCCCACCAGCTTCCTCATGTAGAGGGTCTGTGGGAGAAGGGATCCCAGGCTAGTGGGGCCTGTGCCATTGCCCCTGGCTCCCATCAGTTGCTTTCCCTTCCACGTCTCACAAAGATGCCCACGTTTATAAGATAGGGGATGGAGATGGTCTGAATGAGAGAGCAGCTCTGAAGTAGTCAGTCAACAGACAGAAATGCCTCCACTGTTACTATTGTCTGAGGGACTGTGGGGGCCTCTCGATCTCGGTTCTCCACTTTTCCATTCTGGGCCTCTGTTTCCTCAACAGTAAAATAAGGAAATTCATAGCCACATCAGATCTTAAACTGTATTAGAGAGCAGCGGGCATCAAAACTCCTTGGTATTGGGTAAGAAATGGAGTGGTGGATCAGTGGAAAAGGTTAGATGCACAAGACTCAGCAGCCAACAACTACAGTAATCCACTGTTTGATAAGCCCAAAGAGCCCAGCTTCTGAGATAAGACCTCACTATCTGACAAAAACTGCTGGGACAACGGGAAAACAGTGCGGCAGAAACTGGGCATAGATCATGCTGTATACCAAAATCAAGTCTAAATGGGTGCATGATCTAGGCATAAAGGCTGATACTGTAAGCAATCTGGCAAAGCAAGGAATAGTTTACCTGTCAGATTTATGGAGAAGGGAAGACTTTATGACCAAACAAGAGAGAGAGAATTATGAAATGCAAAACGGATCATTTTCATTACATTAAACTGAAAAGTTTTTGTACAAACAAAGCCAATACAATCAAGATTAGGAGGGAGGGGAAAACTGGGAAAGAATTTTTACAACCGGTGTCTCTGATAAAGACCTCATTTCTAAAATATATAGAGAACTGAGTCAAATGTATAAGAATACAAGTCATTCCCCAATTGATAAATGGTCAAAGGATATGAATAGGCAGTTGTCAGAGGAAGAAATTTAGGATATCTATAAGTATATGAAAAAAATGCTCTAAATCACTGTTGAATAGAGAAATGCAAATCAAAACAACTCTGAGGTACCACATGTCACCTGTCTGATTGGCTAAGATGACAAAACAGGAAAATGATAAATGCCGGAAAATATGTGGGAAAACTGGAACACTAATGCATTGTTGGTGGAGTCGTGAACTGATTCAACCATTCTGGAGAGTGATCTGGAACTATGTCCAAAGGGCTATAAAAATGTGCATACCCTTTGACCCCAGTAATCTTCTAGGGTTGTATCCCAGAGAGATCACAGAAGTGGGAAAAGAACCCACATGTACAAAAATATTTATAGCAGCTCTTTTTGTGGTGGCAAAGAATTGGAAATCAAGGGGATGCTCTTCCATTGGGAAGGGGATGCTCTTCCATTGGGGAATGTAATGGAATACTACTGTGCTATAAGAAATGAGGAGCAGACGGCTTCATAATAACCTGGAGAGACTTGTATAAACTGATGCCGAGTGAGGGGAGCAGAGCCAGGACAACATTGTACACAATTAGAGACACATTGTATCTGTGATGACTGACTGATAGACTGGGCTCCTCTCAGCGATGCTAGGCTACAGACAGCTCCAAAGGGCTCACGATGGAGAGGGCTATCCCTCTACAGAGAAAGAGCTACAGAGTCTGAATGCAGATGGAAACAAACTACCAGCTCTCTCTTTTGTGTTTTGTTTTGTATCCTCTTTCTCGTTCATTCCATTGGCTATAATCCTTCTTTACAACTTGACTAATGTTTAACGAGAAGGTATTTGTAGATCCTGTATCGGACTGCATGGTGCCATGGTGGGGAGGAAGGAGGAGAGGGAGGGGGGAGAAAATTTGGAACTCAAGGAATTGTGGAACTGAATGTTGTAAACTAAAAGTAAGTAAATAAATATTTTTGAAAATAAGGAAACTGGGCAAGAATCACGAGATCTTTTGGTCCTTCCACAGGACCCTTCATCGCCCACCTCCAAGCCTTTGTCCTCTTCCTCCCATCCTCCACTTCCTGGGATCCTTGGCTTCCCTTAGGACTCAGCTCATGCGCCACCTCCTCCAGGGGGCCTTCCATGCCCTCTACCCTCCTCTGTCTCCTCCTGTCTTACTCTGATCCATTCTGATTTATGTCCAGGTTATCACCCCCCATCTGAATGGAAGCTCTGCGAGGGCAGGGGAGAGTTTGGCCTCTTATTGTATTTACAATGCCTGGCACACAGTAGATGCTTAAAAAATGCTCTTTCATTCATTTATTCACTGAATAAGAGGCTCCACCACAGCATGCCAGTCAGTGGTCCTTCAGTCTCTGCTTGGAGCCCTCCAAGGACAGGGAGCTCACTACCTCCCACAGTAGCCTGTCCTACTTGGAGAGAGTTCTCACTGTAAGGAAGCTGGTCCTGACATCTGGCTTCCCTCTGCCTCCCAGGAATGCCCCTCTGCTCCTCCTGGGTCTGCCCTCCTGGGCCGAGCAGAACAAGGACTGGGCTTCTTTCTGGAGGCCCGCCTGCCCTCCTCTGACTCTTCTCATCCACAGTCAGTCAGTCAATGAATATTTAAGTAAGCAGGTCTTTACTCAGTGTGCCAACTGGGGCAAAGCTTCCTCCTGTCTACAATGAGAGGCCATGTCACTAGGCCTCCGGGTCCTTTCCAATTCTGGAGCTAGGAGCATCCGGAGAAGGGAAAAGAGGATGGAGAGGGGCCATTGCCCACTCAGGCATGAAGCATCTGCTGTGTATGAGGCCTGCCCTGATGCTAGGCTAGAGAGGCCTCCCGGAGGGGCTTGAGCCAAGTCCTAAAGGAACCAAGGATTCTAAGAGTTGCAGGTTGGGAGGGAGGGCACTCCAGGCATAAGGAAGAGCCAGTGCAAAGGCATGGAGGTGAGAGATGTGGAACGGCACGTGTGAGAACTAGTGAGCTGGCCACCAGTCCTGGATCATAGAGTGAGGGTGGGGAGCTGAAAAATAAAGAAGGTGTTGAAGAAGATTAAAGGAACAAGAAGGCTCAGAAGGGTCATGATGGCTTCCTTCAAGTATTCCAGGGCCATCCTGGGAGGAGAGATTAGCCCCAGAGGGCAGAACTAGGAGCATTGGATGGAAACTGAAAAGAAGTCTGAAGTCAGGAGAGACCCGCCAACAGGGAGCGCTGTCTCCCCCCATTAGAACGCATGCTCTGGGAGGGGAGGGATTCTGTCTTTGCTCATGTGTGTGTATGCCCAGGACTTGGCCTGACGCTAGAACTCGAGAGAGGCCCTGAGCCTTGACCTGGCTGGTCATGTTTAAGCCCAGGCCAAAGGACCACCGGTCAGGTATGTTGACGTGAGGATGACCCTTTGTGTCTGCTGGGATCCATTCAGAATCAGCTGCAATGGCCCATCTGACACTATGTAGGAGAGAGGCCTTGAACCCAGAGCTGGGGCCCTCCTCATCTTCACCCCCTTGTCCCTCAGCACCACTCTCCTGGGGTGCTAACACAGCCAGAGAGATGGTGACCTCGGGGGCAATTCGACCAGCACAGCCTACTCCAACAGAAGGCAGTGCAGCTTTGCAGTCAGGAGATGCGGATTCGAATCCGGCCCTGACCCTTCCTAGCGGTGTGGCAGAGGGCAAGTCTCATATGGGTCCCATATGGCTGTAATAATCTTGGTACCACTTCCCTCATCAGCTGGTGGTTGTAAACGTTAATGGCCGCAGAAATAGGGTCGTGATTCCAAATTATTAACATTATTACATGGCATTTTTCAAAATCATGAATGTCATTCAGGTATTACTCGGCAGGGGAAGGAAAAGGGGATTCTCGCGAGCACTGCCTCCAGCGCGTCCCACAGACTGGGCTCATTTCCTGAGCAGGCCTTTGCCCGCGGCCCTCAGCTTGGCCCCTGCCGTCCACGCCATGGCAGGAGTGTGGACTGGCTTCACTCAGGCCTCAGTGACCCGGCCCACTTCCCCTTCCCCCCCTGGGGCGCTGGCCATGAGCTGACCCAGCAGCCATCGTGGGCTCGCCCTCCCCAGCCGTATTGGGGAAAGCTGGAAGGCCCGGCCTGGCATCTCAGCTCCAACGGTCAGCAGCAGGCAGCCCCTCTTGGCCAGTCAGGAGTCCTGCTTCTGGCCCTTAGCTAGGGAAGATCACAGAACCTCTCTGAGCCTCAGGGGTGGAATGAAGAGGGGCAGCCAGGTGGTAAAGTGTACAGAACACTGCACTCAGGGCAGGGAGACCTGAGCTCAAATCTGGCACTGGGCACTTACTGGCCGTGTGACCCTGGCCAAGTCATTTAACCTCCACCTGCCTCAGTTTACTCATCTATAAAGTGAAGATAATAGCACCTCCCTCCCTAGGTTCCTGAGAAGATCAGAGTGTGTGTGTGTACATACATACAGATCTAGCCTGTGTGACCTTGGCTAAGTGCGCCAGCCTCTCTGGGCCTCAGTCTCGGCCTCTGTAAAATGAGAGGTTTGGCTCATATGGCCTCTAAGTCTCCCAGCTTGAAGTCTATGACTGGATGAACTTGCCGGACTCCCCTGAACGCTCATCCTCTCATTTGTGGAACAGGGAGTGTGATCCTTGCACTGGGGCAGCAGAAAGACTGATAGGCCTGGAGTCAGGAAGACCTGAGTTCAAATCTGGCCTAAGACACTTCCTAGCTGGGTGACCCTGGGCAAGTCACTTTACCCTGCTTGCCTCAGTTTCCTCATCTGTAAGATAAGCTGGAGGAGGAAATGGCTACCCCTCAGCATCTGCCAAGAAAACCCCCCAGTGGGGTCATGGAGAATTGGACATTCCTGAAGCGACTGAGCAAAGGCCCTGGGGCTACCCTGTTAACAGAGGGAAGGGCTTTGTGCATCTTAAAGACTGGGATAAAGCAGAAGGAGCCCAACACATAGCAGGTTCTTAATAAATGTTTACTGATTGATTATTTATTTGGGGCCAGAGGACAGAGGACCCCAAGACCATCCCTCTAGAGCTGCAGTGGTCCTTAGGGGTCCCCCAGTCCAGTTTTACAGAGGAGGAAACTGAGGCTTAAGGTAGGGGAGTGGCTTGGCCAAGGTCACGCAGACTGTAAAGCCGAGAGCCAAACCCAGACCCCTGGACTTCAGATGCAGAGCCCTTCACTTGCTGCCATTCCAGATGCAGATTTGAATTCCGTGTGACCCTGGGCGAGTCCTTTACCTTCTCTGGGAGTTTGTTTCCTCAGCGGTAAATTGGACGAGGTGGTCTCTAAGGTACTCTCCAAGTCTGAATCTGTCAGAGAGTCCTGGACCTGAATCAAGACGACCTGAGTTCAAATCCCCCATCAGACATTTACTAGCTGTGTGACCCTGGGTAAGTCACCTAACCTCTGCCTTAATTTCCTGATCTGTAAAAAGAGATGATAAAACTAGCACCTACTTCCCAGAGCTGTTGTGAGACACAAGGGAGACAGTATTAGTGTGGTGTCTGGCACCCTTCCCTGTGCTGGGGTCTCTCAGGCCCCTCCTCCCCGTCCTACCTCCTCTGGCCCTGGGGGAGCCGAGCTCCCATTCCTGCATGGCTCTGACTCCCCTGGGTTGGAACAGCTGATCCCGGTGGCCCTGGCGCTGCTTTCTAGGGGTCTCCACTTCCCCAGATGCCCAGGCTTGGCACAATGTCTTCTGGCCCTCGATCTCCAGCTCTTGTCTAGAGGCCTCTGAAGCTGTCTTTGTCGGATCCTGCCCGAGGAACGGCGGGTGCCAGAGAGAGTGAACCCTGCCTGGGCTTGGTTTGAGAGCTGGCTCTGTCACTGCCTTTCTAGGTGACCTCAGGCAACCTCACAGAGCCTCAGTTTCCCCATCCACACTGCCGCTGAAGAGATTTTCCCTGCAGCCTCCATTCCAGACAAATGGGCCTCCTCATCTCCCATCTGTGTGCCCATGCCAGGCACACACTCCTTCCTCACCTCGGCTTCCTACAAGAGCCCCACTTGACAAGCCCCTCCACGACACCCCCCCCCCCCGGTTTTTAGCACTCTCTCCCATTCAAAAGGATTTTCTTATACTTGGTCTGGCTCTAGTATTTATACACAGGACTCTATTTCTGGAGCCAGAAGGGACCTGGAGGACATCTGGTCAGTCAGCCAAAAAAAAAATCCCACATTTATTAAGTGCCTACTGTATACAAGGCACTGTGCTAAGTACTGGAGACACCAAGAAAGGCCAACAATGGGGGTCCCAGCCCTCCGAGAGCTCCCACCTGTTCAATGAGCACAAAGGGGAGGGTGCAAATTTGGGGAGGAAATGAGAAGTCCTGCCCTCAAGAAGCTTCTCTCCACTCCAGAGAGACAAATGAACACAGCCAATCAGTTAATGAGAATTTTGTAAGCCCTCCTACACTAGAGACAGGGAAAGAGACAGAAGCAGAGCCTGCCCTCAGGGAGCTTAGATTCTGGGGGAAGAGAGCGTGAAATACACATGAAATCAACGCCAAAGGCATTCCAGGGGGGCCGTGAGGTGGCGCAGGGAATAGAGCACCAGCTCTGGAGTCAGGAGGACCTGAGTTCAAATCCAACCTCAGACACTTACCACAAAAAACTAACCATATCGCCTTGGGCAAGTCACTTAACCCCAATTGCCCTCCAAAAAAACCCAAAAGCATTCCAGGAAACAAGAGGGACCCTGCACTGGGGGATGTAAAAGGTGACGCTCGAATTGAGTCCTGAAGGAATTTTGGAGCTGCAAGAGGTCAGAGGTGAAGAGGGAGTACATTCCAGGAGGAGGGGATGGCCTAAGCAAAGACTTGGCGATGGGAGATCAAATGCAGACGTGGAGCAAAGTGAGGAGGCCGGGTGGGTTGTAAAGAGAATGAGTGAAGACAGGCAACACGCAATTAGTCTGGAAAAGAGTGGGATTTAAATGCAAATCCATGGCCCAGCTCAGGAGCTGAGTAAACGTCCACAGAATGAATGAAAGGCAAGCTGAAGGCCCGAGAGGGAGAAGAGCATCACAGGTGAAGGGCAGAGCGTGGAATGGTGCCTGCCGCCATCATGGTCCATGAGGCCTCTCTCTATCCCAGGCTGCCCTCGTGTTTTATACAAACCAAAGGCCATGGAGGGATGGTGAGGTCATAGACATGAACCTAGGAGGGTCTTTAGAGGTCACTGGATTCAATTTTACAAAGTAGGAAACCGAGGCCCCAATTAAGTGACTAGACAGGGTCCCACGGGTATGATAATAAACATCTGGGGCAGGACTCTAACCCAGGCCTAGCTGTCTCCAAATTCCATGTTAATCTACGGCAGCCCCTGCCTCTGTTAGAGCCGGCTCGAGCCCCTACCCTCCCAAAGGAAGATTCCCAACCACTGGGGGTAGGGGGAGAGCCACTGCTGTCCGACCTTTGCCACCAGGCCCTCTCACCTTGGTCTCTGTCCTCCTGGTGGTCCCATCCTCAGACGTGACGATGGACACATGGGACGTGGGCGTGCCTGGGTCTTCCTCCACCGTCACCGTCTCCTCGACCATCTCCTGGGGCTCCTGCATCATTGCCAGAGACGTCTGATTGCCTGGACTTTGTTCCTAGGATGCAGAGAAGGGGATGGGTGGTCAGAGGCTGCCCTGCCTGGACGCCGTGGGGAGCCACTGACCCCAAACAGCTCCCCCGCTCCTCCCCCCCACATGCACACTCTTGGCCAGTCATCTTCTCCTTTAGACACAGCCACAGCCAATCAGAGGAGCGTTCTGCCAGGAGAATGAAAGTTCCCTGAGGGCAGGGACAGTTTGATGCCCTCTACACCCTTCACAATGGCTGGTGCGCAGTAGGCGCTTACATTAGTAAGCTCTCCTTCCTAGCTTTCTGGCCTTCTCACACCTTAGTCCCCTCCATGCTCTCTACTGCCAGTAAATCAATCAACAAGCATTTATTAAGTGCCTACTGGGTGCTGGGCACCGTGTGTCCAGCTGTCAGGGCCTTGTTGCCCTTCTTCACCCACGCTGTGCTGCCTCTGGTCTCTGTGTCTTTGCTCTGGCTGTCTGCCATGACCAACGGCGTCTCCCTCCTCACCTCCACCTCTAAGAGTCCTCAGGGCCCTCCAAGCCCCTCTCGGGCCCTTCCAGCTACACAGGATGTACCTTGGAGGAGCCCAGTCATTTAAAGGCCTCCCACATCAGACTGAGAGGGAAGGGGCCCGTCCCATCCTTCTCTGTCTCCCGCAACATCAGGAAGTACCCAGACTACAGCAGGTGCTTAATAATTGCTCTTTGATTGACTGGTTTAGCCCTAATGGAATATAAACTCCTTGGGGATGCAACTGCTGGGCATCTGTGCTCCTGGCTCTGCAGGAAGTACCAGGTACTTCGGAGGGCTTGTGGAATTAAATCCAATTGGCTATTTCCCAGAATTTGGCCCCAGACCATGGCTGGCCTTCACTGCACCCTCACTCTTACTGGGAGGTCATCCCAAGGCAGTGGCACCTTCCCCCCCCCCTGGGCACAGAGCTAACAGGGGGCTGGGCTTTCCTGCCATCCAGGCTCCACGGGCCTCTCTGCACCTCCCCACCAAGTCTCCTGGAGGGGCTCTCTGGGGCCAAGGAGACCAAGGCCTATCCTTCCTCCAATCAGCGGCCTTTGATGTGGCTGCCAAGTCCCTGCAGCCTCCTCTGCTCCAGGGTAAAGAGTCTCAGCTACTCCGGCTCATGCCCACCTAACGATGGCCAAGCCCCTCCCCATGCTCGGCCATGCCTTTGCTGGAGTCAGGTGCCTAGAACCGGACAGATGGCTCCCTCTATGAGCCGGCAGGGCCTTTGCTTCCCCTCTTCTCCCTCTGGGGCCTAGCACAGAGCCTTGTACCTGAGAAGTGCCAAATAAATGCCTGTCAATCAGTCAATGTGCATTTATGAAGCACCTACTGTATGCCAGACTCTGCTAAGTGCTGGGAATACTTAGGCAGAAATGAAACATCCCCTGCCTTTGAGGGGCTTATCATCAGTTTACACACTCACAATTACGAATAGAACTGTGGACGTGAAGCAGGAGGGCAGCGTGGCAGGGCTGCCTAGGGCTGCCCTGGCCAGGTGGGGAGATGAAAGGCTTCTGTTTGAGACCTCGCTGGCCTCAGTGCCAGGCCCCTTCCCAGGACCAGCTCTGAGATGCTGAGGGTGGGCCGGGTTGCTTTACTCTGGATCAGAGGCCGGTGTGGCCCTCAGCTTCCACCCTGCGCCCCAGGCTCCTGGCACCCTTAGGAAGTGAACAGCAGGCCCTGGGCAGCCCACCAGGGAGCCGCCCTCTCCCCCCCAAATCCCCTTCCCTACTGTTAGGGCCAGCTGTCTCCTGCTGCCAGGGGGACAAAGGCTGCTGAGGGTGGGCCGGCCAATGGTCGCAGGGTTGAGGGTCGGCCTTGGCTCTGACCCTGGACTTCACTTCCAGAGGACATCCAGCTCCCACCTTCTTCCTCTTTGGGCCAGCTCCCATGGTCCCACATCAAGCCTGCATTTACAGCTCATTCTCCACCTGGGGCTTGGTCCCAGAGGGCAGAAGGCCCTTTGCACAGAACAGTTCTTTAGCTCCTCGAACCCAGCTCCTGGGCCCCCAACCCCAGCTTTCTCTTCTCCAGATTCAGCACCCTTGTTCCTGTGACTGATGCTCCCACGGCATGCTCTCCTCCCAGAATGCTCCAGGTTTTCAACGTCCTTCATACACTGGAGCACTCGAGGCTGGACACAGAGCTGAGCTCTGACCGAGGCAGAAGACAGCTGGCGAGCTAGGTCCGTCTGCACTCTGGCCCCTCACCCTTCTGAAATATAGTCTGCAACAGTCTTACCAACCACATCATCCTGCCAGGCCCTGAACTCATAGTCCCAGGTTCGAATTCTGCCTAGGCTATGAACTGGCTAGGTGACCACAGACAAATGATTTCACCTGTCTGGGTCTGTTTTCTCATCCTTAAAGTGGGAGGGGTTGGAGCCAATGGCTTCAAGGTCCCTTCTACCTATAAATCTATGACCTTATTTTATTTTTTTTTTATTTTTTTATTTTCTTATTTATTTATTTTTTGCTCATTTACTTTTTATTTACAAGATTCAGTTCCACAATCACTTGAGTTTCAGATTTTCTCCCCTCCC
>CM053587.1:349954190-349989794 GCA_028646515.1 Pseudochirops corinnae
TCTCCTTCCTTCTTGAGGCTTGTAGAGTTGTCTTTAGCTGTGCATTGTTGAGGATAGTCCAGTTTATCAAGGTTGGTCATCATATGTACGATGTGTCTGTGATTGTGTACACGTTTTGCCTGGTTCTGCTCTTCTCACTTAGCATCAGTATGACCTTATTTTAAAAAATATTTTGTATACAGCCCAGAGAAGAACTGACTGCACGCGTGTGGACTGATAGACTCTGCCCCTGCATGACCCCAATCCAGACAAGGGGTGCGATAAACCTGCAAGGTATGAGACGGCCTCTTCCTAGGCCGTAAGCTCCGCAAGGGGAGGGACCATGGCGGAGCTGACATGTATGTACTCCAGCATGGGATCCTACACTGGAGAGGCAATGGACAGATGGACACAGAGGATGGAGGGAGGGAAGGACAGATGGGAGACACACGGAAAGGTAGACAGATAGATTAGATAGATGGACGATGGCTGGGTGGACAGAGAGATGGAAAGACAGAAGTAGAAATGGATGGATAGATACATAAGAAAGATAGATAAGAGACAGTTGGATGGGCAGAAAGCCAGACAGACAGACTGTAGACACAGATGGACAGAGAGCTGGGTGGCCAGACAGACAGATAAATGGAGATAGATAGGTAGCTGGATGGAGAAACAGACAGACAGATGGATAAGTGGGTGGACAGACAAATGGACAGAGACAGACAGAAACCTGAGTGGCTGAATGACAGCCAGGGCCGAGGGGCAGCAGAGGGCAGGGTCAGCAGATTTGGTTTACATAAGGAGATGAGCCCCCATACTGGGTGGAGTCTCGGGTTTTTTCTGGGCCACAGGGCAGGAGGTGGAGGGGCAGCTTCCCCCAGGTGTGGCCCTAATCTAGGAAGCATGACTGCATGGGCCAGCCCAGATCTCAGCCTCCAGAGGCCCAGGCCAGGCTATTTTCGACCTAGACGGGTCCGGAAGCCCGGGGGAGAATGGCAAACATCTCCGGTCACTCTCACGTGGGTGGCCGTGCCCCTGCTGGGTGAGCCTTCCCACCCACAATGCCAGAGGCTAGAAGGGCCCTCGGGGACCAAGAAGTCCAAGCTGTAGCTGAACAAGAATCCTCTGGAGAACGTCCCTGACAAATGGGCGTCCGTCTCTGCTTGGACACCTCCTGTAAACCAGGAGAACCATGAACAGAAGCACAGTGAGAACATAAATGGAAACCACTCACAAGGCAGTGGAAACCCAGTGAAAACCAACAACCAAGACTGATGCCTGAGAAGGGCAAACAGCCCAAACTCTCATCAGAGGCGGGGGCTGCTGGTGCTGAATGCTGAATACGCTCCAATCTCTCAGCAGAGGCGGGGGCTGCTGGTGCTGAATTCTGAATATGCTCCAATCTCTCAGGAGAGGCGGGGGCTGCTGGTGCTGAATGCTGAATATGCCCAGATCTCTCAGGAGAGGCGGGGGCTGCTGGTGCTGAATACACCCCAATCTCTTAGGAGAGGCGGGGGCTGCTGGTGCTGAATTCTGAATATGTTCCAATCTCTCAGGAGAGGCGGGGGCTGCTGGTGCTGAATACACCCCAAACTCTCAGGAGAGGTGGGGGCTGCTGGTGCTGAATGCTGAATACGCCACCAGACCAGGCATCCAGGATAGCTGGCGTTGCTTCTCCTTGACACACAGGAAGGTTCCAGGAGCATGGTCAGTGGGAGGTCATGTTGGGAGGGGATGCTAATACAAAATTGCAAGGTTTCTTTAGAATGACAGTGATAAGAGTGGCCGGCGTTTATCGCTTTAAGCTCTGCTTTGCAGATGAGGACTCATGTGATCCTCACAAAAACCCTGGGAACTGGGGATATTACTGTCTCATTTTGCGGATGGGGGAACTGAGGCAGACAGTGGTGATGTGACTTGCCCAGGGTCACGGTGTGAGCAGCAGGATTCAAACTTGGACCTTCCTCATGACGAGTTTCTTGCTCTGTCATCCATGTTGTCAGTAGCCGCTTCCTGTCGCCTCTCAAGGCCAGCCCTTCTACTTCTGAATGAGTCTCGCTGACTTTCCTGACGTTAAGCTAAACCAGAGTAGGCTGGGTGGTGTACTAGATAGAATGCTGGACTTGGATCCAAGGAGATTTGAGTTCAAATCCTGCCCCAGACACCAGCTGTGTGACTTGGGGGGGGGGGGGGGTTCTGGTTGCTTCGGTTTCCCCAACTGTCAAATCCTAAGCGCCGCGACCTCCTAGGGTGATTCTAAGGTTCCAGTGAGATTACAAATGCACGTCAGTGGTGACCATGATCATCTGCCCCTTTGCAAGCTTGCCCCTTGCTCTGGGTTTGGCCTGTCAGAGCCAGGCAGACCAAGGCCAAGCCCAAGACCATTCTCCTTCATATGCCTGTCAATTGGGAGATGGACAGGCTATCCTTTGGGCAGCCCCTTCTGGCTCTCCCTCTGTGATCCCGGGATCTGCCCTCAGGGCAGCCTCTCAAACAGAGAGTTCTCACATCCCTTGTCTCCCAGTCGTCATCCCACGTTCCTTTAGGCCATCCCCTGGTTGGTTGGACTCCACTTCCCCCAGGATTTAGCTTGGCCATACACCAAGAGACCTGGGGTCTCCTCTCATGCTCCAGGGAAAAACAAGTCCGACTCAGAAAACACAGAGGGGAGATCACAGGGGACCCTCAGAGATGACTTAGTCCAAAGAGGAAACAGGCTCACAGGACTTGCCCAGGGTCACACAGCTAGTAAGCAGGACTCGAACTCTGCTCTTCCTCAGTACAAACTCAGCACTCCATCTCTCATGGTCAAGGCTCAGAGAAGGCAGCTCACTCAAACGCAGTGAGCAGGACCCTAGGTGGAATCTGAGGAACTTCTGTCTGCCTCAGTTTCCTCATCTATAAAGTGGGGATGAGAAGAATACCAGCATCTAGAGGACCAAACAAGATCCTCAGTGTGAAGTGCTTGGCACAGCTGGGCACATGGCCAGTGCCAGGGAAATGTTAGCAGCCACCCTGTGTGACCCTGCACAAATGCCTTCCTCATCTGGCCTCAGGTTCCTCCTGCCAGACCCCAGGACCCAGCTGGTGATCAGAGCAGACAGAGGTGAGAGAGCCTGCAGCGTGGGCCCCAAGGGCCTCACTCCTCCCCACCCATGGGCCCTGGGCCAGCTGCCCCAACACCATCAGCTTCTTCTGCCTCCCTGCGGGCCAGCCTGGGGCAGGGAGAGCTGGAGGGGCAGCCCCGGGAGGCCACCGGCTCTCATGCACTGATGCCCCCTGCACAATCCCCCAGAGGATCTCGGGCGGCCCAGAGACCAGAAAGCAACACAAAGCCAGCAGGGCTTCCCAGCATCCCAATAAAGCCTGGTTTACACAGTTTAGGCTGATTTATGAGGCCCCTCAGGGCTCATGCCCTCCACAAGCACCACAATTTTCCAGTTAACTGAACTACTTTATATCTATTGTCAGGATCAAGACAGGTCTGAGAGGAAGGGAAGGACAGGGGTCATACTGCTGTGTGTCCCACTAGAATGGAAGCTTCTTGAGGGCAGGGCAGTTCAGAATACCAAAGGGCTGAGGGACCTTGTAACAGGCAGGCACTGGGGTACAGTGGTATCCCCTAGCACCCCATGATCCTGCTTCCCCAGAGGGCCATGCTGGGTTCTAAGGCCCTGACATCTCCTGTTCTAAGACCCTTCCCAGCCCTGACATCACCTGTTCTGAAGCCCCTTTCAGCCCTGACATCCTCTGTTCTCAGGCCCCTCCCAGCCCTGACATCCCCTGTTCTCAGGCCCCTCCCAGCCCTGACATCCCCTGTTCTCAGGCCCCTCCCAGCTCTGACATCCCCTGTTCTCAGGCCCCTCCCAGCTCTGACATCTCCTATTCTCAGGTCCCTCCAACATTCTATGGTCCCTGTATGGTTCCACATTTCTAAGGAGCCTCTGATTACTCATCCTGCTCACAGCTACCCCAGAGGAATCACAGGCTCAGATTTTCAAGCTTCCTTTAAGCTTCAGCTCCAGTGACCCCTACTGGAGGAGGCCTTTCCTGTCCCGTGCCCTTTCCCCTTCCCCCCAAGCTTCCATCCACTCTGTGTGTATCTTGTATATGTACGGATGTTTGCTGGCTCTTTCCTCCATCAGAACGTGGGCTCCTGGAGGGCAGGGAGCAGACGTTAGAGCTTTTTTGTTGCATCCCAGCACCTACCTCAGGACCTTGCATACAGTAAGCGCCTAATAAATGTGTGTGGATTAATTTAGGTTTAGAGTTGTAAAAAAAACAAGTTTCCCAGAGCCATCGGGGCAGGATTCTCAGACACAGAAGTCCTTAGTCTTCCAACAACATTTCAAAAATGTAACCATGCAGGATGGGGTTGCTACATGACCAGGCTTGTTAGAACTATGTGTAAAGTAAGAGTCAGTAAGACAGGGCCCGAGGGACTCTCCTGTGCGTAGTTCTATGGAGGACTTCCTGGGCTCTTGGCTGATTCTAGGGATGAGCATCATTGTCCCCAATTTCGCAGAAACTCAAGGACCTAATTCCTCAAAAGCCAATTGTACTTGAGAGGTATAGGATGTGACAGCTTCTTCCACAGACACAGAGAGAGGTGGTGATCTGCCTCAGGTCACACAGCAATGTTCTTCCTCTCTCATCTAATAAAGGGTCTGCGAGCACACTGAGGTCATACTTTAAGCTTCCCAGAGTGCTGACGAATGTGCCCATCATACAGATGAGAAGATGGAGGTTCAGAAAGGGACAGACTGATTCTAAGATTGCTGGGCTTGTGAAGGACCTTGGAGGTCATCCGGTCCAGTCCCCTGATTTTATAAAAGAGGAAACAGTTTCAGAGAAACCTGCCCAAGGTCACAGAGCTACTGAAGCACAGATGTGAGATTAGAACTCAGCTCCTCTGACTCCTTCCACAGCACCACACTGTCCTCCTCCAAACCATGCTGCCTCTGGAGGGAAACCATCAGTTTTCTCAGCTGACAGAGCTAAACTAGGTCTATTTGCATTTGGAAAATTAGCAAAAACCTCAAGTGTAAACATCTCATTCAGCTCTGATTAGAAACAGATTATATCATTAGCAGGTTCCCAGTCTCCCCTGCCAGGCCTGTAGGCTGCCCCCCAGACTGTAGGGAGAAGGCTAGGAGTCTTTGCTAGATCTCTGAAGGTCTAAATGTTCATACTGAAAATTTAACAACCAGATTCTGCTCACTCTGAAATTTTAACGACCAGATTCTGCTCACTCTGAAATTTTAACAATCAGATCCCAGTTCCAGGTGGCTCTAGCATATCCCTGCCTACTTTTCCCCTCCTTTGCTCCTATTTAGGGATTGCTGAATGATGCTGGATGAAGTCTTAAAACTTTGTTGACCTAGGCTACTACAAGTTCATGCTACTTCATCTCAAATGGGCCCTCACTGCAGCAAGACAAATTCTTTGATTTCCTGCTCCCTCCCTTTATTCTTTACCCTATTCTCCATAGTGACTGCTTCAAATGTTCTCTCCTCTCCTCAAGCCTCACAAAGCATGCTTCCTTTGACCCTCAAAGCTAAGGGCCTAGACACACACATTTCACTGGAAAGACGGAGGCCATCTGCTGAGCCCACTCTTCTCATTCGACATTCCTCCCACAACCTTGCCTGTTATTTTCTCCTATATGATGAGGTGGCCCTTCCCCTTGCTGAGGTCATCCCTTCTACCTGGAAGGACTTTCCTTCCTCTGTCATCCCCCTCTCTCACTTACCTTCAGTCTCTTCCCTTCTCCTGGCTCATTCCCGGTTGCCTACAAACATCTCCCCCATCTTGGAAAAAACCCTCCTTCGGTTCTTCCATCTCTGCTAACTAGCAGCCCATATTTTCTCTCTCAACTATACAAAGGGCCCCCACTTCCTCTCTCCCTTTCTTTGAAAACCTCTGCCGTCATCAACCTCATCATCCCACCTAAACTGCTCTCTTCAAAGTGACCAGTGATCTCCTAATCTCCAGGTCCAGTGGCCATTCTTCCATTCCTGACCTCTCTGCAGCCTTGCCACTGTCCATCAGCCTCTCCTTGACTCTCTCTTCTCTCTTGTTTTTAGGACATAGGTCTCTCCTGGTCCTCTTCCTACTTATCTGACCACTCCTTCTCTGACACCTTTGCTAGATCCTCTTCCAGATCATTCCTCTAATCATGAGTACCCATCCCGAAGGGCTCTGGGAGCTGCTTTTTTTTTCTCCCTCTATACTATCCTTACTTGGTGATCTCATCAGCTCCATGGGTTCAATGATCTCAATAAAGATGGCCCTTATACCTACACCCAGCCCTCACATCTCTCCTGAGCTACAGTCCAGCATCACAAACACTAGTGGGCTCTTCAAGCTTGGATGCCCGCAAAGCATCTCTAACTGAATCCATCCAAAACAGATTTAATTACTTCTCCTGTCTCCCTAATTTCTCTGTTACTGCTGGAGGCCTTCCCAGGACCCCAACCCAGGTGACATCCTTGATTCAATCCTTCTCCTGCCCAGATCTCCTCGGGTACCAAACCCTTCTCATACGCACTCCCCTCCCTCCTCCAACATGGCCATGGCCTTTGCGTAGTCCCCATAAACTCCTACCTGAACTACTGGGAGAGCCTTCTAAAGGGTCTTCCTGGCTTAATAAACTCCTGTTAGGTGTTTAGAGTAAATACCTACTCCTGTTAGGTATTTAAAGCCCTTTGTAGCCTGGTTCTAATCTATCTTTCCAACCTTAATATATATTAAATATATTTTAATTAGTCTACTCCCAGCACACTGTGGTTCAGCCTCACACAGGTGGGCCCTCACCCGGGATGGGTCCATCTGGGCTCTTTTGTAGAGTCTGCTCGCCCCACCCACCCACCCAAGGCCCAGAATGCTCCCCCCCCCCCCCATCAACCTCTTAGAATCCTCAGTTTCTTCCAAAGCTCAGCCAAAGAGCCACCTCCTCAATTGGGCCTTTCCAAATCTTCTTGAATCGATGTATCTGTACACGTATATGTTGTCCTTCTGATATGATGGGAATTGGGGGGGAGCAGGAGCTGTTTGTTTTGAGGTTGCTTTTTGCCTGTGCACCCCAATACCTAGCACTTGGCCTGTTAAGCACACAGTAAGAGCTTAATAAATGCTTATTGACTGAAGCTAATTGAGGAAATCTGGGCCTTAGTTTCCCCTTCTGTACAATGAAGAGTTTGAACCAAACAATCTTTAAGAAGCCTTTTAACTCCAAATTTGCAAGCCCGTGTTTCCAGCCTTATGCTCTATTTCTTCCCTCTTCTCATGGCATCTTCTAGCTGGAGGATCTGACTACCCCCTCCATGCCTTTGCTCACACTGTTCTCTCTTCCTGATGTGCTGTCCCTCTCTCCCCCTCCAGAGTTGAGGGCCCCTCTGGCAGCCTGAGGACACCTACGGACTCCCACAGATGAGGGATGGCCATTTGGCATCCATCGAAAGATGCTCCCTTCCCTGCGTTACCCAGTGAGAGCTCACTCCCCCTCTTGGCCGGCCCAACTCTCTCTATCCCACTCCTGGGCCCATGGCCCAGGAACCACAGGTCTTCCTAATCAAAGGCAGATGTTCCTCTCCCCTGGCCAGCTCCAAGTCCCAAGTAGTTAATCTCAAAGACAAATAGTGAATGTAGTGCCGTGGTTGGTTTGTCTTGGCAGGTACCCCGGCCCCAGCAGGGCCTGGCATCAGAGCCTGGGAAGGGGAGAGGAGAGCAGAGAAGACAAACAAGCTGGGCAGGGAAAGGGGCCAACACCCCGGGGGAAGGTGAGGGCAGGTTTTCAGCTGCAAAGACCTCAAAGTTCCTCATGGAAAAAAACGCAGGAGGAATGTTTGGTGCGGGCCAGACCCCGGCCCATCAGGCCTCTCTGTTATGGCTCCCAGAGGTCATCTGCGAGCCTCCAGTAAAGACCCAGCAGGACTGTGCCCCTGGCCGGCCTGGGGGCCAGAGCTGACAAATGACGCCCAGGATCCCGCGATGGGCCAGGACCCCAACTTGGCTTAAGAGCCATGTGTCAACACGAAAGCCTCAGATCAAAGCCTTTGGACTTGGAGGGGATGCTTTTCTTACAAGGGCCCTGAACGGTAGCCAGAGCCGGTACTACCCAAGTCTACAGAGGAGACTGAGGCCCAGGGTGAGGGTGTGACTGGCAGAGGGTCACAACAACACAGAATGTCCATGTGGTTGGAAGAAAGCCGAGCTCAGCAAGTCTACCCTCCCCATTTTACAGATGAGAAAACTGAGGAGTAGCGAGGGGAAATGACTTACCCACAATGACAGAGATCGCCAGAACACCAATTCACCTGCTAAGGTAACCTTGTCACAAAGGTGAGGAGACCAAGGCCCAGAGAAATCGCACGCTCTATGTGACTCGCCAAGTTAGCAGCTGAGCCTGGAGCCAAACCTGGGCCTCAGAATCGCCAGATGGAGGGGTGGAGAGTTCTTCGGGGATACTGAGACTGACCCTGTCATTTTACAGATGGGGAAACTGAGGCCCAGGGGGACGAGACTTATCTAAGGTCACAGAGTAGACCTTTTCACAAATGAGACAGTGAGGAGAGGCCTGCCTGCACCCCCAACTACCCTGCTCGCAGCCGACTCTGGGGTTCTGGATCGCCAGACTCATGGTAAGGACTGTTCTTCAGTCTGTTCCAACCCTCAGAGGGGTCCCCACCCACACCCAGGAGGAGGGGGCTCTGTGTCTCTCCCCGCCTGAAGATCAGCCTGTGGAGTGACTCAGGCCGCCATGAGGGTGGAACCCGAGGCTTTCTGGAGCTGCCCCCCGAGGTCAAGTCCCTCTCCCTCATTTTTCTGATGAGGAAACTGAGGCTCAGAGAGGTAAGTGACTTGCCCAAGGTCATTCAAGAAGCAATTAGCAGCGTCAAGATTTGAACCCAGGTTTTCTGGCTGCTTTTTCACAGAGCTGGGGCAAAGGAGGATAGGAACATGGGAAGCTATGACTGCACTGTTACAGGTGCACCTGAACTCTCCAAACCCTGAATGGGAACAAGGATACCCGCACACTCCCCCTCTGGCCCCACCCGCCCCTTTCTGGGCCTCAGCTTCCCCACCTGTAAGCTCTAAGTGTGGGTGCCCTCCACCCTCCATGTCTGCCCCATCTGACCCCAAGGGTCCCCCTCTATAGGCTCCCCTCAGACGCATCCTCAGAATTCTCAGAAGCAATTCCCAAGGAGACTCCGCCACTCTGGGGTGGGGGCAAGGGGAGCAAGGCCCTTCACGTATTCCAGAGAACCAGGGAAGGAAGAGCCCAGGCACGGCCCAGATTTGGGGGGACAGAAGCAGCTTGAGGCCACGGCCAGTGAAGCCAGGGCCAGGCCCGGGTCAGCTGTCCTCCCATGCCAGATGCTGGCTTGGTCTTGGCCTCAGAAACCGCTCACAATTCACGTCCCAACTCAGAAGGAACCATTGACCTTGGCGGCCAGGCCACTGCGGTCAAATGCAGAGCCTGAGGGGCCCCGTGGTCACTTAATGAGAGCCCACGGCCTGGCCCAGGTGCCGGCCTGGCGGAGCTGCCAGCCTGACTGGAGGGGCTACAGGGCCGCATCCCTTCCCCCACCAGACAGTGGCCAGAGCAGGATGGGAACGTGGTCTCTCTAGCTGGGTCTGGAGTCAAGAGAACACGGATCTCAGTCCCCGTTGTTCCTTATTTGTCGTGTGACTCAGCCAAGGCACTTGCTCTCTCATGGCCTCAGTTTCCCCATCAGGCTAGATGAGATGATCTCAAAGGCCCGTGCCTGGCTCTGGGCCTTGTATACCCCCTCTGCTCCTGGGCCAGGACTTGTCCTCAAGGAAGGGAGTGGGGAAAGTCACCAAAACTCCCTGAGCCTCAGTTTCCCCATCTGAAAAATGGGGCAAATAGTCAGTGCCTACCACAGGAGGTGCTATGAGGGAAGCCTCAGACAACCCTCAAAGGTCTGGCTCAGGGAGGGTAGCTCATCAATACTTCCAGGATGATTTCCCTCTTTTCTCTCTCTCTCCCTCCTTCTCTCTCTCTCTCTCTCTCTCTCTCTCTCTCTCTCTCTCTCTCTGCCTCCCTGTCTCTCTCATCAGACTGCAGGTTGGGGTTGGAGTGACCCTTCTGAGATGCATGTGCACCCATGGCCCACGCTTTCCCATCAAATCCATCCAGGCCCTTCCCCAGCCCTACTCCTGCCCAACCAGGGAAAGCAAGAGCTCGTTGAGGGTCACATAAGTGCTACCAAATAAAAAGTCACAGCTTAGAACTGAGGGGACTGAGCCAGGGCAGGCCTTCCATTTCACAGATGTGGAAACTGAGGTCCAAGAAGAAGGGACTTCCCAAGGCCCCTCCCAGCCTGCCATCCCCTCTTCTCAGGCCCCTCCCAAATCTGACATCTCTTGCTCTCAGGTCCCTCCCACCCCTGACATCTCTTGTTCTCAGGTCCCTCTCAGCCCTGACATACCCTGTTCTCAGGCCCCTCCCAGCCCTGACATCCCCTGTTCTCAGGCCCCTCCCACCCTTAGCAATGACATCCTATGCTCACAGGATTATGCATTTTGGACTGGAAGGTGCCTTGCCTCTGACAACCTCATTTGACAGCCGAGAGAACAGAGGCCAGGAGTGGGGACCACTGGTCTCCTGCCTCTCCTCCAGGGCAGACGGTGATGCCAGCACCCACCAGCTGCTCTCTGCGGACAGCAGCAGCCTGGCTTTCAAAGGATGACAAGATGAGGAATTAAAATGGGACATTTCAGCCTCTCATTTAACAAGTAGAACCACCAAACAATTTCTTCTCCTCTCTCAGTTACAGCTAATGCCTGAGATGATACAGTCCATTAGCTGGAATGGTGCGGGGAGACTGGCGGGGGTTGAGGGGGAAAGCGTGGGCCATGGGTGCACATGCATCTCAGAAGGGTCACTCCAACCCCAACCTGCAGTCTGATGAGAGAGACAGGGAGGCAGAGAGAGAGAGAGAGAGAGAGAGAGAGAGAGAGAGAGAGAGAGAGAGAAGGAGGGAGAGAGAGAGAAAAGAGGGGAGAGAGACAGAGAAGGAGGGGGAGGGGGGAGAGAGAGAGAGGAGGGAGAGAGACGGGAAAGAGAGAGAGAGGGGAGGGAGAGAGAAAGAGAGAGGAGAGGAAGAGAGAGAGAGAGAGAGGATAGGGAGAGAGAGGGACAGAGACAGAGAGACAGAGAGAGAGGAGAGGGAGAGGAGGAGAGAGAGAGAGGGAGGGAGGGAGAGACAGAGACAGAGACGGGGGGGGGGGAGACTCTCTGTCTCTGTCTGTCTCTCCCTCCCTCCCCCCCTCTCTCTTTCTCTCTCTCTCTCTCTCTCTCTCTCTCTCTCTCTCTCTCTCTGTCTCGTGCTTGGCCCTCTCCTGAGGGGGAGGTTGGGTCATGGCTAAGGGTTGATTTCAGAGGCTTCTGCAGGTCCTCCCAGGGCTCTGTGGCCACGCCAGGCCCACCCCCAAACTAGGGCCAGCCGGTTCTCACTGGGGTCCTTGGAGGTCACCCAGAAGGCAGCTGGGGTCCAGAGACGGGAGGGAATGAGGTCTCGGTCATAGAGCAAGTTAGGAGGACCAATGGATCTTAGAGCTGGAAGCCTCCTCATGGGTCCAACCCGTCCATTTTACAGAGGGGGAAACTGAGGCACAGATAGCAAATGACCTCCTCAGGGTCACAAACCTAGTCAGATCTCAAACCCAAGTCGCCCAGCCCCAAATCACCAGCCCCACGTGGTTTCCCTGACAGGAGCAAAGCGTCTCCCTCCGTGATTACAGCCACACATCATCTTGTCCGGGAGCTGCTATCATTCACCCACTTTACAGATGAGAAAGCGGAGGCATCAGGGTCACAAAGCTAGCAAGTGTGAGAAGCAGAATTTGAACTCGGGTCCCTGACTCTAGGCCCAGGCCTCTGTGCCCTAAACCACCCAGCCACCTGTCTCCATTTCTGGGCAGTTTTGAACGCCCAGGGAGTTTTCTCTCTGACTGAGCCAGAATCTGCATCCCTCCAACCTCCCCCATTGCTCCTAGTCACCTTCTTGAATTGCACCGACAAAGAGACTGAGGATCCTAGAGGGGAAGGTGTTTGTCCACTCTCCCACAGCAAGGACAGTTCCAGGGCCCCACAGTGCCGGTCAGAGGCCTCAGGTCTCTAGGGCCCCAGGGTGTGGCGAGACTTCATTTGGACACTCCCCCCGCCCTTAGCTGTGGCCCTGGTCCACTTAGGCCATGGCTCCCTCCAGCCTCCACGGCCCTCTCTCATCTGGGGCTCACGTCCCATTCACCAAACACCACGGAATATTTCTGTGTGGCCCAGCCCATGGACCCAAAGCCCTCTGTCCTGTAGAGGCTGCACAATTCTGCAGACGACTGTCCTCAAAGTGGACAGCCTCCCTCCCTGGCTCAGGAGAACAAGGCCAGCTGGGAGTCAGGCTACCTGGGTTCAAATCCCAAGCCAGCCACTTGGCCTCTGTTTCCCCAATATAAACATGGAGGTTGGGCTTGACCTTGCACGTCCAATCCAGCTCTGAGACTCTACAGGCCCAGGATCGTTCCAAGTAGCCACCATGAGCACCGCCCCCCCCCCAAGCAAGCTGGGGCAAGGCTGGCTGACTGACGGCCCGGCAGTCAGAGGCACCACCTGCAACACCATCTCCAAGGACCAAGCCCTAGGTCAGAGGGCAGGGAGCCAGCAGGGGTGGATACCGTACTGGAGGATGGCATTTGACATTCAAGGACAAACAATGCAAATCCTCGCTCTTGGGTTCCAATGAATTTACTTCATGAGTCAAAGACGGAGGGGACACCCAGCCTCTTCCAAGACCTTCCTGCCTCACACCTCTCCCTCCACGTCCATCCTCAACTGAGACCAAAGAGAGGACCCTTCAAAGCCTTCCCACCTTTCCAGTCTCGCCTCTCCTTCATGCACCAGATGACCCAGACACCCAGCCCACCGCTGTTCCTGGAACACAGCACCCATCTCCCACCTCTGGCCTTTGCCCAGGCTGTCCCTCATGCTGGGAACCACACTCTCCCTCCCCACATCTGCCCCTTTGTCTCTCTGGCTTCCTTGAACGCTTGGCCCAGAGGCTGCTGCTTTCCCACTATTCTCCATATCCAACAGCACCTTGTGTTTGACATGTGGCCCCCCATTAGACTGGAGCCCCCCTTTCTTCGTATCTCCGGCCCTTAGCGCGGATCCTGGCACGGTCCCCGTCATAACAACACTACCACCGATAAAAACTGTAACAGATCGTACAAGCTAATGCTTCTCTAATGCTCTAAGGTATGCAGAACTCTGCACACGGCTTATCGTTTGATGTCTTAACTGCCTACAATTGACTGATGTCTGAAAAAGATCTCGGGGTGTCGGTGGACCACAAGCTCAGTGAGTGCTGTTTCATGGGATATGGTAGCCCCAAACCGCAGCTTGATCTGGGGCTGCCTTGAGGAAGGCTGCGTTTCTAGGAAGGAAGGGGGAGGTGAGAGTTGCTTGGGGCTCCTGGTTCTGACCCCATCTGGATGGAGTCTTGTATTTGGTTCTGGGCACGTTTTAGGAAGGATTCCAGAGGAGCATGATCAGGGGGGGGAAGGGCCTTGAGTTGGGGCACGTTTATCCTGGAGAAGAGAAGCGGCGGGGGAGGATACCACGTTAGTCCAAGAGGGGTCTCATTACTGTAAAGGCTGGGGTTGGGGCCCTGCAGACAGGGCCAGTGGAAGCTGCAGGGGCAGATGTGGGCTGGATGTGGGAGAGTCTCCCTAACCCTTGGACTGGTCCAGATGTAGGATGGCTGCGTTGGGGGGCAGAGTTCCCTCCACTAGAGGTCACAGGATCGTGGCTCCCCAGTCGCCAGGGCCCTCGTGACGATCCAACCCAATCTCCTCTTTTATGGATGAGGACACAGGCCCAGTCACCTGAAGCCCTGGTCCTCCAACCCCAGGCCACCTCCTTGTCGCAGATGCAGGGGCTTCTACGTGCCCCTTCCCTGGCCTAAGATAAATGCAAGTAGGGCCTTGCACCTGGTTGGGAGGCTTAGGGGAGACAAGAAGGGAAGTCGAGCCTGGCTATCTCTGGGGTCATGCCCCTCCCATTCCGGCCATTTTAGAGAGGTCAGGGCTGAAAGGGTCTGCGTCTCCTCTTCGGACTCTGTTCCCTTCCCCGCCCTGTCCTCTCTCTACAAATGAGCTGCCAGAGCTCTGGGATTTCTTCCTAAGCCCTCGGAGGCGGGCCAGTCCCCAGAGCTACAGTCCCCAAAGCAGACATGCTCCTGGCTGCCTGAGCGGTGGAGGGGGAGGCTAGAGAGCCACATCCTTGAAGATGGTGGGCCTCTGAGAGCCAGGGCTGAGCCCTGGCCTGGGTGCTCCCATCCCCCACAACGTACTGAGCAGAGAAGCATACATTCCCATTGGTCCCTCTGCCCCAGCACCTACCATGGCTCCAGCTCCTGCCGGCCACCTGACCTGAGCCACTTCCCAATTCCAAGGCCTCTCTTGCTCTCTCTCATCCGTCCAACTGCCCCTGCCTGCGGGCTTTTGGCCAGAGATGTGCGTTTACCCCATTTCAACGCCTTCCTACCCCAGGCAGAGGTGGCCTGCATTTTCTCTTTTTTTTTTGTGGAGTGCCCTCCCTAGATCACCAGCTGGACTGGCATCCGGCTGCTCTCCAGAGCTGGCCCATGCCTGTGTCCAGTTCCTCAGCCATCCCAGACTCCCTAGAGCCCAGCTTCCTAGCCGTGGTTTTTCCATGACCTCCAGCCCCCTTCAATCCCCCTACCCATGTCCCCACAGCCTGGCTGGGGCTCCAAGTACAGCTTCCTCTCTCCAAGGTTTTTAACCAAACCTTCCCCAGAAAACACACCCTTCTCTGTAAGTGACTTTCCTTCTTTCTCTGAGGCCCACACAGGACAGACCCATCCCAGGACACGTGGGGCAGTAAGCAGCAAGGCGAGACTGGAACCCCGGTCCCCTGCCTCCAAAAGCAGAGCTCTTCAAGGATCTTAAGCTGGAATGCACTGTCCTCCTTCTCCCACAGACACTGAGGAGCTGGTAGGGAATTGTGAGCAGGGGGTGGCACCACCCGGGCATCCTCCTCTGCAGAGCCGTTGGGCAGCAGGGCAGGGGGGGATGCTGAGGACGCTGGAGTTTGAAAAATCCCGCCAGCCAATGGCCAGGGACATACCAGGGCCTCGCGAACACTCCTGGGATGGCGCTGGCGGCCAGCCAGGCAAACACTGAGCATTTTTTCCATCTCACCGGGCCTGAAAGGGAGCCAGGAGCTGGCATGTCTGCTTCCCTGGTGCAACGGGGCCCAGCCTTCCCGGCCCCCCCACCCCCACCCCAGCCGCACAAAGGAGAGCTGGATGGGGGGGGCAAATACCCAGCAGCCACTGGGCCTGAAAATCAGCCCGGCTTTTGGGATGACCCCCGGGGCGGCAGGGCCAGAGCTGGAAGGAGCTGCTGAGGCCTTTGAGTCAAGCCCCTTCCTTTCACAGAAAGGGGAAACTGAGGCCCGGGCTGCTGAGGAACATTAGTCTAATGATTAAGTGTAAGAACTATGGAATATCCCCTGACGCTCAGACTTTCCACTGAACAGAGATAAGCAGAGTCAGAATTATCGTGACAACAACAATACTGTTATAACCGTCGCGAGTTAAGGCATCGTTTATTTTTTATGGAACCAGATCATGGGGATGAAGGCCTGGACCTGTCAGTTTATCAGCACAGGGAATTCCCAGATGAGGAAATTCCCTCCCCCAACACGTCGGCCCCTTCTCTCCATTACTTACAGTTTTGGAGAGTTGCCTGAGAAGTGACTTGCCCAGGGTCACACAGTCAGTTTGTGTCTGACAGGACTGGAACTCAGGGCCAGCTCTCTCTCCACTACACCACACTGCCTTCTCTGGTAGGACTTACGTCATCCAAGGGTTATCTCCCCCATTTCACAGATGAGAAGACTGAGACTCACAAAGAGGAATATTCACAAAGTACTAACTCAGGTCCGCTGCCCTGAACTCAACTCCAGCCCTCTGCCCTCCCCGCTGGAAGAGCCTGGGTGGGAAGTCCAAAGACCTAGGCTCAAATCCCGCTCTGCTACTGACTCCTTGTGTGGATTCTCCTCCTGAGGAAACTGAGTCAGAGACAGGTACAGAGTTAGCTGGTGTCCGCGGTAGATTCAAACCCAGGTCCTCCTGATTCTGAGGCCTGCCCTCTGGCTAAAAGCTGCCGAGATTTGAACTCAGGTCCTTGGAGTCAAGATCCAGAGCTCATTACCCTCCTGAGCTCAGCCTTCTGTGGGGGAGGGGGGTAGGCCCTTGGCAGGAGGAATGACATTATTGTTTCTGTTCTATTCTCAAACAGGAAGGACAGAGCAGGCAGGAGAGAGCTGGACAGAGCGGCTGCCCGGGCAGCTGGATAGCTGCAGTCAGACAGGCCACGCGCCAAAACCAAGCACCTCAGGGGGCACTGAGCCCACACCAAATAGGCATCCAGCCCCTGCTTGAGGACCTTCAGGGACAGGGAACTCACTACCTGTCACAGCAGCCCAGGCCACTCGGGGACAGCTCCAACTGGGAGCTTCCTCTGGCCCCTGGCTCTGCCCTCTGGGCTCAAGGGCACGAGGCCAGCCCCCTTCCCCAAGCAGCGAGCCAGCCCCATGGGGCCCGACCCCCTGGGCACTTCCTGGCCCTTCACAGTCCCCCCAGCCCCTCACTGCCTGGGCTCTCTCCTCTGGACCTCTCCCAACACTGACTTGCCCATATCACAGCACCCAGAACTGGTCACAAGGCTCAGGGTGTGGGGGTGCTGGCCAGGTGAGAGGGCAACAGGCCAATGACCCTTCCAGGCCTGGACACCTGAGGTCACAGAGGTGACAGACTGTACAAAGGAAGCGGGCGCAAACCATGTAAGGTTTATTTTCTTCATTTGGGACTGGGGAAACTGAGGCTCAGAGAGGTCAACAGCTAGGAGTGGTCAGTGCCTTTGTTCCCCTCCCCTCCCAGCTGTTGCAGAGGCAGGCTGGAGCCAGGCCCTCCACACGCCTGGCTGCCGCCTGGCTGTCCTTCCTAAACTGGAAATGCCGGCCTCTGGGGGGTCTGAGCAGGGCAAAGGGCAGAGCGGGCTTGAGACACTCCTCCCTCTGGACGCAGCCAAAGATGGAGGGGGCTGGGCTCAGCTGGCTGCCTGCCCTCCCCGAGTCTCCAGAGTCAGAGAGGAGAACACCAGCCTGCTCCAACCAGACAGCCTCACTTCTGGACAGCGTCTGGGCAGGACTGGAGACCCCCAAATGAGAGGGGGCCAGGATGTTTCCTGGCGGCCGGGATGGTGGGGGGCCCACCTCAGAGGAAAGGTAGAGGGAAGGCATTTCATAAAAGGCTCCTCAGGCCACCAAAGCCACCCCTCTTATTTTACAGAAAAAGGACACTGAGGCCCAGAACAAGGAAGGGACCTCCCAGAGGCCTGAGGAGGGGCGTGAAGCCAGATTTTCCTGACTCTATCCAATTACCCCGCCTACCCTTATGTGCTAATTCTCAAGCTGGCCAGCATGGTAGAAGTGTGTGTGTGTGTGTGTGTGTGTGTGTGTGCATGTACATCTGTGTATGTTATATGTGTGTGAGTATGTGTGCGTGTGTGTGCTGTATATGTGAGTGTGTGTGCATGTGCATGTTATATGTGTGAGTGTGTGTGTGGTGTGTGTGTATGAGAGTGTGTATGTGCGTGTGTGATGTATATGTGAGTGTGTATGAGTATGTGTGCACATATGTGTCTGTGTGTGTGGTGTATGTGTGAGTATGAGTGAGTGTGTACCTGTACATGTGAGTGTCAGTGTGTGCATGCATGTGTGTATTATGTGTGTGTATGTGCGTGTGTGTCAGTGTGTGTCTGCACGCAACTTGGGGGAGGCTGGCAGCAGGTCAGGCCGGCCTCATGCCACATCCTGTTTTCTATCTTATGGGCAAGGCCAGGGCCCTGGCCACATCCCACAGGTCCTGTCTCGGGCAGCCTAGCCACAATGACCATGTGGCCGCCTGGCCCTTCTACTCTCCTCAGGTCTTGGCATTGTCACAACCTCCAGGCCCTTCCTGTCTCTAACCCAGCTTTTCCCAGCTGCCAAAATCTCCTCCTACAGGGAGGAGACCTCGGCCCTCCCCTGCTCACAAAAGCTAAATGCCTCCCTAGACCGGCATTCGAGGCCCTTTGCCATCAGCACTGGCCTACCCTCCCATACACGTCCTCTGGGCTCTGACCAAAAGCCTCCATTCCATCTCGCCCTTCCTGGCCCCAGGCACATGTGGAGGGAAGCCATCCCTTGTGCCTGGGAGGGTCTCCCTGGGTCCTGCTCCCTCCCCCTCCATGTCTCCCTGGCTTAGGACAACCAGAATTATGAGGGGCCCTCCCACAGCCTTTTAACCTGCTCCTCCAGAGTGAAAGGTGGACTTGGCCTTTCTCTGCCCCCAGCATCCATCCCTAAATCTCTGCAATGGAAGACCAGCGAGATTGCCACATGTGTAGGACAGGAGGCCCCTCGGTGGCATTCCCTGTGGGCTGCCCAGTGTCCCCTTGAGCACTTCTGCTAATGGTGAGCTCATCACCTTGCAAGGCAACCCCTTCCTCTAATATTATTATTCCTTATCACAGGGCTGGGGAGGATCTCAGAGATCTGTCGCCAAGTGCTTCTTCCCTTCCCTTCCCCTTCCCCTGGGAGGTGGGCAGCCTGGGGGACATAAACCCCCTTTTGTAAAAACCCTCAAAGCCGGCATCTAGGTAGAATCTGAAGGCTTGTGAAGCGCTTTATACAGGCTGGGGCCTCCCCAAAGACTGTGAGCACTGGTGACGCCATGGTTATGATGATGCTTATTTCACAAGGGGAGGAAACCAAGGCTGGCCCAGAGACAGTAGGAGAGCTCAGGCCTTCTTGACTCTAAGAACCATGGGGCTGGAGGGGAGCTCAGGGACCACCAACCCGGACCCCCGCATTCTATAGCAGAGGGGGCAACATCTGTCCACGTGCATCATGGGATGCCAGAGCCGTCAGAGACCTTCTACTGCAACCTCTCTCAGTGTACTGGCCCAGGAGCCAGGAGACCCTCAGTCCAGCCTGCCAGATGAGGAAGCGCTGTCCAAGGTGAAGGAGGGTGAGAGCAGGGCCTGAGGCCGGCCCTGGAGCAGCCCCGGGGCCTCCCCTCCTGGGGAGCTGCCTCAGGGCATCCCCCCAACTCCTGGGGGCTCCTCGGGGGCCCTGCTCCAAAGCTTCCTCGACTTCCCCATCGCCCGCCCAGCCAGCTCTTCCTCCCATGCCCTCTCTACCATGGGAAACTGGCCTGAATCAGCAGATTTCCCTCCAGATAAAAGGGAGCCCCTTGGGGCACAGTGCAAGGCACTCCCCTAGGGGGAGGGGATAGGGGAGGAATGACCCAGATAAAGCCAAGTTGCTAAGGACAACTGGCAAATGGAATGTGATTTTAGCCCCAGAATATATTAGCATATGTTTGCATATATTAAAACAAACATCTTTTAAAATAACTCCTCTTTCCCCTCCTGAACAGGAAAGACTAAGGCGGCCCATATCAGCAGCCAGGAACCCAAGTCCTTATGGAGAACTGAGGCCCCAGGAGGTCAGGTGGGCCTTGACCAAAGGGGGACCCCAGACAAGAAGGGGGTGGGTGGGGAGCTCTGCTGTGAACAGTCCACCTTAGGCTGGCCTAAGAGAGAAGCTCAGCCTGGCCGGGTGGGATCGCCCCCTTTCTAGGCCCTGGAAAAGTCACTATTCCTCTCTGGTCCTCTCTTGACTCTCCATCCAGTGGTCCAGACTGGCCCAACGGGTCACTTCCCTTAGCCTCATAGCCTCCCGTGGCCGGTGAGTTGAGGGAGGTGCCACCAGAGCAGGGGTGAGGAGGAGAGGGCTGTCTCCCCTTGCTCAGTTCTCACTCTGGCTGTCTGACTTCTGGCTGGCTGGCACCATGAGCTGTTCAAGAAGCAGGGGGGTGTGTAAAGAAAGACTTCCCAGTTCCTGGGCAGAGTTCCCCTGGCCATTATCCCATCACATGATGGATCCCAAACACGACGTTACACACCTAAGGAAAAAGAGCAGCTCATTCATTCATCCCGTGGCTCAGGGCACCATGCAAGCTTGGAAAAAGCAGTGGGATCACTCACAGAGCACGGAGCGGGAAGGGTCTTTACACAGAGATTCCCCATTTACCAAAAAGGGGACTGAGGCCCAGAGATGGTGAGGAACTTGGCCACAGCTGCTCAGCAACCCCCAGCTCTCCTGATTCTCAACTGGGGCTCTCTGCGCCCCCATGGGCTGCCCCTCCCAGGCAGAGAAGGCCTCCCCTCAGGCAGCACCAAGAGAAGCAAGGCCACCAGCAGGCCTCTCTGCAGCTCCCCTCCTCCCTGGTACTCAATCCTCTCTTCCTCTTCCCTCTCCCCCCTCCCTCCTTCTCCTCTTCCTCCTCTCCCCAGCTACTGGCTCCCTTCTGGCTGCCCACACAAACACAAACAACCCTAACACCTTCTTTCATTCAATTCCTGGGGAGCAAGTGGTCTACACTGCCTGCCCCCACTCCTATCACCACCCAGGCTCTGGAATTTCTTGAAATCTGGCTTTGACAAAGCTTGATGGACCAGGCTCTCTCCAAGGTTACCAGTGAGATCTCAGGTGCTGGAACCCAAGTCTGCTCTTGGGCTCTGTCCTCCCAGCGTCCCCCTTCCTGGAAAGCTAGCTTCCTTCCTCCCTTCTCTCCTCCCTTCCTTCCTTCCATCCATCCTTCTTTCCTTCCTTCCTTCTTCCCTCCCTTCCCTTTACTCTCTCAGCCCTTCTCCCCTTCTCTCCATCTGTCCCTCTCTGTCACCATCTCTCTCCTCCTGTCTCTGTTTCTTTTCTCCTCCTCCCTATGTGACATCTCTAGGTGGTGCAGTATTCGGACCTCAGACACTTGGGCAAGTCACTTAAACGCTGCTGGCCTCAGTTTCCCCACCTGTAAAATGAGAGCATGTTACAGTGGGGATTCCTTTGTGTATTGGCTGGATCACACAGCCACTGAGATGCCTTCCAGCTCCCAAATTCTATGACTGAGGCTTGGTGACCCAAAGGCCCCACTTCAGCTCACAATCTGGGCTCTCCCAGCTCTCCTCCCATCCCCCCAGGCCCCCACAGCTCTGTGATCTCATCAAGGCCCTAGAGCTCACCAATCACCTCTAGGCAGAGGACTGCCCAACCTCTGCAGACCCGAGCTTTCCCCAGGTGCCCACCTGTCCACTGGACATCTCCTAACTGGCCACCTTGCCTGCCTCTCCCCCCTTGAACACATCCACCACAAAGTTACCAAGATAATATGCCCAGTACACCCGTCTAACTGTGCTTTGAAACCTTCCTACAGTGGACTCCTACTGTCCCTCTGGAACAAAACGAAGGCTTTGGCCGCCTGGAATTTAAGGACCTCCATAATGGACTGTCCTCACACTCTACATTCCAGCCAAGTGGACTACTAGTGGTTTCCTGAGCTCACCTCTCCAGTCATCTCCCACCTCCATGCATTTGCCCAGGCCTTTCCCCATACCTGGAACAGAAATCTTCACCTCTGGCTCCAACTGCCAGAAACTTTCACTTCCTTCAGGGCTCACCTGAGTTGTCATCAGCGTTGTCTGATTTGGGGGGAGGGTGAGAAGGAGGAAGAGGATAAAATGTGTCCCCTTCCTTAGGAAATTTTCCTGGGGTACTCTGGAGGTCCCCTAGGGTTCAGAGGATCTTAGAAACCTCTGCATTCAGCATCTATTTTGTGCCAAGCATTGAGGCTAGAAAAGAACACAGTCCCTGCCCTCATGGAGCTTATATTCCAAGGTGGGGGGCGCCAGGACTAGGGACAACATGGCACGTACAGCCAGTCTGTTATGCCACACTGCTCATTCTCCTCCCCCGCCCCTCCAGGCCTTCCAATGCTACCCCATCCATCCCCCTATACTGCATTCTGCATCCCCCAGGCCTTGCAGAACCTAGGAGTCATATCACTAATACACCAGGCTTGTCCATCTGTCCTTCTCACTACAGGTCACGCTGAACCCACAGACTTCTCCCATCCCAGATGACTGAAGTGACGTCTGTTTCCAAAGCCTCTGCCCTGTTCTGGCCCTAATCTGACAAAAGACCAGTGATAGAGGAACAACAGGCCCTCTCCCAAATGTGCCTTGACCGAGTAGGAAGAGCCTGGCCAACACAGTTCAAGATGAATACCCTGTCAGCGGAAGCCACACTTGGCCCTGTCCTTGTCCTAGAGGTCAGGGGTCTGACAAGGTGAGGGGGCTGGGGATTCCAGACAAAGAGCAGCCCTGGGGGGCCCTGGGCCTGGCAGGACATTGGCCTGAGAGAAGACACTCCACCCCCCAGCCTCTGTTCCATCATACACAAATTGGACAAAATAATCCTGGTCCAGCCTTTCCCACAGCGCTGTGTTAGAATTAACCTCATTCGAGGGTCTCAAGTCCCACAAATATTTGTTAAGAATAGAAGTCCACAGGTGCGGCTAGGTGGTGCAGTGAACAGAACACCCACCTGGAGTCAGGAGGACCTGAGTTCAAACCCGACCTCAGACACTTAACATAAAAACTAGCCGTGTGACCTTGGGTAAGTCACTTAACCCCAACTGCCCTGCCTTCCCCCCTCCAAAAAGAATGATAATAGTAGTCCATCAACAAGCATTTATTAGCAGTAACCGTTAACTAGCAGAAAATGAAAGCAAAGTGGCTCTGCCCAAATGGGCTCTAATCAGCACCACAGACTTTTCTATAGTGTTTCAGGATTTCTCTCAGCAGCCTGGGAGAGGGATGCTATGATTAGCTCCATGCTGCAGATGAGGAAACTGAGGCAAACAGAGTCACCCAGCAAGGTAGTTTGGTGGCTCAGTCGAAAGAACCCTGTAGTCAAGAAAATCTGAATTCAAATCCTGCCTCAGACATTTACTGACTGTGTGACCCTAGGCAAGTCACTTAACTTAAAGGCATCCAGGGAACTGGGTCTGGAGTCAGAAGACCTGAGTTCAAATCCAGCCTCAGATACTTACTGACTGTGTGACCCTGGGCAAGTTACTGAACCGCTGCCTGTCTCATCTGTAAAATGCACCCGCTTCCCAGGGTTGTCAAGAGGTTGAAACGGGATTTTATTGGTTAAGAGCACTTTTCAATTCTTAAAATGCCAATGACTAGTGCAAGGACTACTGGGCCCATTTTACAGATGCCAATGCATTACAGAACTTAGCCCAAGGCTACAATCCTGGAAGGAGCCAAGTCCGAATTGGAGCCCAGGTTTCCCCTCTCTTCCCCCTATGCTACAACCTCCCATAAAGACTCTACACCCAGAGAAGGAAGTGGTCTGGGAAGCCCCACACATGCCACATGGATGAGGGGGGAGGCTAGGGGAGGGTATCACTGCTATTATCCCATGTATTCATTCATGTAGAAAATAGATGAGCCTTGCTCTGCCTGGGCCCTGAAGGGAGAACCAGGAGCAAGGTGACATTGCAAAGGGGCAAATTTAGGCTTGAAGCTGACAATGAGGGGGGCTCCCCAGAGGTAGTGAGCTCCCCATCACTACAGTTGTTCAAGTAGAGGCCAGATGGCCTCCTAGTGGAGGCTATTGCAGTCAGACATGGGTGGGATCAGGTGGCTTCAAAGGCCCCTCCTAGCCTTAACATTCCTTGTTCCAATCCCTCCCACCCCTGACCTTCCTGTTTCTAAGGTCTTTCCCGGCTCTGACATTCCCTGTCCTCAGGCCCTTCCCAGCTCTGACATCCCCTGCTCTGGATCCCTCCCCCAGCCCTGGCATTCCCTGTTTCAAGGGCCCTCCCAGACCTGACATCCCCTGTTCTCAGGCCTCTCCTAGCTCTGACATCCCCTGTCCTCAGGCCCCTCCTAGCTCTGACATCCCCTGTCCTCAGGCCCTTCCCAGCTCTGATATCTCCTGTTCTAGAGCCCTCCCCCAGCCCTGGCATTCCCTGTTTCAAGGGCCCTCCCAGCTCTTTTCCTATGGCTCTACGAATAGCCCAGGCCCAAGGTGCTAGGAGTCTAGCCTGGGCCAGGGGCCAGAAGGATGAAGAGGAGGGGATGGATGGGAGGGCTAATCCCTAGGCCATGAACGCTACGGATCCCAGAATCCCACAGGCCCAAGCCCAGCAGGGACAAAGTGACAGAGGGGCCGAGGCTCTGGGCCCCCACCCCCGCCCCCCCACCGGGGAGGATGAAGCCTCTGCCTGAAAAGCATGTTCTCGGTGAGCACACAAATAAACGCTGTGCGAGCCCACGCGGTGGCCACGGAGAAAGAGGCCCATCTGTGACTTCACAGTGTCTAAAAATGGCCTATGACTTCACTTGGGCTGATCTGCCGATGAGAGGAGGGGGGCAGCCTGCCGATCCCCCGGCTGCTCCAGATCAAATTATGGCCTTGGCTCCCAGGCGGTTTCTAGAGCCAGTGCCCAGCAACATGGCTGAGGAAGGGTCAGCAGCGAAAGCAGAGAGAAGGGGAGAGTCAGCACGGCACAGGGGACAGGGCCCTGGAATGAGAGCCACCAGTTCTGGATTCGAAAGCCACTTTGTAACCCTAGGGTGATGGCCTTACTGATCTCATCTTTAGTTTCCCCATCTATAAAATGGGGACCATCATCCTCGCCCTTACTCTACCACTAAGGAAAGCCCTCTAGGAATCTTGGACAGGAACCGCTAATCCCAGCCCTGGCCTTGTTGATGGTGAATAGTCAACTGGTCAACTTCCCCAACCCTGCCCCTACTGGCTCCCAGGTTCCATCATCCATTCAACCCAACAAGGCCAAGGAACAGCTAGGTGATGAAAAGGAGGCCGGAGGATCACAGGCAGGATTAGAACCTGGATCTTCCAGCCTCTGTTCTCCCAGGCTGGCCAGGAGGAGAAAATGGCAGCCTCCCCCAAGAAACTCAAGCCAGCAGCGTGGTGACGGCGCGGCGGTGTCTGCGTTCAACTGCTTCTCACGGCTCAGGTCCTTGGCCAAATCACAAAAGGACAACATCTCGGCGTCGCAAAAACTGGAGGCCTGTTTGGCTACAAAGGAGAGATTAATTTCCCTACATACGTGTGAGGGCGGATGTAAGAAAAAAGCTGCCATCTGGGTAATCTCTGAATTTAGAAATGTAATCTGTATGTTTCAATGTGATTAAAGGCAATATGATCCGGCTGGAATCCAACACCTTTCTTGGAGCTGACCCAGAAAATGGCGACCCACAGTCCCCAGACGTTGAGTGGTCACGATGGGATGCCATGGAAATCTGGAATCCTGGAATCTTGACATCTGGGGAGGCCTGAGAGGGGTCTCGAAATTCACCATCCCGGACAAGGCACCATCCAGCCTCCATCTGAAGACCACCGTGGATGGGAAGCTCACTCCATCTTTGGCAGCCCATTCCACTTTGGGACAGTTCTCCTTGTTAGGAAGTGACGCAGACATCTGGCCCAAATCATCCCCTCCATCACTTCTTCCTACTCCCTGTTCCTGGTTCATTGATGCCACTCCCCATCTTTCACCTCCATGCCTTTGCACTGGCTGCTCCCCACGCCTGGAGTGCCCTCTCTCTTGACCTCCAATTCCTGGCTTTCTTTCAGACTCAGCTCATGCACTGCCTCCTCCAGGAGGCCTCCCTTGGTTGCCTCTCATCTGCTAGGTCTTATTTGCATGGTTTTCTCTGGACTAAACCACCCCAAGAGTTTCTTCAACTGGTCTTCATATGAGTCAACCAACATCCATATTTGTTCAGCTCCTGCTAGGTGGTGGTCTGTAAGCCTCTCATGATGCTGGTCATTGGCAGCTGGCATGACAATGGAGGGTCTGAGCTTGGAGGCAGGAAGAGTCTGAACCCGAGTTCAGATCTGACCTCAGACACTTATTGACTGTGAGATTCTAGACAAGTCACTTAATCACTATTTGACTCAATTTCCTCAACTGGAAAATAAGATTAATAGCATCAACCTCATAGGGTTGTCAGGCGGATTATATGAGATCATATTTGCCAAAGTGCTTAGTGGGGTCCCTCTATAAGTGCTCATTCTGCCCTTCCCCGGTCCTCAGAGGAGGCTTCACAGAGATCTGGAACCCAAGTTTGGCCTTAAAGGACGAGAGGAAAATACTTTGGCAGATGGAAATGGGGGAAAGTCATTCTGGGCACAGGGGATAGTGTGAGCAGAGAGCGGAAGTGGGAAGGTAGGATTAAAACCCAGGACCGAGAACATGCACTTGAACTGGAGAGGAGAGGGTGTGAATCAGGCACAGCAGGAGATAAGGTCAGTCTAGTCTTGGAGGTGCCAGAGTAGAGTTTCCTACACTGCCTTGCTTACCCCAGTCCCACCAACATGCAGCCCTGGCTCCCATCCTCCATCAGCAGAATGTCAGAGCTCACCTGGCCTCACCCTCCTCTCCCCCACTCCTCGGATGAATGGAAGAAGCTGAGACCCCAGGCAAGCTCACATAACTGCCTTCCCTTCTGTACCCAGCCTAGATATCCTAGAGGGCTGCATCCTCTAGGGTCCTAGGGTCTTTTGCCCTGGCTGTGAGTGGCACCCACCCCTGGCCTTGGAAAGGAGGGAGGAGTCACCTATCCAGGGAATCTAGGCCTTTGTGACCCCTCTCTGGGCCTCTGCCTGCTCCTCTGTGAAATGGGACCAGCTGATCTTTGGGAACCTTCCAGTCCTAAATCCTGGGCTTGTCTCTCCTAGAATAAGGGAGCAGATTGGAATGAGGATGCTGAGGCCCAGAGAGGGCTGGGGATCTGACCAAGGTCATACACCTTGCTCGTGGCAAAGACAAGACTCAAGTCTCTAGACTTTGAATTCATGCTTCATCCTGGATCTTCCCTCCCCGTCTCCAGTCTCCAGGACCAAGTTGAGGGCTGGGTTGGTGGAGGGGGATTGCCAAGGGTGGGCATGACCTTTCCTGGAAACTACCGGCCCTCGGCTTTCTTTTCCCTGAGGACAGGGCCTGCACTGCTGGTTCCTGGAGCCCCTGAGCCCTTGTTCTAGCCTGCCCTGGGCTGGCCCAACCCCAGAGTACACAGTGAATGGGAAAAACCAATGGCTTGGCATGGTGTGGATTTTCTGACAATAGAAGGTTTCAGCTCCCTCCCCACCCCCACCCCCACCCTGCTGCTGTTGCACAACACCTTGGGAGTGGGGGAGGGACAGGAAAACAGCCAGAGATCTCAGGCCTGAAGAGGTGAAAGGGACTTCAATGGGTGGAGAGGGTCCTAGGTCTAGAACTCAGGCCACTCAGCTCAACCCACTCATTTTACAGAGCTGGAAACTGAGGCACAGAGCTATCAATCAAGCGTCTTGCATAAAATTATACCTAGGAGCCCAGATCTGGTGTTGGGTGGGGTCTCTCAGGCCATCTGACCCAACCCCATCATTTTACAGAACAGTAAACTGAGGTCTGGGAAAGAAAAATGATTTGCCCAAGGTCACATGGGCACCATCAGCAGAAATGCCAGCCCATAGACTCCAGAGCTCTCCCCCGCTGTCCCAGGCCGGCATCAACAAAGACCAAGCATTGGCTTTGAAATCAGATATGTGACCTTGGACCAGTCTGGAGGACAGGAAACACCTGCACCAGATCACCTAGCATTTGATAGACTTTAAAGCCCCACTAGAAACATGAGACATCCTAGGATCAGGGGGCTTGGAGCTAAGACAGCAGCTTTTACTTTAAAAATAAGGAAACCAGGATCTAAAGAGAGGCCAAGGCTTGTCTGAGGCCACACAGCAAACTTGGAGCTGAGCAGGGGGCAAGAACCTTGCTCGGAGTCTCAGTTCAAGATCCCCCACTTCCTGCAAGGCCCCGGTTTCCATTAGACACCAGGGTCCAACACTGGATGGGAGGCTGCCAGCTCCAAGGCACCATAGCAGGCTGGGGGCGCCACCTCTGACCCCCTCACTGAGAGGAAGGTCTTAGTCAAGTGAACCAGGCTGCTCCTTTTCCCAATTTTCATCCTCTGCCCAACAGAATTAGAGAGGGAGCATAGGAGAATGAAAAGCATACTGAGAGTCAGGAGGATCTGGGTTCAAATTCCATCTCTCGCCACCTACTAACTTTGTGACTTTGCGTGAGTCACTCAAACTGGACAGCTTCCCTCATCTAGAAAATGACAGGCCAGACTAGCTCACCTTCCAGCTCAGAATCTATAATCCTAGAAGAGCAGCTGGGGGTGTGTTTTGGCATCTGAGTCAATCAAGGAACAAGAACTGAGTGTGTCCCAGAGTAAGGGGCCAGAGCATGTGCTACACAGGGCCCTCCCCTGGGCTCCTTCTCTTCAGTTCCCTTGCTCTGTCTGTCTATTTCTCCATCTGTCTCTTCCATCTTCCTCTCGCCCTCTCCCCTCTTCCTCTCACCCTCTCTCTGTCTCTCCTCCTTCTGTCTCTGTCTCCCTCTCTCTGTCTCTCTCTCCTCTATCTATCTCCTTCTCTGTCTCTGTCTCTCCCTTCTCTCCCCCTCCGGATTTCAATTCTATTGACAGCTAACTTCAGCTGACTATCTGCCTCCTCAGGTCCTCTTAGTTCTAGCCTGAAGTTCTGAGGGCAGCCAGTGGCCCCGAGGTCTGGCCTTTTCCAGCTCACTCCAAGACATTGGAATAGAAAACTCATCTTCCTTCATTCCCAAGACAAGAGCTAAAAGAAGCTAGTGGAAAGAAACTCCAAAGAGGCAAACTTTGAAGAAAAAACCCTGTAACCCATCAGAGCTGACCCCAAATGTTCGGGGCTGCCTTAAAAGGAAGTGAGTTGCCCATGACTGAAGGGATGCACATTTCTTAGGAATGTGGCAGGAGGGGTTCAGGTGTGGGTGGGATGGCATCATAACTTACATCAATCAGGCCCATTCCAGGGAGTCTGGGGATGAGAGCTGCTATTTACCCACTAATGCCCGGCCTGCAGGAGCTCACCTGAGCCCACTGGGAGCCCCTCCCCCGCCAAGTGAGCACAAGCCTATGACGAGTTAGGCAGGGAGCCTGTCGATGCCTCCAGTGCAGAGGTGAGTCTATTCTGAGGGGCAGAAGGGTTACCTGAGGCTCAGAAAGGCTAACCAACTCTCCCACCATCAGCTGGTATGTTTTGATCAGTCTGGGTTTTTTAAGCAGCCTATGATTTCATCTGTGGGAGAAAGCTCCTCTGTGGGTGCAGGTGAACACCTGCTCAGCTAATTCCAGCCTCAGGACAGTCACCAGGGGCACTGCGAGGTGGGGAGACTCCTTGAGACCACAACTTACATGGCTCAGAGAGACTTGAACCCAGGGTTCCCTGACTCAGATACCAGCTCCCTAGCTTCTCCCCACAGTAGGTTTTAGCCTTGAAGAATCATAGACCATTAGAACTGGAGGGGGTGCTTTGGCCTAGCCTCCTCAGCTTACAGGAGGGGAAAGTGAGGCCCGAAGTCATACAGCTAGTTATCTAGAGCAGGACTACAATGGGGCGAACCAGACCAAGGCATGTTCTACTGTGCCCTGGGCAGAGGAGTCAGGAAGCAGGCATGCCTGTCCCACACCCTGCATGTCTCCTTCTGAATATTTCCTTCTCCACCCTGAATACTAAAGCTTCCTACTAACCAGGGGGTCTTTCAGAAATGTCCTGTCTGGGCAGAGGAATCTGTGAAGAGAAATCTGTTTCTCATAGACACTCCATGACTGAAGCTGCCTGGCCCTCAGCTGACAGGCAATCAGAGTTCACCAGGCTTTGCAGGCCAGGAACTGGCTCAGCTTTGGAGAGCTGATTATCAGAACAAACTCTGAACACAAAACTTCCCAGCTCTGGGAACTGGCCCCAAGTGGACTCAGTTGCCTAGGGAGACGGGAGTTTCCCATTTCTGGAGGTCTTCAAGCAGAGGCTGCCCCATGGGGCTGTTGAGAAGGGCACTGGGTGGTCTCTGAGGTCCTGGCCAGGTCGGGGAGACTGTGGGACCTGAGGTGGGGCTTCATCCCTGGGTTTCTCTCCAGAGCTATGCAGCCTGGCATCCTGACTCCTTCCAGCCACCCTGTTCTGAGATTCTGAGATTCAGATTCTGCCCTCAAAGGAGCCGAAGGGAGGCCAGAAGCCTCCAGTGGCCCGGCAAGTGCTCTGGGTTCCCACTGCACTCAGGCCAAGATGAATGCCTGTCAGCACAACACACCTGCTGTCCTTCCTGGGAAAACCTATTTAGTCCAATCAAGCGGAAATAGCTAAGGGATCGGCATGCCATACTCCTCCGGCAACCTCCCTCCACCCCAAGGCCTTTGTCCAAGTCAGCAGTCGGGGCTTGGATCCCCCAGCCGGGTCAGGCTCCACACAGCTCAGCTCAGCCCAGGCAGATCAGGGCCCCAAGACCAAGGTCCCTTCTCCCAACTTTCTGCCAAATTCACTGGGCTGTGGAACGCAAGCCCCTGCACCTCTCCCTTCTCCGAGAAGAAGCCCCTTTGGCTTCCCTTCCCCCCTGAGGAGACACAGTCCCTTCCCCCCCCCCCCCCCCCCCCACTCAGGAGAGCCCTTCCCTGGGCCATAGGTCTCCCTCAGCGTTTTCCCCAGGGCCAAGGGCTGGCGCAGCTTTCCAGGCATCCTGAGGGCCCGCCCGGGGAAGCTGAAGCTCAGAAAGGAGGCTCGGCTGTTCCCGGAGAACTGGCGAGCTCCCTCTCCGGGATAGTACCGCCTAGCCTGTGTAGCCCAAAGTGGGCTTTCTCCAGATAAAGCCCCAACACCGAGACACCGACTACTCTCTCCCTGCAGCGCCCCGCCCCCGCCCCCGGCCCTCCCGCTTGTGGGGGGGGGGGGGGCGGGGATGGAAAGGGGGTTGAGGAGCTGGGCCCAGAGAAGCTTAGGCTATCAGCCCCAGCGGGCAGTGCCTACGAGCCGCCACCCCCGGGAGGAGGAGGAGGAGGATGAAGTCACTCCCTGGGGGGCTGGCCCAGCCCTGCCCTGCCCAGCCTCCCAGGCCCAGATCCTTCAAAGCAACAACTCCCCGACCAGCCTTCCTGGGCAGCGCGCGTTTAGGGACCCAGCTGGCCAGGGGCTCCCGAGCGCTGCGCTCCGGGGTGGGGCGCAGGCCGAGCTCTCCCCCCCTCCTTCCCCCAGCCGAGGAGGTGCCTCGCGGGCAGGCTGGCTAGGGGGGCTCCGAGCCACACAATAGCCTCCTCGGGGGATTCCGGTTTCAGGAGGGAAACCAGCAGCAGAGACAAAGGGGGCCCTGGAACCCGGAGAGCCAGAGGCTCGGGCCGGGGCTACCGGACAACGAGGACTGGCCTGGGGGGGAGCGCGGAGGGGGCGGGAGGGGCTTGGGGCGAGGGGCGGGGCGGGGCTGAGCGGGGTGGGGTCCGGCCCAGCGCGGGGGGCGCGGCGGGGGCGCAGCCCGGGAACTTGCCACCAACCTGTGTGAGTTCGGCCGGCATCGGGGCGGCTGCTGGGGCCGGGCTCCGGCCCGCAACGACGGCGGCGGGGGGTCGGGGCGGCGGGGCCCGGGACTCGGGGGGCCCAAGCCGCGATCGGCCCCCGGGCTGTCACGGGCGAGCCCGCTCCGCCAAAGGAGGGAACGGGAGGGGAGCGGCCCGGCCGGGCTGCCCCTGGCCAGCCCTGCCCCGTGCCCCGCCGGCCGCCCTGGCCGCTGCCCGGCTGCGCTCGGCTCCTCCTGGGCTCCGCTGGGCTCCCGGGCTCCGGCTCCGGCTCCGGCTCCAGCTCCGGCTCTGGCCAGCCCCGCGCCGCGCCCGCTCTCGCTCCGGCTCCCTCTCTCCTTCTCTCGGTGTCGCTCCTCTCTCTCTCTTTCTCCTTCCCTCCCTCTCTCTCTCTCTCCCTCTCCCTCTCTCCCGGCTCAGCAAACTCGGTCCCCTTTGGGGGCGGAAACTGACAGACACTCACAGCTGGAGGAGCCAATAAAGCGGCCGCTGGACACACCCAGCGGGGAGAGAGACTGGGGGGCGGGGGATGGGGAGAGGGAGGCTGGGAGAGGGAGGGGAGAGGGTGGGAGAGGGGAGGGGGCTGGGAGAGGGAGGGGGAGAGCGAGGGAGAGAGAAGGAGGGAGGTTGGGAGAGGGAGGGGGAGAGGAGAAGGGAAGGGGGAAAGGGAGGGGAAGGAGGAGAGCGAGGGAGGGAGAGTGTGACTGGGACAGACGGAGAAACAGAGACAAGGAGGGGGGAGACCCTGGGAGAGAGGGGCAAGAAAGGAGAGAAAAAGGGAGAGAAGAGAAGGGAGGGAGAGGGCCGTATTAGGGTGGGGAGAAGGTGAGGCTGGCCAAGGGGTCAGAAAGCCAGGAGCGGGCTAAGGAGAGCAAGGTAAGGATGGATTCCAGCAGAAGATGGTTTCAGAGGTGAGGGGCAGCTGGTGTCACTTTTTGACTTTGGGAAGATCCTTTCCCCTCTCTGGGCTACAGTTTTTCCATCTCTCAAATGAGGGGCTGGACAATCCCCAAGGTCCAGGTCTACAGTAGTATGGCTCTAGACTGCCCCATGCCTACCCTCCTTCCAGGACACAGTACCAGCTAGGCGGCTCTGCCAGGAAAAGATCTTATCTAAAATTTGCATTTCCTCCAACTCTGACTACTGTATTTGGCATACAGTAGGTGTTTAATAAGTGTATGCACTTATTATGGATGGCCAACAGGTGATATAGATGAAGTCTGAGGGGTGGGGAAGGAAGGGGAAGGTGGCAGAGGTCCATCCATCCCTGGAGTCTGGGGCTTGGTCCTGAAGATTCTGTTGGGTGCCCTTGTGGGCAGGGCCCTGAGCTCCCCCCTAAGCACTCCCTCCCCTTAGATGGGGGGGGGGGGCACACACCCAAAGGCACTCAGCCAGGTAAAGTTTCCTCAATGGAAGCTGCCCTTTACAAGGTTACAGCAAACTTCTAGGCAACCAAGTTTACACCAAGCCTGTCTGCTCCTTTGTTTCCCTCACCCCCCACTCCAGGTCTAATCAGCTGCCAAATCTCCTTGATTCTAGCTCCTCATCCTCTGTCCAGTCCGTGGTCATCGCCTTTTTTGGGCTCCCCCACCCCCCTGGTTCAGATCTGCCTCTCACCTGGATTCTCTGGTCCCTCTGTTCCCAGGCCAGACATCGCCTCACCAATCCATTTACCACACAGCTGCCAGAAGTCTAACCCTATCATCCTCAAGCTCAAGGCCATTTAGGGGCTCCCCATCACCCCTAGGATAAAATGCAGGCTCTTCAACAGGAACATCTCAATTTGGCTCTACTTTTCCAGCTCAATCAATCAACAAGAATTTCTTAAGCACTGACTATATGGAAGCATGGCCCTCTGAATCACCCACTAGGAATACAATGACAAGTGGAAAACAGTCCTGCCGCCAAAGAATTTATAATCTGGCAATTTATTGGTGCCCACCAAGTTCCAACCAAGTACACAGGATCGTCTACCTCCTGCCCTGTCCTTTGTCTCCAAGGGCAGGTCCCCAAGCCTGGAATGCACTCACTCCTTAGTGAGCCTCCTCTAGGTGTAAATGTTATCTCCCAGGGGAATGTAAATTCCTAGAAGTTAGGGACGGTTTAATTTTTCCTTTTTTGTCTTTGCAGCCCCAGCCCGGCCCAGAGTAGGAGCCTCGTCCTGCCCGGAGTACTACAAATGGCCTTCAAACTGGTCTCATTCCAAAACTGCCAGGTGATGTTTCTAAAGTTTCATAGTTCTGACCATGCCGTTCTCCTGCTCAAGGAGCTCCTGGGGCTCCCTAGTACCTCCAGGATCCAATAGAACCCTTTGGCATTTAAAGCTCTTTGTAACTTGCCCCCTTCCTACCTTCTCAGTCTTCTTACACCTTCCTTGACTCCACTCTCTGGGTGTTCTAGCAACATAGGCCTGTTTGTACATCTTCAACTTCAAGGAACACCCTCCTTCTGCACCACCATTTCTGAGTTTCCCTGCTTCCTTCAAAGCTCAAACCCTCTGTTCTGTGGGGGCCATTCCTTGTCCCTCCAGGACTACAGCCCTCTCCTCTGGGACAAACTTCCATCTACGGATCCTGTGTGTCCTTAGTTATGGATATTGGATCTCCCCCTAGACTGGGTGCTCCCTGAGGGCAGAGACCACTTGGGACCTTCTTTGAACATCTAGATCCTGGCCTGGCACACAGGACACCATTGATAAAAGCTTGTAGACTTGACTTGGATTTCCCTGAATGGTCCTGACCCTGCCTCCCACACAGGCCTGGCCAGAGAAAACACTTTGGAAGCCTCCAGAATATTTTACACAGCAGAGAGAGCTTTAGGCCAGAGATGAGCGCTCTCTCCAAAGCCCACAAGGCCCTGACAATAGTGACCTGGCCAGAGGCCCTTGGACCACACTCACGACTCAGCAGTAAAAACAGTCGCAAACTGGGGCAGAGATGTTCACTCTTCAGCTCCAGGGGATGGGAAATGGAGAACGCCCAGGGGTGTCAGAAACTATGTCTAAGGAGGAAAGGGAGACCCAAAGCCAGGCTTAGGACACCTGGGAATCATCAAGTTGGGGCACAGGATGTCAGAGCTGGGGGGGGGGGGAGCCTTAGAACAGGGAATGTCAGAGCTGGGGGGAGGAGGGCCTTAGAACAGAGAATGTCGGGGCTGGAAGGCGTTAGAACGGATCCCCCACAGATCCCTCACAGGACAAACCCTACCCCCTTCTTATCCCCATTCACGGGGTCCTCAGGGATGTGCTCATACATCCTCTGGACAAGGTTAATTGGAGGCAGCCAAATGAGACCCCATTAGAGATTTCCCAGGAAACCTGATGGACTGGGGGAGAGGAGGCAGTCTGAAGCTGGGCCCACCAACCAAATTCAGTCTACAGGAGCATCTACCTTCTGGTTAAGGTCCTTGTACCCCCTTCCTCTGTTTCTCTTGCTTCTTCCCAGCTCCAGACTCAGGAAAGCCTAGCTCCAGACTCAGGAGAGGTCTCTGGTGCCCGCTGGGCTATTTCCCTGGGCCCAGCCTGGCCATCCAGCTCCTGGGCCTCTGGCCAGCTAAGGGGCTCCATAGGACCTTGAGTCTTTTCCCTTACCTTCGTCATTCTAAAGCTCCAAACAGAACTCTAGGGCTCCTTCCAGGTATGGCTACCAGAACAATCTCCTAGGATACTTTGAGACCAAGGGAAGGGGCCTGCCCTTCTCTGCTCACATGTACACCCTGCTGGCCCTTCTCCCTCCTTCTGGAACCCTCACCAGAGCTCCCATTGCCAATGAGCTCCCCCTTCAGACCTCTCATAGCACTGTGCTGGACCCTCAAAACCTAAGGCACTTATAATGTCAGATTCCTACCGGCTTTATCCCAAATGGGTGCCCCAGGGAGGAGGCAGTCTTGAAATGAACTGATCTGAGGCAGAGAAAGAGATCCTCTCCCTATATTACGAATTAGGAAACTGAGGCTCAGAGTGGGAGGAATAGCCTGTCCCAAACAACAAGAGTCAGAGGTTTCATTACTGGAAGGACTTTTCCTTGTCAGTTCCTTGTGGCTCCAATTCTTAATGCCACACCTGAGAACAAGCTGGCTTCTGAGATCCCCACCCTCCCCAGGTCCTGATTGGCTGCTAAGACCTGCCTTCTCTAGAATTCTCTCTCTGAGAGAGAGAGAGAGACAGAGAGAGAGAGAGAGAGAGAGAGAGAGAGAGAGAGAGAGAGAGAGAGAGAGAGA
>CM053587.1:349989894-350005275 GCA_028646515.1 Pseudochirops corinnae
AGGCAGCCTCTCTATGCCCTGAAGCACACATTTCCACGGATAAATATAGGTTTAATAAGGAGCAGGGGAAAAAGGGGTGGGGTGGAATGGTTCCCTTTTCAGATTCCCCTGATCCAGAGAGTTCAAGGCTTGGCCCGGGCCAACCTTGAGCATTTTTCCATTAATTAGACCTCCTCGAAGCCCAAGGGGCGGGGCTCCCCTCCTCCGCACAGATTTGAACTTGGAGCATTTTCTTGGTAGGTGCCAAGTGCCTGTCAGACCCTCAGACAGCCCCACGAACCCTCCAGGCTGCTCGCTCTGGCTGCCTGAGGTTCATTATTTCAGCTGCTTCTAGTCCTTTCCCCAAATACCAGCAGCAATTAGGCCAGCTGGTCATGGATTACCCCGTTTGCTGAGTTTTGCCTTTTTCAAATGACCTGGTTTGGAGCCCGGTGACTGCCAAACAGGAGTCTGACACAGCTCTTCAAGTCCGGACAACATTCCAACCCTGCAGGCCTGCCAAGGCCCAAGGCCAAGGGTTCTGGGACAAAATACACAGGCACCTGAATGCTAAGCCCCTGCTTCCACTCTCAGGTCAAAAGCCCCTCAGCTCTGCCTCCCAGGCCACAGATGGAGGCTTCTGAATCTCAGGCCATGGACACAAGCTTGGACAGCCCAGGTCACTGGCCCCTGTTTGTCTCATGGGTCAGTCACCTTAGTTTTCTCTCCCAGATCATGGAAACCACAGTTCTGTCTCCCAGATCACTGACTCAGAGTTCTGTCTCAGAGGTCATAGGTCACATGCTTTGCCTTCCAAGCCATGGGCACATGTATCTGCTTCCTAGGCTATGGGGCCTTTGGCTCTGTCTTCCCAGGCACGGACCCAGTGGTTCTGTATCCCATACCCAAGGTCTCCATAGTAACAGGCCGACAGTTGATCTTGGATGGTAAGAGCTGGGACCAATAGTGGGGAGTTTCTGGGAAGCTGATTTCAGCTTCCTAATTATTAGAATGCTATGTTAGTAGAATGGGATGCCTTAGGAGGTGGTGAGCTCCCCATCCTGACACCTTAGAGTGGAATCTGGAGGACATTGGGACAGAGATCCCAGAGGGGCTCCATGCCTTAAAGGGATATGAAGGGACCACTGGGATCACTTCCAGCTGCAGGATTCTAATCTTTGAAAGTCCTTGAGCTCTCCAAGACTCACCACCCATTGCTCCTCAGGATGGCCTGGCAGGAGAGCGTGGATGGTCTGGTAGAGATCACCCCTGCTAGCAAAAGCTCCATTTCTTCAGGTCAGGGGGTGAGGAGCAGGGAGCTGGGAACCCTTCCAATGAATCCTAAGCTCATACAAGCACAGATGGAAGTCTGAAAAGGAATTTAGAGGTCACACAGTCCAATCTGAAATAAAGGCCCAGGGAGAGGGAGTGGCTGATGGATTCACAGGGGGATAAATTTAGAGCTGTAGGACCTCAGAGGCCATCGAGTCCAACCTCAACATTTTACAGATGAGGACACTGAGACCTAGGGTAGTGATGGGGCTTAAAGGGCACAGTGATCAACAGGGGTAGGATCTGAACCCAGGTCCTACTGCCTCCTAGGGAGAATCCCATCTCTGACACCCACCAGCCTTTCTAATTACAGACAAGAACCTTCCCCTTTTGGAGCTTCCCTTGCCTCCCTAATCCATAGCCTGCTTCCCAGGTTTGAGAGAAATGGGGGCAAGTTACAGTCTTCATTAGCATCATGCATTTGTCCATCCTCTCTGAGGTTCTCTCTTGAGTTCTATTCTGAAGGAGGCCAGGATCTGCTGTCCTGATCAGCCAGAGACAGAGGAAAAACCAGCAGTCTGATATGGCAACCTCCTACTCCCCAAGTAAAGAAACACAAGGTCAGGGTCATCCAGGAAGAGATTTTAACGCAGCTCTCCATGAACTCATCTAGAACTTATCTTGGATGAGTGGTTAGTGCAGAACAACTTCTGCAAGACCACTAACATTACTACCAGGAGACTCTGGACTCAGAGGCCATCTAAACCAACTCCCTCATTTTACAGATGAAGAAAATGAAGGTAGGGAGGTGAAGGGTCTTGCCCATGGTCACACAGGTAGCTAAAATAAAATAATAATAGGTAACATTTATAAAGAGCCTACTGCGTGCCAAAAGCCTTGCTGAACTCTTTACAAATATCATCTCCTTTGATTCTTATAGCAATGCTGGGAGGTAGGTGCTGTTATCATCTCAATTTCACAGATGAGGAAACTGAGGCAAATAGAGTGATTTGCCCAGGGTCACACAGGTAGTGTCTGAGGCCAGACTTGAACTCAGGTCTTCCTGACTCCAGACCTGGTGCTCCAGACCTAGCTGTCCCAGGTTCTCTGGTTCCAGAGCAAGTGCTGGGTTGGATTCCCTGCTCTGATCTTCACTATCTATGGAATGTTGGCTATATGTCTCTAAATGAACTTAAAACGGTGCTTGGTGGGAGAGCAATTAACTTTATTATAGACTATTTAATTTTTATGTGCATTTATATATTTTTATTAATAAAAATAATATTATTTAAAGATATATTTATAATTACATATTTATTATAGGCTAATTAATGTTAGCATAAATAAAGAAAAAATACTTGACAAGAAACAGAAAGCTTAAGTCACCGACTAACAACCATGTAAGAGGTTGCCCAATGTTGTTAAGATAGGAGAAATGCTTATCAAATGATTCTGATATTTCACTTCACAGTCAGCAGACTGACAAAGATGACAAAGGATAAGGAGAGTCAATGCTGGAGGGGCTGTGGCAAGATGGGCACACCATGACACTATTGGTAAACCTCTGAATTGGCGTGAATATTCTTGACAGCAATTTGGAATCATGCTAAGATGTGCTTAAATTGTCCAGATAAGAGATCCTATATCTAGGGATCCCAGGTATATACCCCAATTGGGTCAAATCTTGAAGACAAGGGCTATAAGAGTGGTGGTGGTGTTTTTTTCTTTCAAGAACGTGAAACAGAGTTGTCACCCATGACTGGGAAAGGATATTGTAAGAAGTGATGAGCAAGAAGAATTCAGAGAAGCCTGGGAAGATTTCTATGAACTGACACAGAGTAACATAGGCAGAACCAAGAGAGGAATATGCCCCATGACTACAGAAATGAAAAGAACAGCAAAAACAAAGCTGAACACTCTGTAAATATGATGGTCAAGTTTGGTGCTGGAGAAGCAGTGAGAAAATACCCTTTTCTCTTTCTTTGCAGAGATGGGGGGGGACCATGGGGGTAGGTTATTGTATATATCGTCAGATTTGGTTGATGTGATCACTGGTTTTGCTGAATGCTTTTCTTTCTTTCTTTTTTCTTAAACATTTTTTTTTTTGTTATAAGGGATGGCTGTATGGGTAGGGAAGGGGAGGGATATAACTGGAAATGAAGGCAATGACCATGATTCCAGAGGATTCACAATGAAGCACATTAGCCACCACCTGACAGAGAGGTGATGGACCCGGTGTGCAGATGGAAACAATTCTTTCAGACGTGGTCAATGCAGGATTTTGTTTTGCTTGACTATAAACGTTTGTAACATGGGCTTTGTCTTTCTTGCTTTCTCAATTGGTGGGGGAGGTGGGGTGGAAGAGGATCATTAAAAAATTTTTAAAAGAAAATATACTGTAAAGACAAAACACAGTCATTTTAAAAAAGAGATTTAAGCACCGTGTTGGACAAGAAAGCATCCTATATTCGGAGGCAGAGATGTGGCCTCGTGTCTAGTTTGGGCACCATAGGAACTAGGCCATCTTGGCCAAGGCACGCCCCTTTTCTTGTCCCCCTTTTCTTCATTTACAAAATCTGCAATAGTTGGGTCTCCAATCCCCTTTCCAGCTCTCATGTCCTGATTCTCAATAACTCGTCAAAGGTCACCCAGTCCAAATGATTTTCAGAGTGCTGTCACAAGGGCAGCCAGGGCACCCCAATGAGAGGGCTTAGCACTTTTAGTATCTCAGCTGAGATCCCATCTTTGACCTTTTCGGCTATCCTCCACTCTCAACCCCCTACCTGAGGCCACAACTTCCTGCGTCCCTTACCCTGGGTGTGACTGGAAAGTACCCCAAAAGGAAGGGTTTGGTCTCCATAGCCTCCAACAGCCTTTCTAACTCTAGAGGGAGACAGTGTGGAACAATCGAAAGAACTCTGAATTTAGACAAGGGACTTGAGTTTGAATCCCAGCTCTATCATTTACTCTCTACATGGTCTCCGGTAAGTCATTAAACAATTCCTCCATCAATCAATCATCTCCTGGTCCTCAGTTTCCCCATCTGTAAAATGATGGGGGTAGGCTCGATGATTCCTAAGATCCCTCCCAATGATGTATCCATGAGTCAGGCCACCTTGAACCAGTCCTTGCCAAGCTGACTTCAGGGGGAAGGGGGAGACCCGTGGCCTCCTCAGAGAGGGAAGCTCTTGATGGTCATTTAGAAAGAAGTAAAATGGGCAGCTAGGTGGCTCAGTGAATAGAGCACTGGCCCTGGAGTTGGGAGGACCTGAGTTCAAATCCGGCCTCAGACACAACGCTTACTAGCTGTGTGACCTTGGGCAATTCACTTAACCCCAACTGCCCCCAAAAAAGGAAAAAAAGGAAAAAAAAAAAGAAGTAAAACCCCAGAGCTTACATATCAACCCAGCTGCCTCTGTCCTCTCTCAGCAGACACAGGAGAATGGCTGGGAAGGCCAAGAGCTCCCTACAACTGCTTTGGGTCTTCCCTAAGGGGGAAGGATGCCCATGATGGGAGTGGTGGAAGGCGGGGGGCTATGGGCTGTGATGGGGCTGCCCGGCCCTGTCCAGGGACCAAAGCTGCTCTCTTAAAAGGATGCTTGGTCTCCTCAGTACATCGAAGGCCCCCACCCAGCACCCACAAGCCCCCTCTGGGCCTCCTCAGAGACACAGTCTGTCCACACCGCCCTCTGTGGATGAAGCTGTGGGGGGCACGTGAGAAATAGGGGGTGGAGGGGCAGGGCCTGGAGAGGCCATGCTGGGCACATCGACTCCTCCCAAATCCCAGCGTGAACTCCTCTGTACGTTACACAGTGGCTGAACATAGGTGCTCAATAAATGCTTATTGACTAACTGATACATGTGACAGCTGGGAGGTACAGTGGGTAGAGACTGGGTCTGAAGTCAGAAAGGCCTGAGTTCCAATCCAGCCTCACATGCTCGCTAGCTGTGTGACCCTGGGCAAGTCACCTCAGCCCTGTTTGCCTCAGTTTCCTCATCTGTAAAGGAGGGATAACACTACCCCCCGGGGTTGTGGTGAGGATCTGAGAAGACGGTAATTATGAAGCGGTTAGCGCAGAGTCATTGCTAAGTAAATATTAGTGTAATGAGGATGATGGTGTTTCCTGGGGACATGTAAAGGGTAAAGACGGCTTATTCTGTCTTTTCATCTCCCTAGTCTGGTCTGGCTCCTGGCATACAGCAGGAGCTTAATAGAGACTGACTGTGGTGGACAGAGCATTAGGCTTAGAGTCAGGAGACCCGAGTGAGGATCGTAGGATTCAGAGCTGGAGGGGCCTGAGGGGTGATCCTGTCCAACCCTGTCATCCGACAGGCGAAGAGACAGGCCACAAGCAGTCAGAGGCCAGGGCTGCCTCTAAATCCAATACTCTTCCCATTTCTATAATGAGAAGGAAAGTGGGAGGCAGGGAGGAGGGAGAGAAGAAGGAGGGAGGGAGAGGAAGGAGCAGGGATGCACCAGGGATGAGGGAAGAGAGCTTGGCTAAGCCTGAGACCAGGACCCAGGTAGCCCCCCCACAAACCAATGACCCCCCGGCACCAGCCGGAGATCTCAAGCCGAACGTGCTGAGGAAGAACAGTCCTGGCTCTCAGCAGGGCCTTGCTGGGCCCCAGGCATGCTGGGATTTGAATCTGGAAGAGGCCTTGGAGACTCTTAATGCAGCCCTATTCATTTTACAGAAGAAGAAAGTACAGCCCAGAGAGCTGCCCACAGTCACACAACCAACAGGTATCTAAGGCAAAATTGGAATTCAGGGTTGACCAGGCCTGGGGACAAAGACCTGAGCACCTGGAATGCTTTTCATTGGTGTTTCTACTGTTGATCAACTTGGTGCGATGCATCCCTCCCATGCTCAAACACCTCCCATGGCTCCCTACTTCTGATAGAATAAAGTCCAAGCTCTTTAGCCTGCCATTGGACATCCTCCACAAGCTGAAGCAGCGCTGAAGTCTTCACAAGTGACTTGCCCAGAGTCACCTAACTTGTGTTGAGTCCGGTCTCCCTAGGCCCCCATGCTCTAGCCCATGCCCCGCACGGCTGTGTCAGGCAGGCTGTGAATGGCATTCCTTCTAAGTGCCTACTATGTGCCAGACACTGTTCTAAGCCCTAGTCTAAATGCCCCTTAAGGGTTCATCCTCTGAGATTCCAGCCCCACTTTTTACCATTCATCCATGATCACCAAAGTAGACTCCACAACGATAACACTAAAGACAACAAGGCAGCTCTACACAGCATTCAGGCCATACATCCATCAATGTAAGTGCCTAAGCAGAGTCTCAGGAGTGCAGCAGAATGCCCAAAATGAAAGCGGCCCTGCCCTCGAGGGCCTCCTGGGGTCCCAGTTGTGATCTCAGTGAGCTCACCTGCAGCCGCGGGCTGGTACTGGCTGCAGGCCTCTCTTCTTATCTTAGAGCCACTGTAACTGAGCCTCAAGAGGCTGAATGTTCTCCCTGGGCTCACACAGGCAGAGGTGGAGGCAGGATCTGCCGGTAGCGCTCCCTCCGCCTCACCAGACTTCACTCCCATTCTGAGTACACCTCGCCCTTTCTGCTCCATGCCTTGGAAGGGAGAAGGCCCTATGATGTCATCAAAAATCATGACAAAACAATGGAAACCTACGAAAATCCCAACTTCTTGGGGCCAGTTATAATGTGCAATGACGGCAGCCTATATTGAAAGGCCCAGAGGGTCTTAGTGAGCTGCAAGCTCAGTGTGGGCCAAGAGGGCGCCATGGTGGTCAGGCTGCCACGATCTTGGGCTGTATGAGAGAGAGGTAAGGGACAGACCCTCTGTGGCCCATCTTCCCTTCTGGGTATCACGGCATCTTCCCCTCCTGTCACAGAAAGGATATCAGCATAGCCTTCTGCTCTGATGTCTCATAGTGCTGCCCACAGAGGCGGCTCGGTGGCTCTGCTGCCTGCCCCAGACGCTCACCAGCCGTATGATCACGCACAAGTCATTTCCCCTGTTTCCCCATCTGTAAAGTGGGGATCATAAGAGCACCTGCCTCACAGGGCTGCCGTGAGGATCAGGGCCCAGCTCACAGCATGTGCCCAACATATGCCTGTTCCCTTCCTTTATATTCCAGTCATCACTCTAGCCCTGAGGCCTGCGGTTCTGATAGGTGAGTTCTGCTCCATCTTGTCGGAAATCTGACCTGCACGGGGCTTCCTGGCCATCCCCCCACCCCACCCCTTTCCAGCTCCCCATGATGGGCTCCCTGAGGGCAGGGCTTGTCTGTATGTATTCCCACCCTTAGCCCAGGGGCTGGCACATGGTAAACATTAGTCAATATGTCATGGCTACATTCTGACCTGGGGGGCGGGAGGCGCTGGGAATGATTCGGGGAGTTACAAGATTGCCCGGCACAGTCAACAAGAAAGTCAAGCTCTGGTTTGTGGAATTTTTACTGATTTCTGAGGTGTAAGTGCTCACACTGACAATGGAAAAATGGTCTAAGACGACGCCAACTGACTTGGCACAGCCCGCCTGGGAGCGCACTCTCCCTCTCCTCTCTCTCTCTCTCTTCCTCTCCTCTCTCTGTCTCTGTCTCTTCCTCTTTCCCTCTCTCTTGCCCTCTCTCCCTCTCTCTCACCCTCTCTCCCTCTCTCTGTCTGTCTCTCTCTCTGTTTCTCTCTTCCTCTCTCCCTCTCTCTCTCTCTCTCTGTCTGTCTCTATCTCTCTCCATCTCTCTCTCTCTTTCTCCCCCCCCCCCCTCTCTCTCTCTCTATATATATAGTTATCTATTGCTCTCCATCTACCTATTTTTCTATATATCCATCCATCCACTACATCTATCTACCTACCTACCTGTCTCATCTGTCTGTCTATCTATCTCTCTACTGCCAACTCAAGCAACCCTTGGGCCAATCTCAAGCTGGGAAAGTTTTTGCGGAGGGTCCATGACGGGCTCCATGTAAGTCACTGGAGGTCTGGCGAGTTAAGTAAGGAAAGGCTCCTCACCAGAAGGGTGACCAGGGGTGATACCTTTTTTTTCAGTCACATCTATCCCCCAAGTTCACATGTCTGCTAAGGCAGGGAGAGGTTTCCACCTGACTTTGTGGATAGAAGGATCCACCCAGGAAATCCAGTATGGGTTCCTGACAAGCTGGATCAGGGCCACAAGTTGGGTGGTCAGAATGAGGGGCGTCGGGGGAGGAGGGATGGGGAATTTGCGTGGCTTGAAACCGAGTCACGTCCAGAGTATTCTAGTCAGCCCCAGAGTCTCATTTCAGGAAGGACATTGATAAAAACCTGGAGCATGTCCAGAGGAAGGTGACCCAGAGAGACAGAGCTGTTAACTAGGAATTTTAGCACCTCAAACATGGGGGAAGCAGGGGGAGGTTGGATAAGTTCACCTGGAGTACAGCTGTTAAAGGAAGGTCAGCATGCCCCAGGAGACTGGGAGGTTTCTGTGCTGCTGAAGGATGGCTGCAGGGAGTCTCTGGGGAGGTGGGAGGCTGGGGGCTGACCCCTGAGGGGAAGAATTGTTCCACACTTTGCATGCGTATCTCCAGTGTCTAGCTCAGTGCCCAGCATACAGTAGGCACTAAACAAATCCTTATTGATGCTCATTGAAGAAGTAACCCCTGGGACGGTGTTATCAGCATCCTCCAAATTTTGCTACCTTGGGACAAAGTCCTGGTTGTCCCACCCTGGTTACAGCACTGATTTGGAGAATAGTTGAAAGAACACAGGGATGCTTAGCCAAGAAAAGAGCAGAGCCTCAGAGGAGGTACATCACAGATCTCAAATATTTGAAGAGCTGTCAAGTGGAAGAGGGATTAGTCTAGTTCTAGCCAGCCCCAGGGGGAACAGTTGGGGCGAGGGAGGGAAAGGGGTGAGCTAGGGAGAGGCTGATTTCAGCTAAATAGGAAGACTGCCCCGACCATTGGAGCTGGCTCCCAGGGTTGCTGTGGGAGGGAGGTCAAGGACACTTTGAAGGGAATTCCAGCCCAGGTATAGGTGGGACTCTGCCTCTGAGGCCACACCGAGGTCTGAGATGGGCATAGCAGAGTGAAACGTTCCCTGGCTCTGGAGGCAGAGGGCCCGGCTTCAGATCCCTCCATGATCTCCCCTGGGGACTTATGGATCTCAGTTTTCTTATGAATAATTGAGGAGATTGGAGTTCATGCCCTCGAAGGCCCCTCACACCTCTAGAATAGATCTCTGAGCCTGCATCTCAAACCCCAAGGATGTCCCTTTTCCTGCTCCCCCTGCCCAACCTTGCTCCACCCACAGAAAGACAAGATTCAGAGGCTTATGACCACTGTTTAAACACTGGAAGGGCTTCCACACTGAGGGGAGCTGAGACCTGCTCTCCTTGGCCCCAGATCCCTGGAGGGAAGGGCAAAGAGGCCAGTGTAGGCTGGATATCAGGACAGGGTAGCAGCCACAGGAGGTGGTAAGCTCCCCCTCTCTGGGGGGGGTTATCCAAGCAGGGGCTGTATGACCCTTTTGGGGGATCCTCATTCAGGAACGGGGCCCCTCCCTGCCAGTCCCGAGGCTCTGTGGTCCTGGGAGGCCCCTTCAGAGCCCAGCATGCCAGCCTGCCAAGAGGCCAGTTCACAATAGTGAGGGAGGGGCTGGCTTGGTTCGGGAGGGAGCAGGGCTCTGGTTGGTGACTAGTGATGTCATGGCCATTCCCTGATTTTGTTTACTCTGGTCTGTTTAGACAGATCAAGCCAGTGCCAAGGCCTATCTCTTCCCGTCACCTTAGGGCCCCTGCTCAGCTCTCAATCAGGGCCAGGAGGTGGAACAGATCCAGCCAGCTAAGAGGGGCTGTGTCAGCTCCCAAACACCCCACAGAGCAGAAGGCCCTTCCTCCAGACAAAGAGAACCCAGGGCTGACTCAGCTGGGGGGAACTGAGAGCCAGGGGAGCTGCCCAGCACTCAGGCCGAGGCCCAGAGCGTCCGAGCCCTCCTTCCTGCTTCCCATGGCTCCACCCTGGGCCAGGCCCTGTACTCTCCGGGCCAAGAGTGGGAGCAAGAAAGAGCCGACCTGAGATCTTGAGGTCCGAGCTGGAATGGATAACAGAGGTGGTCTAGTCAAACCCCTAATGGAAAAAGCGCAGTTAGAGGCTCTGGGTTCAAGTATCACCTCTGACCTTACTGAAATGAGACTGGGAGCTCCTTGAGGGCAGAGATTGACTTTTGCCTTTCTTTGTGCTTAGCACAGTACCTGGAAAACAGCAGGTGCTTAATAAATGCTTGTTGATTTGACTTGGCTATGTGGCCCTAGGCCTCAGTCTCCCCATTTGTAAAAATGAGGGGAACCCTGGAGGTTCTATTTGGTTCTAAATGTAGAATCCTACGAGCCAATCAAGCTGAACCTCAGAGGGGGGGAAGAAATGAGGTCTATTCGGCACAGATGAGGAAACTGAAGCAGGCAGAGGTTGAGTGACTTGCCCAGGATCACACAGTCAGTAAATACCTAAGGCAGGATTTGAGCTCAGTTCTCCCCAAGCCCAGGTCTGGCTCTCTATCCGTGCTGCCTGGCTACCCACGGTCACAAAGACAGCACACGGTGGGGCAGTGATTTGAATCTGGGTCTTCTGGGTCCCTGCTCACTCTATCACACCCACTGACGGCCATCCTGGAAAATCTTTGACCTCTGGGTAGTCATAATGACCGATTGGGACAATGAGATTATATCATGCATGGTTATTATATCATACATGCAATACATTATATATTCTATTAGGACATACTATATGTGTAATAGATGACATATTTTATCATATATGTGATATATTATTATAGGTTATATTTATCTCTATACATTTAAATACATTTTTATAAAATGAGATTATAACTCTAGCGATTGCTATCCTTATTTCCTTCTCAACCTTTCAATAGAGTTCACACAGAAGTCCCTATCTGGCGCACAGTAGGTGCCTGATGAATGTTAATTAATGATAAATTGATCTTCCTTGTTCCTAACTGATAGTATTATTCCTTTAAATTTAATGTCCTGACGTCTACTGCACAGGTGCCTAAAATGATTGCTTTCTGAGGCTGAATAAATGTCCTGGGATGTCACCGGGGCATGCGGGGGCCCCCCAGAAGCATCCTGGGGACATCTCCAGGAGCACAGGGGTGATGTGCCCCTCCCCATTATCCCACCTGGCTTTTCAGTTCCTCCTCCATGTCATTTGAAGGTTCGGAGGCACTGGGAGAAAAGTAATAAGTCTGAAGCTCCAACCCTGGAAATGGTCACCAGGGTGCCCAGTATCAGTCAATCAGCCAATATTTATTAAGTGCCCACTATGCGCCAGTCATTATGCTAAGTGCCTACTATGTGCTAAGTACTGGAAAATTAAGTTGGCTTAGCAATTTAAAAAAAAGAAGCCTCCTTCCTGGCCTCCCTACCTCTACTTTCTCCCTTCTCCAGTCTGTCCTTTCGTGTGCTTCTTGCCTGGCCTTCCTAAGGCACAGGTCTGGACACACCATCTGCCTGTTCACAGACTTTCTGTGGGTTCCCCTGCCTGCAGGACTCAGTGTTATTCTGATGTTGGCCATCAAGGCCCTCTTTCAACAGGCTGCATTCAGCTTTCCTGTGCAGCCTCATCTCACGCGATTCTTCAGGTAGCCAATGCTGCAGCCGATCTGGCTGCCTTCCTGGTCGATGCTTACTACAGGGCCTGGCATGCAGTAGGTGCATAATAAATGCCTCCTGACTTGACTTGACAAGACCCTACTGTCTCTGGGTATTTTTTCCCTTTGCCCCCTGTGCCCAGAATAGACATCTTCTCCTACTACCATTTTCCTCAGCTGGAAGCGACCACCCCTCCTCATCCTCTGTTCTCTGCCCAGTCCTCTGCTTTGCACTGATCCAACCCTCCCTTGTGATAGAATCATGGGCATCTCAGGAAAAGCTGTGCTTTTGGCGTTGGGAACCCCCTGCGGCCTCTTCATCTGTTGGCACAGATAGCAGCCCACCTCTGACTAGCAATGACGATGTCTGGTCATACATCAACCAAAGTCCTTTCTGTCTAAGACCAGGGGCTCATAACCTGAGGTCCCTGAGTTGGTTTTATTTTTAAGTTCAGTAACTATATTTTTATGCCTTTTATTCTATGCATTTAAAAACATTATTCTGAAGAGGCATTCACAGACTTCGCCAGACTGTAGCCAAAGGGTCTGTCTACACCTCCCAAAAGGTGGTAAGAGTCCAAGACCTGGTCTAGAGGAAACAGTGAAAAGGAAACCAGTCCATTGATTACTTGGATCTATCTTTAGTTATAATGTAGGATTTAGGAAAAGTTGGCCCTCACAGCTAAGCCAGACTAACAGATACTCCCTTAAGTCTGGGTTACCCCTAGATTTGGTGAATGGATTGATTAAGAAGACTTCGTCACTCAGTAGAGTAAGACACAGAGCTTCCCAGGAATAAAATAATCGTAGGATGATAAGAGTCTTTTTAAAGGCTAAGTTCCCCTCTCTGGCAGCGGGGGAAGGGGCCTTGACTAAAGTCTTGGTGGATAACCCTCCTTTCTTCTTGAGCTAGCGGTTAAGTTGATAACGGAATCTTCTAAGGCTGGTGGCTGGAAGATGGCAGGCTGAGGGCTCACTCAGACCACCAGCTCCTCTTTCCCAGGAGCCATTACTGGAGGGCATGGATTTCTGTGGCAAACTCACTTGGACAGCTCAGTGCTACTGCTGGGTTAAGAAAGCCTGGGAGAAGCACCCTAGTCAGACTACCTGTCTTGTCCAACCGAACTGTGTTTAAAACAAGTTTCCTGTTTGTAAGTCTGTAAATGACTCCTTCGTCACCAGTTACCAAGGCATGATTTAATGGTAACTTGCCAGCCTTGCTATTAAATCATTATTTATTTTGTACCCAGTTTCTTTTTATTTCAAATAATTCATTTTAACACAGGGAAGGCCAGGTTGGATGAGATGGGAATTCTGAGAGGCCCTGGTGGGGAAGGCAGCAGAAACCCTTGGGCAGCTGTTGAGACAAGTCCTAGGAGTCCTACGAGGCCCATAAAAGAGAATGTCCTTGCTCAGAGGCTGGTATCAGAAGTGGGTTTGAACTCAGGTCTTCCTGCCTCCAAGACCAGCTTTCTACCCAGTACACCTCACAGACAGTTGTGTCCATGTCCTCCCCACCAGACTGTTAGCCTCTTGAGGACAGGTTTGTAGTGCTCAGCAGTAGTACTGCTGGACAGTCATAGGTAAGTGAGAGCCCTTTCAATCCAGAGGATCTGGTCAGGTCAGACTGGCTGAGCAGAGATAGAGAAGACAATAGAGGCCCTCATGCAGCCATTGGGCCAACTATTGGGAAGGACCTTTGACGACCACCTCAGGAAGCATTGGTGCCCCTACTCTGCCAGGGATCGTGCTCAGAACTGAGGACACAAAGAGAGGCAAAAACACAGGCCCTGCCCTCAAGGAGCTTACTGTCTGTCTATTGTCTAAGGAGGAAACAACACGCAGACCACTGTGTACATCAATGGAGGGAAGGCCCTAGGATTATGGAGATTTGGGAAAGGCTTCTTTCAGAAGGTAAAACTTTGGCTGAGATTCAAAGGAAGCCAGGGAAGGCAGGAGGGGGAGAGGAGGAGAGCCTAGGCTAACTCAGTCTTTTACCTCTTCTCTTATCAGTGCACCCCCTGATGAGCCAGACCACTCACTCCTGTCCTGCCTGGTGCCTGGCTGGGTGTGCCAGCCTCTGAGGGCTGGGCCGAAGTGGCCCTTCTCAGCTCTGTCAGTCTAGAGGCAGCTAACCCTTCGGAGGAAAAGGGTGGTAGTTAGAGGGGCAAGGAACGGGAGGGAAGGATCTGGCTCAGAATGTACAGTGAGCTGGCACCAATTGCTGTAAGACTTTGGTTTGGGGGGCAGAGTCAAGATGGCAGCGTAGAAGCAGGAGAATTCCTTTAGCTTCCCCCATAACCACCTCAAATACCTATAAAATATGACTCTAAACAAATAAACTCATAAACTAACAGAACTCATAAAATAACAGAGAAACAAGGCTCTCGCCAAAGGCAACCCAGCAGGCAGAAGGGAAGGGCTCATCACAGTACGCTGGGAGCTGACCCCACCCCCACCTGAAACCTAGCCATTAGCCCCAGGGCGGCCAGGACAAGCTGTGGCTGGAGCACCAGCAGCTGTGGCAGTTTCCAGAATTATCAACCCACAAGAGCCAAGGACAAAGTGAAAGGTCAGTGGAACTCAGCTAAATTTGGGGGAAAGGAGCAGGTCCAGCCATCTGCCCCTAGGGCAAGAAAGCAGCAGAAGCAGTGGCCCCGCAGTCTCCACATGGCTGCTTCAGAGCTCCTGGTCTGCAGATTGCAGGGGAGCCACACGATCATTCAGAAGCTAAGTGCTCTTGCCTTAACCTGCCTGGAGCGGGATTGTGGTCTTGGGTGGTGGTCCTGAGGTGGGTGACCAGTGAGCCATAGCTGGAGGGGATGCAGAGATGGCAGCCTCCTAATAGCTCCGGCAGCTGTGAAAACCCCAGCGATTTGGGACAAAGTTCTCCCCTCTGGAAGCAGAATTCTACTGAGCCCAAAAGTCAAGTAATTGACTGGCAACATGAGCAGGCAAAGGAAGCAAAGCAAGCACAGCCATCCAACTTTAGATTCCTTTTTTGGGAACAAAAAGGATCAAAGCATGGAACAAGAGGAATACAAAACAGTCAGAACTCCCGCACCAAAAGCTTCCAAGAAACATGGACTTCCTACAAGCCATAGAGCAGCTTAAAAAGGATTTCGAAAACCAAATAAGAGAAGTGGAGGAAAAATTGGGAAGAGAAATGAGAATGATGCAAGAAAATAATGAAAAGAGAGTCAACAACCTGACTGAAGAAAATAACACCTTAAAAATAGATGAACTCAAATGGCAAAAGAGACCCAAAAAAGCCAGTGAGGAGAAGAATGCCTTAAAAAGCTGAATTTGCCAGATGGAAAAAGAATCTCAAAAGCTCGTTGAAGAGAATAATTCCTTCAGAATTAGAGTGGAGCAAATGGAAGCAAATGACTTTATGAGAACTCAAGATACTATTAAACAGATCCAAACAAATGAAAAAATAGAAGGCAATGTGAAATATCTCATTGAAAAAAACCACTGACCTGGAAAATAGATCCAGGAGAGACAATTTAAAA
>CM053587.1:350012278-350049992 GCA_028646515.1 Pseudochirops corinnae
ATATCAGGGCTGGGAGGGGCCTTAGGACAGAGGATGTCAGGGCTGGGAGGGGCCTGAGAACAGGGGGTGTCAGGGATGGGAGGGGCCTGAGAACAGGGAATGTCAGGGATGGGAGGGGCCTTAGAACAGGGGATGTCAGGGCTGGGAGGGGCCTTAGAACAGGGGGTGTCAGGGCTGGGAGGGGCCTTAGAACAGGGGATGTCAGGGCTGGGAGGGGCCTTAGGACAGGGGGTGTCAGGGCTGGGAGGGGCCTTAGAACAGGGGATGTCAGGGCTGGGAGGGGCCTTCAAAATCAGCATCTCTCAGACTCTTTGGTTTCAGGCCCCGTATTATATTCTTAAAAGTCATTGCTGATCCCCAAGAACTTTTCTTTATATGAGTTATGTATATTAACATTTTCTGTATTAGAAAATAAAACAAAACTGATAAAATTTAAAATCTTCGTCTCATTTGTTCCTTTTAGAACAACCAGGACTCATCGCACACTCACACTCACACACAGAACAGTGAGCAGAGGTGCCGCTCGGACACTTCTGCAAACCTCCTAGTGTCTGCTGAAGAAGAGGCCACCAGCTGCGTCCTCCTGCTCCTGCCGCTTCTGCCTCGGCCTCTGCCGTCCGGTACGATCTATTGTTCTGATGGAACCGTTTGAAGAAAACCCAGCCACAAGCACACACACCACACACAGACACAGACACACACACACCACACAGACACACACACACACAACACCACATAGACACACACACCACACACAGACACAGACACACAGACACATACACCACACAGACACAGACACACACAGACACACACAGGCACACACAGACACACACGGATACACACACAGACACATACCACACACAGACACACACCACACAGATACACACGGATACACACACACCACACAGACACACCACACACCCAGACACAGACACACAGACACACCACATACAGACACAGACACACACCACACACAGACACAGACACACACACACCACACACAGACACACACCACACACAGACACACACCACACACAGACACACATGGATATACACACACCACACTACACACACATACATTCACACACAGACACATACAGACCACACACCACACACACACACATACCACACACATACCACGCTACACACACATACATTCACACACAGACACACACACCACACCATACTACACATACACACACACAACACCACACAGACCATACCACACACACACACACCACACAGACACACACGGATACATACACACCACACTATACACACACACACACAACACCACACAGACCACACCACACACACATACATTCACACACAGACACACACACACCACACTACACACACATACATTCACACACACACCACACACAGACACACACGGATACACACACACCACACAGACACACCACACACACAGACACACCACACACACAGACACATACCACACACACACCACACTACACACATACATTCACACACAGACACATACACACTACACTACACACATATACATTCACACACAGACACACACACACCACACACACACCACACAAAGACACACACGGATACACACACACCACACAGACACACCACACACACAGACACATACCACACACATATACCACACACCACACCATACTACACATACACACACACAACACCACACAGACCACACCACACACACCACACACATACACACACACCACGCTACACACACACACCACACACACCACACCACACACACACACCACACCACACACACCACACCATACTATACATACACACACCACAGACACACCACACACACACACCACACAGACCATACCACACACACACACACACACACACACCACACACACACCACACCATACTACACATACACACACCACACAGACACACCACACACAGACACACCACACACAGACACACACACAACACCACACAGACCACACCACACACACAGACACACACACCACACCATACTACACATACACACACACACACACACCACACAGACCACACCACACACACACACACACACACACCAAATCACACCACACCCACGTAGCTAGAAAAGGGAGAAGTATCTTAGTGGACAAATAATGCCTTACTATTAGTACAAAAGCAGTTTTGATCTTTTGGCCCATCTGATGAGGGTCTCAGGGACCCCCAGGCCCTCGGCCCAACCTCTGAGAAGCCCTGCTCTATTCTGATCCCCTCCTTCGGCTGAGGGCGACTCCTGGCCTCCAGGGCTCTCTCCACCAAACTCTTCTGATCTCAAACTCCAGTGGCTGACCCAACCATAGGGGAAAGTGGATTAACCAGGCGGTGACCAGACAGAGCTGGTCAGCTGGATGTCAGGCGGAGCAGGCCTCCCTCGGTCCGAGCTGGGGAATGCCATCCTCGGCCCAGCTCAGTCTGGCCCGTGTAATTAGCTGCAGAGGACAGGGGCTCCCCACGCTTTCCCCAGGTACAGCCATGGAGATTTCAGTTAAGGCAAAGAGGAAACCACTGGGTGTTTGTCCGGCTGGTGAAGGAATCTCTCTACCTTTGCATCCTATGCACAGAACTCAAGGCTTTGGACACACTGGGTGCTGGGTTACGTCAACAAGCATTGATTAAACACCTACTGTGTGCTAGACTCCTGGGATGGAAAGAAAGGCAAAGCCAGAATTCCTGCCCTCAAGGAGCTCAGATCCTAATGGGGGAGACTAGACTGGGATATAGGGGGGCAGGAGGAAATTGGATAAAATAAGGAAAAAGAACCCACACCGTGGGCCAGTGGAGCCCACCCTCTGGCTCCTCCCAGGCAACCCACAAGCATGTAGTAAGGGCCTCTGGTTTGCCTGCCAGTCCAGAAGCTTGGAAGCCCAGCCTGACTCCAAGGATCATGCACATCCTAGAGTGTGAAGGGCCGGGAGGTGGTCTGTGCAGGTCCCTTATTCTCTGAAGGCGTGCCCTCCCCAGCCCGCCTCTCTGGCACCTCCTCCTCATGTCTGAGCCCAAGCAGCCCATCTGCGTTCAGCCTCTGGATCCCCCATCACCCTGGCCATCTGGGAATTGCCAAATTCAGGTCCATTCATCTTTATTCCCTTTCTGTTACAGAGATACGGATCTTAACTGTTTTTCCTTTGGGAAGTAATGAGTCAAGACTGTTTCATTAACTTTGTGTTCCCAGAGCCTGGGACAGGACCGGACACATAGTAGGTGCTTACTATGATGGCATGAGTTAGGCAAACCGCTGCTCTCCACACCCCAGTTCCCTCCTCTGTACACTGGACATAAAAACACACCTTCTTCCTCCCAGGGCTGGTAAGAGGAAGGCACCTGAGGACAGGAAGTGGCCCTGTGATTTTATTGCTCTAGGGAATTCCCAGGTAAGCAAACTCCATCCACCAACGCATGTAAGCACCTTCCTTCTCTGCAACTTACAGGCTTGGAGAGCTTCCTGGTGGCACAAAGGGGTTATGGGATTGGCTTCCACACCTTAGAAGAATGGGAGCGGGTCCTGACGTTATCTCAGGAAAGCATTCACAAACAAGGTAAATGAGAGCTGTGTGCTATGTGTCGGGCATACAAAGTACCCTTCCCCTGAAATAAGTAAGCCCTAAATGCTAAAGCACTTTGGAAATGCTCCCACTGTAAGGCTATGGACGACTGAGGCTAAGTGGTCCCTCACATGGAAGCCCCAGGGTGTAAACTACTTTCACTGGTGCAGACCAGCACTTCATCCATAAACTTGGTCTTAGGGAGTTGTCTGGGGGTGTGAAGAGGCAGAATAATTTGCCTGTTGCTACCCAGCTAGAAACATCAGAGGACAGGACTTCCTGACTCCAAACCAGCTTTCTAACCATCAGACTTCATCACCTGTCATGAGGAATTATCATCACCTACCTCATCTATCCATCCACTTGTCCAATCACCTGTCTACCAATCACCTCCCCATCTAGCCACCCACTTTTCTATCTATTCATTCATCCATCTCTCCATCCATGTGCCCACCCAGCCAGCCATCCCCACAACCAATCATCCATCCATCTACCCATGACATCCCCACCCACCCAGTCGCCAATGCATCCATCCATAGAACTTAAAGAGTTAAGGAAGATAGTATATGACCAAGTGAAGGAGTGTGGATTCAGACCAAAGGAAGGAATCATTGAGCCACAAAATGCAGACCTGTGAGGGACCTGTGTGGCCACATAGCCCAATTCCTTCACTGTACAGAGGGGGAAACTGAGGACCTGAGAGGGGAAGCAAGGAGTGGGGGCAATCTAGCTCAATTCACTCTAATTGCCTCCCCTGTGCTCGGGCTCTGTGTCAGTGCCAAGGTTAGAAAAAAGTAAAACAAAACATACCAGCCCTTACCAAGCTTGCATTTCCCTGGAGGGACAAGCCTAAGGAAATCTGCAGGAAGAGAGAGGGAGACATATCTGGGGGGATTAGCACATGAGCCTACATGTCTTCCCAAAAGGGACAGATAGAGTGGTGTCGGCCATGTGCCAAGGCCAAGGAAAGCTTCCTGGCCATCTCTCCAAATGGCTTCTCTCTCCCTCCCAGCAGAGACCTTGGTACTGGAGACAGATCTGTTCATCAATGGACACCAGGGATTAGTAGTAAGTGCCAGGAAACCATATGCCAACATTATATGAGAGGAAGTAAAGACGTCCGGATATGCACACATGTGCTGTCAACCACAGCCTGGCTTTTAAAGCGTCAGCAACCAATGAGCCTAAACATCTCACCCGAGTTATTCTAAGAGGGTCGTCATTCATCGATCAAACGCACATCACCTAGGCAGACCTTCCGCCCCCTGCCCCAGGAATACCTCAATCAGCATTTGTTTAAAACGCCTACTGTGTGCTGGGCACCGGGCTGCCTGTGAGTACACATGCCCTTAAGAGGCTTACATCCTCATGTTCCACAGCTCATTTAGCTGTACCCCCTTTGGGGCCAGCCCCCTCTTTTTAAAGAAAGAAACAGACTTAGAGAAGGTGAAGTGAGTTTATGACATCATCTCACAGGCTGGAGGCTGAGAAAGCAGCTAGTTTGCTTGGGCAAACTGCAGCCCACAGAGGGGGTAAGTGACCTGGCCAAGGTCACACATCCCAGAACTCTCTGCATCCTTCCCCTGCCACCCCAAGGCCTCGGAGATCCAGAGTCACCTTTCTACAAACCCAGGCTCTCCAAGGAGTTGGCCTCCACACACAGAGGCTTCACTGCCCTGTCTGCGATAACAGCAGAAATCAAAGTGATTCCTGCTGTCTACCAGGGCTGCCAATGGCTTTTATTTAGCCAGGAGAGTGGACTGAAAAATATCTGCCAGAGAGAGGAGGGAAATGTATTTTAACTTTTATAACCTGACATCAAGGTTCCCCAGCTTCAATTAAACTGAAAGGGAGACTCGGTCACCTTTTGTCCAAATCCGGAGGAATTTTTCAGCATTACAGGCCAATACTGGATGTCATTTACTTCCCTTGATGAATGGCTCACTGGCTGCCCAGCTCATTACAAATGCCAAGACGGGAGACTGGGAATCTGCAATTCTCCCCTGCTCAGAGGCCCGCCTCCTGCTTGCCGGGGAGGGAAGGCCTCCACCTGACGGGACTGCCCAAGCCAGGATTTTATAGTGTGGATAATGAACAGAGTGTGTGGTTGAGGGTCACTCAAGGAAAGGGGGATGGTGGGCGTGATCTGGCTGTGATTTGTTACACACTGAGAACACTGTAAGGAAATTGCTGGCCTAGTCACGTGCCGGGAGCGAGGGACAGCTTGAGTGTTCTCCAGGAATCTCAATGTCGAGAGTCCCAGAGGAAGGCTATCAGCACGGTAGGTGGACCCCACATGGATGGCTTACTGGCAGACAGGTCACAGGCTCACAGACCTAAAGCTACAAGGGCCCTGATCTAGTCCAGAATCTTCATTCTCTGGATGAAGACACTGAGGCAAGGGCTTTCCAAGGGTCAAAGAGTTAGTAAGGGCCTGAGGGAGTATTTCCACCCAGGTCTTCCCAATTCCAGGGCTAGTCCATGCAGTGCTGAGTTTGGACATTAGTATTAACCACTAGGATTCACTGAAGCGAGTGCCGATTTTGAAAAAGATCCGGGGGTCTGGGAGGATGGCAAACTCCATGTTCATGGGATCACTGGTCTAGAGCTGGAAGGATCCTCAGGGCCCTTCGTTTTAGATGAGGAAACTGAGGCCCAGGCAGCTTCAGGGACTTGCTCAAGGGTCATATAGCTAGTGTCAAAGGTAAGATTTGAACCCAGGGCCTTTGTCCTGAGCTAGTTTTCTGCCTCAGAGACTTACTTATTAGCTGTGACTCATCCTGAGGCTCCTTGATAGTCATCAATCAGCCCCTATAGGTGCTTTCCTCCCTGATTCTCTTGCTTTGGAATTTTGTTTTTTTTGTTTTTGGAGGGGGAGAGCAGAGCAATTGGGGTTAAATGACTTGCCCAAGGTCACAGGGCTAGTGTTAAATGCCTGAGGCCAGATTTGAACTTGGGTCCTCTTGACTCCAGGGCCAGTGCTCTATTCACTGAGCCACCTAGCCACCCCTGATTCTCTTGCCTTGGAACCAGAACCACAATCAAATCCACTGTGTCACTGTTCCTGGTTGGGCTGTGTCAACCTACTCCCCTACAGCCCCACTCCCCATCCTCTAGTAACTCTGTGGACCAAAGTCACTCTTCCCCAGTCACCCCCCACTTCCCTATAGGTATTGTTTCCCCCACTGGATGAGGCAGCTATCAGGTTCCGTGGATAGAGAACTGGGCCTGGAGTTAGGAAAACCAGAGTTCAAATCTAGCCTCGGACACTTACTGGCTTAGTGAACCTGGGCACTTAACTGAAGATCCCCTGCAGCTCTAGAGCTAAGATCATACTACTTTATGACATGAATATCAGAGAAATTAAGTGACTTGCCCAAGGACTCGCAGCTGGGTCTGAGTGTTGGAGCTGGACCTCAGCTCCTCCTGCAAAGGTTTATCCTAATTCCCCCTGCCCCATCCCCCAGTTGAGACTGTGCCCGTCCCCAGTAACTGCCGCATTGCCTGGGCAACGCTGTCCAAAGAATGAGCTCCCCCTGCCAGCTCCCCCAAGGCCACATCGATCTTCTCCGTGAAACTGAAAGCAGGTGGGAGATGGCCTTTGGTGAAGGGGCACTGAGAAGGCAGCCATCTCCCCAGGCTCCCCATCTTTGCAGTCCTCACCCTGGCTGGCGGCCAAAGTCTGGCTGAGGCGGAAGCCTAAGGTGCCAGTGGCCAGGGTGGGCCTCAGACAGTGAGATCCATGAGGTTGCCTGTCTGGCACAGGGTTAATCACCTGTTCCTGACTGCCAAGCACAGGTTGGCAATTAACCATGACCCCAAGGCTGACAGGGCGAGAAAGCGGGCACTCTGCCCACTCCACAGACATACCCTTGCAGAAAGCTATTTAGTATTGGATCCTGGAGGCCACAGGAGCCACAGGAGTTTATTGAGGAGAGGGCGGCCCAGTTGGGTCTGAGCTTTAGGACAATCCCTTTGGTGGCTGAATGGAGGCTGCATGAGGCAGGTAAAGCCCCGCCAGGCCTCTGCAACAGTCCGGGCATGAGGCAACCTGGCCTGCGCCAGGTGGGTGGGATTTTTATTCATTGTTTTACTTTTATGTTACCACTATTTCCCCCGCCACAATTATTCCAGCCAGCATCTTTGTAGTGATTTCAGGTCTTGCAAGGCATTTTCTGGCACCACCTTTGGTCTCCAGCACCCTTGGATAGGGCGTCTGCCCCCCAGAATGTAGGCAGGGATTTCTTCTTTTTGCTTGTGTTCTTACCTCCCCAGCACTCAGTGTGTGCCTATGTGAAGGCACTTAGTAGGGTTCGTTCAATGCTTGCTCACTTGTTCTTACAACAACCCTGGAGGGCAGGTGCTACCCCCATTTTAGAGATGAAGAGACTGAGACTAATCCATGGAAAGTCACTCATCTAGAAGCCTACACCTCATTAGGTGTCCGAGGCAGGATCTGAACTCAGGTCTTCCTAACTTCAAGCCTGGCGCTGTCTGCTTCAGTGAACAGACTGGGAGCTCCATTAGAGGAGGCCATATCTTTTTGCCTTTCTCTGTATTCCCAGCACTTAGCACAGAGCCGGGCACATAGTAGGGGCTTAATTAAATGTTTATTGACTATCTGATTCGCTACTGTCTCCTCCCTCCCAGAAAGCCATCCCTTATAAATCAGTTCTTTTTTTAAGACAGCGGTAAAAAAAGAAGAAAAGGAGAAAACACTAAACCAGGCAGCTTTAACATTCAGGCCCACCCCGATATTTTTCCTGGGGTGTTGTTTGGTTGTGAGTCATGGAATACCAATCCCCAATGGCCTGCCTGACAATGGAGAGGCAGGCACACACACGGGGGCCTGCCCAGGAGGGACTTATTACAGACAGGCTTACCCTCTTACAGGTTAATAGGAGTCCTCAGAGAAATGTGTGATCCCCAAAAAGCACAGGGAGGATTCAGGCTCCAGTCCTGGGGCTTCTAAACCGTATCAAGAGAAACTGAGGCTGGCCCCCAGCACATGGGAGCTGGGCATGGGAAGCATCGGAGCAGGAGGCACAGAGAAGCCACCCCTCGGCCCCAAGCACTAACACCCCCTGCAGAGTAAAGGTCTGAGAAGGGGGTGGGTATCTCACACTGAGGCCGGGGAAGGAAAGTGGTTTTTTAATCTCTCAATCAGAGGAGACCCAGTCGGGAATCTGGGAACTCGGGGCCAGCCGTTAAGGAGATGCGGCTTTCCCCAGAGTGAGCCAAGCTTCTCTCCCCATGACTCCCAGGGAACAGACGTCGAAGGCTGCCACGTTTGGACAAACCCAGCTGGATGCAGCAGCCATTCTGGCTCGGGCTCCCCAGGGGGGAGCCTGCCTCGCCCACAAGACTTCTATGCTTCTTGCCCCTCTTCGGTGTGGCTGTGAGAAGCCACACACTGATCCCGGGGGCTCTGGAGATCTTGAAAGGGCGGGAGGGGAGGGGGTGAGTGGCTTCTCTGGGGGGTCCATTTCTTTACAAACACAACACAATATATACAAATCCCTACCCCCTCCAACTCCCACCTGCTCCCAGGATGAATTCACATTTGGGCCAAGGCCAGGTGGCCGACTGGGGGGGTGAACAAGTCTGCACGGCTTTAGGCTAGGCCCTGTTCCGAGGCCCCTCTGCTGGGCACCTCCTGTTAGGGATGAGGGGCTGTGCTCACCTGGGGCAGCTCAGTTCCGCCCTCTTGGAGCAAATCTGCAGGATGCCCCTGGACATCCTCTGTCGGGGGAGGCTCTGGGGGCCCTGGCCTTGAGGGCAAGGAGCCAATGAGGGCAGCACAGAAAAGAAGCGAGCCACATACTACAAAGAATTCAGGGATTACAGTGTTTTATTTAAAAAAATAAAAGAATCAAGGCCTCAAGTGAGGAGGCCAAGGCCTATTCTTCTGGGAGTCGGCTAAGAATGGCAGGGAGGATGGCAGATGACAGCTAGGGGTGGGCTGGGGGTCCTGGCATGTCTGTGGGCAGTGGGAAAGGAACCAAGAGAAGATTTGAGAGGGGGGTGATGGGAGTACAGCGATATCTGAGAAGAGGAGAAGAGACAGGGAAGAGCCCCTGCCAGGAGGAGGAGGGACAAGTCTCTGCCACAGACTGGGGGAAGGGAGAGTGGAGGATGATGTCGGGGTGGGGGGGTATGATCTAGAGACATGGGGCCCAGAGCTAAGGGCCTCACCTTTCCTAGTAAAGTGACAAGCAAGGTCTCCAGCAGGTGGGTGAGGGAGGGGAAGGAAAAGGTGGGGCAGGTTGGAGGAAAGAGGAGACAGAGATGACAGGGACAGCTTCCATGGAGTGACCCAAGGGTCCACCAAGGAGGAATGAAGGAATTGCCTTGCTGCAGTGAGGGCCCAAACAATGCCAGCCACTCCACACAGCATCCAGGATGAAATGTAAACTTCTCTCTTGAGCCCTGAAAGCCCCTCCCCCTCCAACGGGGGCCCAGGTGACCCCTCTCTCTTCTTACACCTCCCTCTTCCCTCTACTTCCATTTCATGCCATGCCTTCTCCTGCCTCAATGACTTTACCCCTCTCAGGGCTCTAGCCAAGTCTCCAAGGCTGCATCGGCACAGGGAGCTCTGAGGACTAATGGACTCCCCACCATTTCTGCCCTTTGCCAATACTCCTACGAGTATCTGCTGTCTCCCCCAACAGAATATAAGCTCTCTGAGGGCAGAGATTATCTCAGGTCTGTCTTTCCAGCCCCAATGCTCAGCCCAGAGCAAGCATTTCACAGGAAGGAATGAACCCATGAAACAGCCTGGACAGGAGGCCATGCTGTGGCACCCCTGAGCAGTGGGCATCCTGTTTCTGCCGTGAAGGCATCGATACAGTCAGGGAAGAGGGAAGGGAGGAGGGTGCGACAGAGAGCTCAGTCTGCTTCAGGATGTCCTCAGGCAGGGTCTGAGTCCCCACCCTGGTCTGTTGGAGGAGAGCTCCTGGCCCTCCATATGCCAGAGAAGAAGAGGTAGCCTCAAGGGTATGAGGCATCAGACTGAAGGCTCTGAGCCACTGGCAGCCCGGTCTATCAGGAATCATTCTGGCTGAAGGGGCCCATTGCCTTTTCCCCTACTATCAAGGCCACCTCCCTGCAGCCTCTGCTCTAGGCTGGTCTCCATCTGCTGCCTGTCCGTGTACAGCCCCCACTCAGCCAGGATCTCAAAGCTGGTCCTACCCAGGAAGATCAGGGCTGCAACCTACTCTGTGGATGTACTCTCCAAGGAGGAATCCTGTTGGTCTTCCACAGAGAAGAAAAAGGGATTCCAACCAAGCACCACATTCAAATCCCATTCCACATGTACTAAGTGCCCATAAGAAGCAAGGGAAGAGAATGAGTTTGAGGGGCCCGAAGACCTGGGCGTAAGTCTGTGACCCACACGGGCTGTGTGACCATGGGCCAGTCATTTGACATCTCAGTCTCAGACTGGAAATTGCAGAGAAGGTGCCCACCTGCACTGGCAAAGGGAGCTCACAGGGATGTAGAAGTAGAGCTGAAGGTGACTCAGAAGTCACGGAATCCAGCCTCCCTCATTTTACCGATGGGGAACCTGAGGCACAGAGACATGCATGTGATGCCCCCAAAGTCACAGATCTCATGTCGGTGGAAGTGTTTGACCCAGCTACTCTGACCAAACACAGGTACTGGGAGTATTGGATGGTGTCTGAGCACCCCAGCTCCGGGGTCTGGTGTCCTAGAATGAGGTGGGGGAACAGGCAGGAACGTGCCTTAATCTGGAAGATCAAAGAGTCTGGAGGAAACAGGAGAAGGAAAGGGAGGTGTCTTGTGCCTAGCCAGGTGTCGGCAGGGGTGGGGTCCCAGGGCTGGGGGGGTTGGGACTTAGCTGAGCCTTGAAAAGACAGGAGTCGGAATGAGGAGTCCAGACCTGGTGCCAGGAATGGCCTGAGTGAAGGCTCACAGACGGCCAGGGCAGGCCAGGAGCCTCACAAGGGAGAAAACCAAGATTTATGCTTTAATTTACTCAAATATTAAGCCGAATGCTTGGATTGGTGTGATAGAAACAAAAAACCCCTCGGCCCACAACAGATTTATTGTTTTAAATTAGCCTTTGCGGGCAGTTCCAGGGAGCCCAGATAGCGCTGAGACCTTCCCCTCCAGCTTCATAAGCAGAAAATGCCAGAGGGCATCCGGAGGATTTACCTGGAATGTCAGTGCTAGGAGGGACCCAGGAGAGCAGTGGCTGGCCCTAGACACCCGTCAGAGGAGGCTCTGAAAGGGAGTTCTGTGTTCAAGGTCACACATGGAACCACAGCAGTGTGAGCAGGCAGGGCTGGGAAGGACACAGGCCCAGAGTGTTAACTGAATCAGTGGTGCTCCCAGAGGCAGGTGTGCGTGCGTGCGTGCGTGCGTGCGTGCGTGTGTGTATGTGTATCCTTTAGCATGTGCCTAATACATGCTTATGGACTGACTGATGGATGGGGTAATTAGTCTGTCCATAGAACAGGACAAAGGGAACTAGCCACTCACTCTAGTCCTCCTTAGCACAAGGCCCTAATCTTGGAGCCCACCCAACACCCATTGGGAGCCCAAAAGTACAGGAGCAGAGAATGCCCTACAGGAGGGCCATAAAAGCAGCTAGAGATGGGATGGGCCTGAGAACAGGGGATGTCAGGGATGGGAGGGGCCTACAACAGGGGATGTCCGGGCTGGGAGGGACCTTGGCAATAATCTGGCTTAGTTCCCCCTCACTTTGGGGTGCAGGAGAGGGAGGGGTAAAGCTGAAGGCCACATTCTCTGAGATGTCCCATGGTCTCCCCCTCTTCTGCCATGTTTACCTATCCCCATGGCAGGTGTGCCTAGCTCCAAAACCAGCTGTCCCTCCATACTGTCCCTGGGCCCCAGGACCCCCAAATTAGGGGATGAAGGCATGGCGGTGGCACTGTGTGATCTCATCCCCAAAGCCCCACTGTCTACACCAGGGAACATTCCTCGGTCTCCCTAGTTGGGCATCATCCTTCCCTTTCCATCAGGACAAGGGGGTCCCTCCAGGGAGGAAGGTCCCACATGCTCTGAGATGCCCTTAGAGCCTCCTTTAGTCCTGGAAGGGCTGCTTTGGGGGTTGACCTTCAAGATTGAGGGAACGTAGAGCTAGGTAGGCCAAGAGATCTGTAGCTAGGAAGGGCCTAAGGATCCAGGGAGCCTGACCCTCTTGCTTTACAGTCAAGGAATCTTAGGCTCTGAAAGGTTGTCTTGCCCAGGGTCACACAGAGCTAGTCCAGGGTGGGATTCGAACCCCAGGCTAAAGCCATCCACCAGCCTGTCTCTCCAGCAGCAGGATTACAGGCAGACACTCCCACAACCAACTTTTAAGATCGAGAAAGATCAATGCAGAGAAATCCTAAGGACCAAGTATGGCCCCAAGGAAGAGACATGAGAGGACCCCTCCTCACCATTTCTTTGCAGAGGTGGGGGGCTGACTTCGGGCCCATGTCAGTGGGCTTTTTTTTCTCTTTTTTTCAGAAATCCCTTTTGCTGAAGGATGGCTCTCTGGGAAGGGCTTGGGGAGGCATATGGTGGGAAATTAAGGAATTGTAAAAGAAATTATGTAAATAAAAATATAGGATTGTTTTTCAAGACCTCCAGGGGCCAAAGACGAGTGAGCGGGGAGGAGAGAAGGCATCCTTCTCCAGGAGCTGGCCCAAAGAAGATCCTGGGGGCTGGGATCTCTGTGTCTCTGAACATCTGTGGGTCTGTCCTGCAGAAGCTGGATCACTGAGATTCTGCTCTACCCCAGAGGGCCCAAAGAGGGACAACGGGTGGGAGCTGCCAGGATTTGGACTTTGGTTCCACGTAAGGAACAACTGCCCAACAGTGGGCCTTGGTTTCCCAATCTGTGAAAGGGGAAGTGAAGAGGGTGAATGAGGGAACATGAATGTAAAAGTATTACTTAGTATTATAAAGTATTTTTAACTGTGCTAAGTGCTGGGGATACAAAAAATAAAAAAGGCCAAGACAGTTTTTACCCTCAAGGAGCTTCTATTCTAAAAGGAGGAGACAAGTCAGTCCAGAAAGTTCCAGGGTCGGTGGACAGAGCCCAGAAGATAAAATGACAGACCCTGTGTGGGGCCGGAAGGTCTGGAGCTTACTCGGAAAGAGAGAAAGCTTCCTGGGGGCTTAAGCATCGCCAGGTTCTGAAGAGCCATGCTGGGTAGTGGGATTAGCCCCATCTGCTTGGCCATTGAGACCAGAACTAGGAATGCCAAGCTGACCACAGAGGAGAGGCAGCCGGGGATGCAGCCAGGGGAACGGGATGCTTGGGAGACATGGCCACACTTCCTCAGAGGCCTTAAGAAGGGAAGAAAGATCTTTTGAGCTGAGGATGCTGGGAGGCAGGGTGGCTGAGGTCTCAGCTGGATCTTGTGCTCGCCCAGGTCCCTTCAGGTTCAACGGACATGCCCAGCTCCTTGCACAGGTCTGGGTCCTCAGGACACTTCCTTTCAAAGAGGAAAGATCCCCAGATACAATCAGTGGGCCCAAGCAGAAGAAAGCCTCTGCATTTCCGGGCCTTCCTGCCATTAGAGCAGCCCGCTAGCCTGGAAGCCAGGCCCCTTTCCTGGACAGCGCTGAAGTCAGTGTTATTTATATACTGGGCCTGAGGAGGAGCCGGGGCCACCCAACGCCAGGGCCCAGGAGCTACTTAGGCAAATGACCTCCCTGGCCCTGGAAAGCTCCGTCCACAAGTCTCCATGCCTTTGCCACTGTAGGGTCAGGCACCTAGAATTCACCAAGAATCTTTGGTTTCTGCTGAATCCCTCCCTAGCCCAACTCAAACGCTGCTTCCTCCAGGCAGCTTCTCTTGACTGCCCCCACCTCCTTTCTGCCCTCAGACTTCACATGGCGCGTTCTATGCCTGCTGCTGACAGAATGGTGGGTGGGCATTCAGGAGGAAGGCAGCTGGAGCTTGAGATTAGGGTTCAAATCGTGCCTCAGACACTTCCTAGCTGTGTGGACCTGCTTGCTTAAACACTGTGCCTCAGTTTCCCTGTCTGTAAAATGGGGATAATAGTGCCACCTATTTCCCAGAAGCCCCAATAACACAATACATGAAAAGTTTTCTGCAAACCTTACAATGTTACAGAGAATCCAGGGAAGTCACAGACCAGACTTGGAGCCAAAAGGGACCCACAAAGACCATCCGGTCCAAACCCTGCATTTTACAGATGAAGACACTAAGGCCCAGAGAGGTTATGTGATTGCCCAGAACCACAGCAGGTACAAGTCAAGAGAGAGGAGGGGGAGGAAGAGGAAAGAGACACAGAGACAGAGACAGAGAGACGGAGGGCTATACTGGTATCTTGTGTATGCTTGAGAGACAGCATGCACACATACACACACACACACACACACACACACACACACACACACACACACACACACACACACACACACACACCACACACACACGTTCCCAGACTGCTTCCTCCCACTTGATACCAGTAGCTCCTGAAAAACCACAGCTGTCCAAACTCAGTCACAGAGACACAGCTGGATTTGATCAGGGCTACTGGGCTGGGAAGGAGACAGCCCTAGCCTGGAAGGCAGGAGCCCTGGGTTTCAGTCTCCTGGAAGTGATTGGCTTTCTGACCTTGGGCAGATCTTTCCCCTCTGGGACTCTTGGTCTCCTCATCTGTGATACCTGGGTTTCCCTGCTCCTGGGGCTTTGGAGAGGCAGAACCCCAGCAGGGCCCCGCTATCTGGACCACAGAGGAGGCTGGCCCTGGGCCAGCTGTCAGAAACACTGGCGCCACAGAACCGGTCAGGCACAGAGTGGTGCAGAGCCTCAGAGGCCAGTTCATGATCACAGCTGGCTAGCATCTCTGGAGCCCTTTGAGGTTTGCCAAGGTTTACCCAATGGCCAACTGAGAATTCTGTCTGCAGCTCAGCCAAGAAGTGGGCACACAGCCTCTGGTAAAGACTTCCAGTGATGGGGAGCTCATCACCTCCCGAGGCAGCACCCTCCACTTTGGGACAGCTCTCATGCTCAGACTTCCAGCCCAAATCTGGCTCTTGGTTCTGCCCTCTGGGACCATATCAAATAAGGACAAATCTTCAAATTCTTGAAGGCTGCTAGGTGCGCCATAGCGCACAGAGCCTGGAGTCAGGAAGACTCATCTTCCTGAGTTCTAATCTGGCCTCAGACACTTACTAGCTGTGTGACCCTGGGCAAGTCACTTTACCCTCTTTGCCTCAGTTTCCTCATCTGTAAAATGAGTTGGGGAAGGAAATGGCCCACCCCTCCAGTATCTCTGAAGAGAAAACCCCCAATGGGGTCATGAAGAGTCAGTCACAGCTGAAAATGACTGACCAACAACAAAACGTCCCTACTGGGCCTCCTCTTCAGCAGCCTAAACAATCATTACAATTCCTGTGTGCTGTGGCCTCCAGGCCACTCAGCATCTATATGGATGCCTGCATTTATACACCTTTCCTCCCTTTCGAAGGTAGGCTCCTTGAGGGCAGCATTGGTCTTGCTTTTTCTTTGTATTCCCACCATAGCGCCTGGTACACAGTAAGCTGAGCACTTCTTGACTGGTTTGTGATATGGCATCTTCTGGTTACAAAGAACCTCATAAACAGAAAGTCCATCCAAAGCTCTAACTAGGGTGGGGTCAATGAGGCTTTGTACCAGGGCACCAAAATTCAGAGACTTTTGAGAGCACTTGCCACCCTTGAGCAGCAGGGACACAACCAAGCTTGGTACTTAGTTATCAAGAACAACTCATTCAAACAGAAAGCTCTCAAATGAACCGCCTTCCTCCTTCCTCCACAAGTGGTAACCCTCCCCCGCTGAGCCAGACCTCCGCCCTGCCTCACCACATGTAATCTTTCTACAAGGGCCCCTGGTGTCTTCCCCTCCAAGGGGTAGAATCTCATGCTCCTTCCCCCTTGCCACCTTCCCAAATGATTTGCTTGAACATATGATTTCAGAATATGCCTTGTGTGGCTTGTCATAGGTACAAAAATCATAAAGAATGACTGATCTCAGGCCACAAAAGTAATTTGCTTGGAGGCCTCCAGGAACACTGGGTCTGTCGATGTCAAGGCTCTGGCCAGACCACTGGAGGCAACCCCCACCGTCTGCCTTGCCATCCAGGGAGAAGGGACAGGCCTTCTGTGGCTCTGACAGCCCCGGGACTCAGGTCGTGTGGATGGAGCAGGAAGGTCATCCAGGGAAGCAGAATGAAGGCATGTCTTTCCCTCTCTGGCCCATCATCACTGTTCTAGAGTGTTCTGTTCGGACCTCTCCTGGACTCCCCACTGACCTTGGCTTATACTGGTCAGCACTCATGACATAGCCAGGCCTCCTGGCTATAAGGGCCCTGTGGGTTAAAGGCATCCAATAGATCTCTGTGGTCCTAACACCTAGCACCCTGTCTTACACACAGTAGGTCCTAATAGATGATCTCTGTGGTCCTAATACCTAGCTCCCTGTCTTACACACCGTAGGTCCTTAATAGATGTTGGTTGAAACCAAATCTATTCAGTCAGCACTTCTGGGGCACCTACTATGTGCCAGACACTGAACTGAGGCAGGGCATAAAGAGAAAAACCAAACAATGAATGTTTTCCAAGGGTCTGCAAATGAATGAGTCACACGGAGCCCAGACTTGAAGGCAAAGTTTGACTTCTTACTAATTATATGACCTTGGTCAAGACTCTTCCCTCCTTTAGGGCTTAGCCCAATGCCCGCACACAGTAGGAGCTTCATAAGGCCTTGTTGACTTGGTTTCCTCCTCTGTAAAATGAGTGTGTTGGACCAGATGAGCCTGAAGGTCCCTCCCAGTTCTAAGCCCATTTTAAAGACGAGACAATTGAGACCAACAGGGCTTGGAGACTTGCCCAGAGGTTCTCAAACACAAAGTCTTCTGGCTCTTTGCAGACAAACCACACTGGGACTGGAAGGCAGATGCCAGAGGTCAGGGACAGCCCAGGATGGAGGCCCCAGAGCTCCAGGTCAGCAGCTAGCATTCCCTCAGGATTCGGCCATTCTCCTGCTCGAGTCTCTGAAGAGAAGCCAGCCCATTCCTCTTCTGTCCGCCCTCTGGCCTGCTTCCCCACTCTGCTGGCCCTCCAGCCTGGGCTTCCTGCACAAAACAATCAGCACTAATCATCCAGGATTCCACATCCAGATGACACCCCCAGGGGCAGGTTCAGCTTCCCCTCAGCAGACTAAACCTGCTAATCAAGCCCCACCCATGGGAACACAAACACCAAGAGGGGCAAGAGGGGGTGGTCAGGGACGGGGAGCTAAATCTCAGCCCTGCAATAATGCTACTGCTGTGTGACCCTGAGGAAGTCACTGCCCTTCTGAGGACCTAAGCTCATAGAGTTGGAAACATAATCTTTAAGGTCCTCCCCCCAGCTCTGCCATCCCCTATCCTCAGGCCCCTCCCAGCCCTGCCATCCCATGTTCTAAGGCCCCTCCCAGCTCTGACATCCTCTGTTGTAAGATCCCTCCCAACCCTGCCATCCTCTGTTCTCAGGCTCCTCCCAGCTCTATCATCCCTTGTTCTAATCCTCAGCTGTATTCCCATAAGTCTCACCAAAGCATCCCCAGCCCCAGCCTCTCTTGAACCCCGTCCCAAATCACCAGCTGTCTCCAGGACACTTAAGAATCTAGACAGCCCCCAGGAGCTTGGCACAGTGGTGGGGGCACTGTCATTGAACCAGAGGGACCTGGATTCAGGTGCTCCCTCAGATCCTCTGGCTGGGATCAGCTCCGGCGGCCTCTCAGGCCCCTCTCACCTCTAAATCTATAATCCCAGGGTCTCAGACTCCTCAGATCTGGACCTGAACTCGGCAGCTTTACCTGCCGCCCTGCACCCTTCCTGGTTTTTCTCCAAAGCATTCCATCCTCCAGTCACTCAGCCTGGGGGCTATTCCCCGCCCCCTTTATACCCCTTAATCATTCTTGTCCAGTCTTTTCTCTTATGTCCAACTCTCTGTGACCCCACTTGGGGTTTTCTTGGCAGAGGTCCTGGACTGCTTTCCCATGTCCTTCTCCAACTCATTTTACAGATGGAGAAACTGATGCAAACAGGGTGATGTGACCTGCCCAGGGTCACCCAGCTAGTAAGTGTCTGAGGCTGGATTTGAACTTGGGAAGATGAATCTTCCTGCCTCCAGGCCCAGCTAACAGCCTTCCTGGGCTTCTGTACACAGTAGGCTTACCGCTCCCATCTCCTGGGCCTTCACTGGGTAGTTCCTCAGGCTGGAACACATGCCCTCCTAGGCTGCCTCTCAGAACCCCAGTTTTCCCTCAAAGCTCTGATGGAGCCTTCTTCTCCACAAGCCTTTCCTGACCCCCCATTAACCAGTACTTCTTGTGCTTGTAGAGCCGTTCTGTGCCCCAACAGAGTGGCAGCTCCTGGAGGGCAGCAGGGCTCATTTCTGTCTTTCCAAACCCAATACTAGTAGGTTCTTCCACGTATCTGGACCCACAAAGGTCTCTCAGAGCTCTGCTTTTAGAAGGCTCCAATATTGCACAGTCGACAGAAGGCAAATGAACTGAACTGAACTGAGCTGAGCTGAGGGTCCTAGGGACTTAGTAGGTCTCCCAGATGGGTGTCAGAGCGAGCCTTCCTGACTGTGCATAGCTAGCACCCACCCGGCAGCCTCCAGATGCGTGCCATGACCAGCCACAGCCCTAAGGAAGGGGGGTTGGTGGGGCCAGAGCCAGGGAAGGCAGAGCATCTGGGGACAGGCAGTCACTGAGCCTGCCTAGTCACCCCCCAAGGCCTCGGCTGGGCGGTATTGGAGGCCCCCCTCCAGCCCTGGAGTCCTGTCCTGTGAGGGGCCCAGGGGAAAGTGAGAAATTGTGCCAAGCCAGGGCCCGCCCTGCCCAGGGCCTTGGTGGGGGGTTGGCTGGGGCAGGGCCATTCTCAGGCTTTCTGGACATTAAGTTCCAAGTCTGAGAGCAGGAGCTCACAACACCCTGTGTTGTTAATGCCGAAGCCTGGGAGGCTCTGGGCCCAAAGCCCCCAGAGTGTAGCTAATGCCCACAGAGTCCCTTTGATCCCAGGCTTGGTTTCCCGAGCCTAGGAGAAGTATGTGGGGAGCCAGCCAACAGGGCCTCCATCCCGCCTTGTGTGCCCAGTGTAATCTCCTGGGCAAGCTGGGGGACCTTCCCACACCCAGGGCCCCTGCTACTGCCTGCAAGGACCCGGCTCTGGGCACCTTCCAGAGGGGTGGTATGGGGGGAGCCCAGAGTGGGGCAGCCCTGGCCCTCTGCCCTCCCCTGCCATGGGCCATCTGGCCCACGCAGCCTGGGAAAGCTGGCTCTGCCCCATGGGGGAGCTCGGCTCTGCCCCACTCACAGCTGCAGGCCCTGAGGCCTGGAAGTTACAAGAAATGAGGGTGGGGGCAATGCCAGCACAGATGGTCCTCAGGTCCATGCTGGGAGAGCACACAGTCACATTCCAAGGGCCCCCAGCAGGAGGATGCCAAGAGATACCAGCTCCTGGTCAGAGGGCTGGCAGGCCTTTGGGTCCCACAAAATCGGGGGGCCTGAATTTATTTCCACCATCACCAAAATCTATTCCACTACTAGTACAGAAAGTGCAGAGCCTTGAAGGGGGAGTCTGAGCATGTCCTACCCACCCACCCCCCCACCCCCACCAGTGCTTACTACTGCCTACAGGATAGAAGAGAGACTCCTCTGTCTGGCCTTCAGAGCTCCTCCCAGTCTGGGCCAGGCAACCTTCCCATCTGCTGTCTACACTATACCCAAACCGGCCTACTGGCTGCTGTCCACACCTGCCATTCCATCCTCTGTCCACACTGCATCCAAACTGACTGGCAGCTGTCTACACCCAGTGTTCTGTCCTCTGTCTACATTGCATCCAAACTGACTGGCTGCTGTCTACACTCAGTATTCCATCCTCTGTTTACACTGCATCCAAACCGGCTAACTGGCTGCTGTCCACACTTAGCGTTCTACCTCCTGCCATCAGAGACACAAGTCTCCCTGAAGGACATCAAACCTACTCCTTGCTCACCCACACCCCTTGGAATCATTAGCTTCCTTTGGAGTGACTCCTCCAGGAAGCTTTCCCTGATTCTCCTCCTAAGGGCTCTCTCCCCCCTTCAAATGATCCTGTCTACACAGTGGTGGGGGTGGGAGTGGGGGTGCTTTGCACAAGCTGGGGAGGGGGGCAGGCACAAGCCCTGTCCCCAGATATGGGAAGGGCTGTCCCATCCAGCTCTGCTTGGTCACTGGGGGCAGAACCAGGAGCTCAGACCAGCTCAGTGGGGAGGGGGAGGGGAGTTCGACACTTTAGGCTGGATGTGAAGAAGGAACCTCCTAAAGCTGAGAGCCGTCCCAAAGTCAGATGGGAGAGAGGGGGCTGCCCCTCCATGGAGGAAATCGGACACTCACTTCCAGTCATGCCCTCCTGGGACACTGATTCTGTGACGTATCCAAGGTCTCACAGCTAGTATGTGGCAGAGCTAGAATCCCACTCAGGTCCTCTGTCTCCATAACCAGGGGCTTTTCCCATGAGGCAATAATGTTTCCGCCATCTCATCCCTTAACAAACCATCTGCTCCCACCATGGTGTGTGAGGGGAGTGATGGGGGGATGAGCTGACCCCTCCCCCAAATCTCAGGACTTCCTCTGCCAAGGCCTCCTGCAGATCCTGAGGAGACACCCTCCCCACCCAAGTCTCTGAAGTAACTCCCAGACCCCCAGTAGAACCCCAGGGAAAGCTACAGTCATTGTGTCCTGCCTGACCTGAAATATCCCATTCTCCTCATACCTAAGGGTTTCTATATTCAGGAGGCATGGCTCTGCTGAGCTGTCTCCCAGGGGGTCTGAGCTTGAAGTGGGAGCTCAGTTCCACCCAGACAGCTCTGCAGGAGCAAGGAGAGTTTGCGGCTGAGCCCAGAAGTACGGCTGCAGTGGTGCCAGCAGCATGGGGGAAGACCACCAGGACCAAGAGATGCAGGAGTGGATGCCGCCATTGGGTCTAGCCAGGCAACTTACATAGCGCCAGGCAGTGACAGGGGCCGCTGTCCCCTTGCTCCCTCACAGTGCTCACAAACAGCCACAAGTATACAAGGAAGATGGTTCTAGTTGGGCAATGCACATCCTTCCCAGAGAAAGGCCTGGCACACAAAGGAGGCCTGTATCCCAGGGCCTGGTAGGAGGCCCAGCTTCACTACTTAGGAGCTGGGTGAGCCCCTTTCCCTCTGAGCAGAGAGAAACAGAGAAAGAAAAAGAGAGAGAGACAGAGAGAGGGAGGGAGAAAGGGAAAGATGGGGAGAGAGAGAGAGGAGAGACAGAGAGAAGGGCACATTTATTAAGAATTTACTTATAAAAAGGAAAAAGACCTATATATACAAAAATATTTATAGCAGCTCTTTTTGTGGTAACAAAGAATAGGACGCCAAGAGGATGCCCATCAACTGGTGAATGGCTGAACAAGCTGGGGTATACGAATGGAATCAGATACTACTGTTATGTGAGAAGAAACGATGAGCAGGAAGAGTTAGAAAAAAACATGCAAAGACGTATATGAACTGATACAAAGTGAAATGAGCAGAACCAGGAGAACATTGTACACAGTAACAGCAACATTGTAATGAAGATCAGCTGTGCACGATTTAGCTCCTCTGATCAATCCAAGGATCTAGGACAATCCCACAGGACTCATGATGAAAAATGCTCTCTACTTCCAGAGGAAGAACTGAGGCAGTCTGAATACAGATCAAAGCGGACTATTTTCACTTGCCTTTTTTTTCATGGGTTTTTTCCCCATTGGTCTGTGTTTTCTTTCACAACATGACTAATATGGAAATATGTTTTGCATGATTGCATGATTGCATGTGTATAACCTATAGAGAGGCAGGGAAAAAATTCGGCACTTAAAATTTTTTTAAAATGAATGTGAAAATTGCCTTTACATGTAATTTGGAAGAAATAAAATATTGTTTAAATTTTTTTTTAAAAAAGACTTTAATTATTAACAACTCTCAAAGTGCTAGAGATACGAATGCCAGCAAACAAAGCAATGCTTACCCTCAAGGAGTTTACATTTTATTGGGGAAAGACAAGACACAAAAGGGAGCTATAAATGGCAGACAGATGCCTGTGTCCCAGCACGGGGAGAATCCCAAAGGTGGCTAAGTTTGGAGAGTAAATGGGTCTGGGAGTGAAAGGCACACAGCCAGGGCCTCATGGAATGCTGGCTCACGCCAGGCTCTCAGCAATGAGAAGATGGCACAGGGTGGAGGTGTCTCCAGGGTGAGAAGGCTGCTGGCCAGAAGGTGGGGAAGTCTGGGGAGTGAGGAGTCGAGCTGGGAGACAGAGCCAAACCCAACGACCTCCAAGGTGCCTTTCAGCTCTCAATCCATGATCCAAATTCTTGCATGACCTATCCTCCAGGGCTACCTTAAGAATGAAATGACACATTATATATAAATCACTTGATAAATTTGTGAGGTGGGGGGAGACCTGTGATTTCAGTGATATAGAAACTTTGTAACATGGAAAATTCTCTCCACTGATGCAACACCTTGTTGTTGCCAAATGAGAGCTGAAAATGGAGTCAAAGATTCTACTAGCAAGTCACTAAACCACTGTCTTCCTGTTTCCCCAGTGGTAAAATGGACATGGTTCAGATGGATTCTAAGCTTCCTGAGGGCAGGGATATGTGTCACTTTTTCATCTTCAGAGCTCTCCCTACCCCAGTCACAACTACAAGGTCTTGCTTTAAAGCAGGCACTTCAAAAACACTTAACTGATTCAAAATACAAGGGAGACCAACTGAGGCATGAATGATTGGATATTAATCTGCTAAAACGACACCAAATCATTAATGATGACTCTTTTGGTATAGCACGTGACCCATTTCAAATCGATTTCACTATATGACCTTTCCCAAAAAATTATTTATTGATATTTACAAGTTTTTCTAATCTGTCCCTTCTGCCAGTCCCTAAGACCTAATTGAGCAACAACTGAAAATTAAAAAATAAAACCATCACTGCAAGCATGCACAGCACATCAAAACAAATTCCCACATGGGTCACGCCGGAAAATCGGCGTCTCTGCATGTTAACTGACCACTTGAGCTTTTAGCCTATAGCTCCCCATTTTCCTAGAAATGTTGAGACTTCAAATGTCTTGTCAATATCTCCAGTGCTTCTTAAATTGTGGGCGGGGTCCTCACCCAATGAGATTGTGACTCACACTTTAAGAAATGTTGAAGGGGTTCTGAGTAGAAAAAATTTAAGAAGCCCTGAGATTCTAGATAAACTCTTCTCTAGAGAATTCCCTGGGCCCACCAGTTTAGCCATACTATCCGAAAAACGAAAGCAAGATGAGTCTCGATGAAGTCAAGCTAGCTCTTTGTAAGGCTACTACCTCCTTCTCCAAAAGTCCACTAAGCATCCCTTTAATTAATGTGGGCTACGATCCTGCCAGAGATCCAAAGTGATCTCTCTGGGACTGCAGCTGTCCCTCCTTCCTCTTCCTTTTTTTGCAAATTTGGAGTCCATTTGTCCTTCTCTGTAGCAGGAGTACCCCTTTCATTCTCCCTGATCTTTCATGAACATGTGGCTCAGCAATCACTTCCAATTCTCTCAGGACCTGAGCATGACTGTCACTCATCTCGTCTTGGTGACATGAACTCATCAGAAGCAGCCAGAAGCTCCCCTTCTATCTCCTTATTCATCAACTCTCCATTAGCCATTTTCTGTCTCTCCTTCCAGTTCCAAGATCATTTTCTTGGCAGAGAAAATAGGAGCAGAAAAGAGTCTAGCTACTCAGGATTTTTCCATTTTCAATTATCTCATCCAATCCTCTCTAAACAACTGCCCTATTTCTTTGAGTCTTCTCTTTTTGCCCAAGAGAGCTAAAAATAAAAAAAGAAGGAAGGAAGGAAGGAAGGAAGGAAGGAAGGAAGGAAGGAAGGAAGGAAGGAAGGAAGGAAGGAAGGAAGGAAGGAAGGAAGGAAGGAAAAAATAAAAAAAAGGAGGGGTGTGTGTCCTTTATTGGTCTCTGAAATGTTTTCTCAGCTCATTCATTTCTGAGCACTTTAGTGCTCAACACAATACTCACAGAACCAGGCCACAGAATTATTTTGTGTTGCCAACCCTTGCTTCTATCTTTTGTGAATGGCTCTTAAAAAAACAGTTAGGTGGTGAGTCCCTTATGTGGTGACAACTAACTCTCTAAGCAACTCTATTATTTCCTTCCAATCAGAACTGTTTCTCTTTGGGTCTTCAGAATTTAGTTTTTGAGCTCTTCTCATCCCTCTTGGGCTGTCGTTCTCTGAAGAATTTTAGGTCATAGGCTGCTAATCCTCTCTCCTCTGGACCCTTCAAAATCTGCTCTCCCCAAATCCAGGGGACTATTCTTAGCTTTACTCTTCTTTATTACCTGAGTGGCCACTTCCTGCTCTCCCCCCTCCCCAGGTTCCCATCATGACATCTTAGCACCAGGTCTCCCCTGTTAGTGAGAATCAGATCCAGAAAATAATTCCCCCTGTTGGTTTCTCTACTTTTTAAAGATCATTAAGGCAAGTCGGGAAGTTACCAGCTGCTTTGCTTTTGGTATAGATAAAGAGCTCCAGCAGATATCTGGATCACTGAAGTCCCCCATCACCATCGTATCAGACTAGGCTGTAATCTATCCTGATCTATTGTCTCCTTCTGTCCAGGTGGTCTGTAGCACACTCTGATGGCAATCTTTCATAAGTCCTGTATTTTACAGTCTCAGGTATAGCCACAATCAAGCACAATGGGTACCTTCTACTGTTCCAGGTGCCCTGACACCTGCATGAGTATTTTCTCCTCCAGGTGAAGTGTGTGAAACCATAACACTGTGCCAATAAGATGTCAAGAGGAGTTGGCACTGGTACCTAGCTTACCATCATACCAGCCCACATTTATTTCCCAATCCTCAGAGCCTCAACCCTGGGCTGTGTGGGATGGAATGGGTAGGAGGTTTCACAAGCTGTCAGAATCTATACCACACTTTCCCCTTCATCACTACCAAAGACTCTGACTCAGTGCCATGTTCACATAACAATCCCACTGGCCAGTTTTCTCTTCCCTGTCCCATGTAACATATTTTAGCCCTTGACACTATCTCTCTTGTAATTCCTGGCTGATTTTCAGACCATTCTGGAGGCCAGTGGGTCAAGCCTGCTAAGCAATCCACCACTCCTGAATAACTAGAGGTCAAAGGACAGCCTTTCCTCTGCTCTCTAATTCCAATGAGCAACCCCTATCAGAAGCAGTCAGATAAGCATCTTCTTCCACAGCTGGGCATGTACTGCACCAGAACTTTGTCCATATCACCCTCACAGCATCTCCAATGTCTGCCCGTTTTCTCTCCCCTGTCAGAGCCTTAACGTCTCTCATGTGGACTAGCCTAACTAGCCTCCCTCCATTCTTGTCTCACCCCTCCTCAATAATCTTCCTACTCCACAAGGCTGACCGCGGTGCTCAAGAGGCTTCAGAGCAGTGGTTCTCAACCTTCCTAATGCCGTGACCCTTTAATACAGTTCCTCATGTTGTGGTGACCCCCAACCATAACATTATTTTTGTTGCTACTTCATAACTGTAATTTTGCTACAGTTATGAATCGTAATGTAAATATCTGATATGCAGGATACACTGTTACAAACTGAACATAACCCACAGGTTGAGAACCGCTGCTTCAGAGGCTCCTTGGAATCAAATACAAGGCCTCAGTCTGGAACAGAAGGCCTCCACAGTCTAGCTCCAGCCCACGTTTCCTTAACCAAGGCACTCTTCTAGTCTGTAAATGCCAGTAGCTCCCTACTTCCTCTGGGACATAATGTAAATTCTTCCATTTAGTTTGGGGTCCTTCACAATTGGACCCCAACAGATCTTTCCAGACTCACTGGAATACACTCCAGTATGTATGCAGTAATTTGACCAAACTAGAACTTAGCCTGACACAGAAAACGTGTTTATTGACTGAGTGGCTGCTCCTGACACAGGGCATTTAATCTCCCATCTCTGGGCTTTTGCACTGGCCTTCCTCCGTGCACTCTCTCCTCACCTCCATGTTCTGCATGATTCTGATCCCCCAGTGTCCTCTTCCCAAAGTCTCTGTATCTGGCTTTCTTCATTCTTCATCTTCATCCTACATACACTTACAAGTATTCTTGTCTCCCCATCAGAATATAAGCCCCTTGAGGGCAGGGTTTCCCCCCCACCTTTTACAGTCTAATGGAGGGAGACAGCCACAAATAGAGGTGGTAAAGGGGGTGGGGATGGAGCACGACACCTGGGGATCTTGTTCCAGGGAGCAGGAGCCAGTGGGAGTACTGTAGCCTTCTGTTAAGGAAGGCCCAGCCTCCTGCTCCCCAGCACCTGGGGATTCAGAATTCTGCTCGATTTGCTGTTTATTCACCTCTATTTGGGCACATTCTATATTCTGGTCAAACTGGCCTGGGAGCTTGGGTTCTTTCTCCCCCAAACTCAGAGTTTGAAAGCTGCCCTCATGACTCCCCCTCTCAATCTCATCTTCCTTCAGAGCCACCTCCCCAAAGAAGCCTTCTCTGATTTCTCCAGCTCTGCACCCTCCCTCCCTCAGTTTTCTATGTCTCTGCTTATCTGTTTTATATTTCTTTCTCTCTCTCTCTCTCTCTCTCTCTCTCTCTCTCTCTCTCTCTCTCACACACACACACACACACACACACACACACACACACACACATATACACACACACCCCAGAATATAAACTTGCTTCTGCTTGTCTCCTTGACATCTAGCACTGTACCTTGCATACAGCAGGCACTTAATAAATGCATGCTGGAATGGCAGTGATTCTAAGCATCCCTCAAGTCCAGTAGGGCAGAAGGGCCAGGCAGGACTGAACTGAACTTCTCAAGGCCCCAGAGAAGTCTCTTAAGATAATGAGCTCCCCATGGAACATTTGGCCAGAAGAAACCTGTCATGCTTGGGCTCTGTCTGGTCCTGAGCCCAGAAGAAGAGGAGCAGGAAGAAGAGAAAGCCCGGCAAGCTCCCCACCCCCAAGGGCGGCCGGCCCTGAGAACCAAGAGCTGGCTGGCTTTCTGAGCACAGCCCCCACCTGCCCCACGCACAATGTCAGCAATTGTGGGCAGCTGGGAGGGAGGAACTTTCTCACACACGAGGCAGGCCCTGAGGTCACAGAGAGAAAGGGTCAGCACTCAGGAAAGCCACACAAAGCCCAGTCTCACAACCCACTCTGTTCCCTGTTCTTTGCTGCCCCAGGGATGTTCACCAACATCACGTCCCTCAGCACTGCCATGGGGGACTTGGCCAGGACCAGGACACTGGCATCATCAGTCTGCACAGGGGTAGGAGGCAGAGCTCTGGGGTCCCACACCCAGAATGGGGGGCACCATCTGGATTTCTCCCCTCCCTCCCTAATCTCAGCACCACACTGCAAACTCAAGCCCTGACTAAGCATCTCAGCCTCCTCTCCCCTCTGATTGGAGGGCTGTAGGGTGGAGTAATCAAACTCCTCCCAATGCCTTCCTTTACAGAAGGCGTCTCTGCTCCCACTGGCTTCAGCTCCCTGGGACAAGACCCCCCCCGGGTGTTGAGCTCCATCCCAGCCCTCTTCACTGCCTCCATTTGTGGCTGTCTCCCTCCGCTAGACTGTAAGCCCCCAGAGGGCAGAGGCCATCTTTCTTTTTATTAATTATATTCCCAGCTCTTAGTACAGAGGCTGGTACACTGTAGGTGCCCCCTCTACCGGATTCTGTCAGCAACCAGACCTGGTCAACTTCACCTTCACAAGGCCTGGGGTCTGCTCCTCCTCTGTCTGCCCCTTACCACCCCCCTAACAATGACGATCTGGCATTGACCCCCCCAAACACACACACAATCCTATGGTATTTTGCCCCTCTCACTTAAGACCACACTTAGCATGCAAGCGGACACAGCCTGCTGATCCAAAGGCAGGGTCTTCCATGGCTGGTTTCTAAGCTCCCCGAAGGCAGTTACCCCTCAGCTTTTTAAACTACATCTTTATTGATCTCTTTTGTTTTTATTTCATCTACATTTCCTCATGTTTCCCTTCTCCCTTCCCTTCCCAAAGAGCCATTCCTTAGAACAAAGGGAAAGAAAAAAGAGAAGGAAAAAAGTCTATCCAAAAAGCCACATGCAATGCTTCAGTCCTAGTCCCCACCTCTGCTGAGGAGCAGGGAGACGTGTCTTTTATCTCCTTGCTGGGCCACACTCATCCATCCTAACTTGAGTTTCAACTGTTTTGTTACTGTTGCACTTTTCATGTATGTACATTGTTGGTGTTACTGCATCTATTGTTACTGTATCTATTGCTACTTTTCTATGTATCATTTCACACAACTGAAGCCCCTCCTCACATTTAAACTGCCTAACATCCCCAGTGCCCTCCACCACACAAAGGAAAGCCTTCCAAATGTTTAGTGCATTTATTTTATTTGAATGCATATCAACAGAGACCTTTGCAACTCTCCACAGACTGGAAGGTTGGGCTGAATGAACCTGACATTTGTTGTTCAATCATTTTTCAGTCATTTCTGACTCTTCATGACCCCATTTGGGGTTTTCTTGGCAGAGAAACGAGAAGGATTTGCCATTTCCTTCTCTAGTTCATTTTGCAGATGAGGAAACTGAGGAAAACAGGGTTAAGTGACTTGCCCAGGGTCACACAGTTGGCAAGCGTCTGAGGCCAGATTTGAAGATGAGTCTTCCTGACTCAGCACTCTAGACACTATAGCGTCTGGCTGTCCTGAATCTAACATAATACCTTCCATAGTGATAGTATTTTAAGGTTCGGGAAGCACTTTATGGACATTCTTCATTTGGGACTCCGAACAATCCTGGGAAATCAGTGCTAAGAGCATCCCTGTGCTACAATAAGGCTTATTATAGGGGTGAAGCAGGGTGTGCCCGAGGACACAGAGCCAAAATTCAAACCCAGTAGTCAAGGTCCAGGGCTCTTGACATAAGCCTGCTGTTCTGGATCAAAGCCCAAGCCCAGACATGAGGGCTGTCAAGGATTGAAAAGATGTGAGCTCTGGGCCTTCTGGACCATCAGCTCTTTTTCAGTCTTAAGTCACAAATTGCTTCCTTAGCTCAATCAGGCTCGTGTAACATCATATGGCTGCCGCCCATCTCACCCAGTGAATCACAGCGGCAGAGGCTGGGTGCCAGGACTCCCTTCATGCTGGCCTTAGCTGCCCAGGACAAGAACTCAGCTCCATCTCTCACAAGAGTTCCCCCCCCCCCCCATTAGCAGCACCAGACTTGACTCCCAATCAATAATGTCACATTATTAAGGCCAGGCCAAGGGACGCAGAAGTGAGAGAGTGAGGACACCCTGAGCCAGTACTTGGGACAAGGGGGAAAGGAACAGGAGAGAAACTAGGGGATCAGAATTAGGACCTGAGTATTTTTTTTTCTCTTCTCCAAGGCCCTTCAAACCTGTTGGAGATTAATCAAGGTCCTCCCAGATCTCACATTCTAGAGACCTTCTCATCCCTGACATTCTTTGTTCTATGTTCTAAGAACCTTCCCAGCTGACTGACATCCTCTATTCAAAGGTCCCTTCCCAACTCTAACATCCCCTGTTCTCAGGCCCCTCTCAGCCCTGACATTCCCAGTTCTAAGGCCCCTCCCAGCACTGACATCCTCTGTTCTAAGGCCCCTCCCAGCTCTGATATCCCCTGTTCTAAGACTCCCCCAGCTCTGACATTCCCTGTTCTAAGGCCCCTCCCAGCCCTGACATCCCAAGTTCTAAGGCCCCTCTCAGCACTGACATCCCCTGTTCTAAGGCCCCTCCCAGCCCTGACATCCCTTGTTCTAAGGCCCCTCCCAGCACTGCATCCCCTGTTCTCAGGTCTCTCCCAGCCCTGACATCCCCTGTTCTAAGGCCCCTCCCAGCTATGCCATTTTATGGCTACTGTTTTTTCCCCCAGATCTGACCCAAAATTCGCTGCCTATATTAATTTGTATGGTATTTATCTGTGTCTCCGCATCAGGCCTCCTCACCATATGGCTGTGAGTCACGGAATAAAGATCCGAAGCTGAGGATCGCCCAGGGGTATGGAGAGGTGCCTGATGGGTGTGGGCAGGCAGCAGCACATCTCCAACAAGGAATTCCACAGGAGAGGGGGAGGGAAGGAGGAGTGTCATCCTGATGAAGAAAAGGGGTTGGTTCCCACTGGCCATGGATAGCCCACATGCAGAACTGGGGCCCTCCACGTGTAGAGAAGGAGCCTCTGTGCTGCACATGGGATGCACTAATGGGGGACACAGGACGGGGCAGCCACATGGCTCAGTGGAGCCAGGAAGACCTGAGTTGGCAGCCTGCCTCAGATACTTATCCCTGTGGCCTTAGTCATGTGACATTCCTGCCATTCCCCCCTCTATACAATGAAAGGATTGGACTCAAAGGCCCCAGATGCCCCTTCCAGGCCTGGATCTAGGATCTCATGGCCTGATGATCCCAGAGGCTGGACTCAATGGTCCCCAGGGCCCCTCAGGATGGCTCCACCAGGCTCGGAGTATCATGGCCGCTCTGAGCCTGGGACTGAGGTTCTATGAGTCTGTGCCAGCTCTCCAGGCAGTCCACGGACTGATTTCACTTGGGGACAGCTCTAAATTGGCATGTGATATCGGAGCTGAAATCTGACTGTCACTTCCACCTATAGTGTCCAGTTCCACCCTCTGGGGCCAAGCAGAATCCAGCTAACCCTTCTTCCACAAAGCAGCCCTTCTAATACTGAGCATAGCTCTCAGGTCCCTCCTCAATCTTCTTTTCTCCAAGGGAAACCTCCCCCATCTCTTGATAACTCTTCAGGGAGCCTGGTTTCAGGTGCCCTTAGCATCACTGTGGCTCCAGCTTGGCAACATCCCTCCTAACATGGGGCCCCATACAGCAATCCCCGAGGGGCTGGGGAAGAAGCCAGAAGGACTAGGAAGCTCCCTCTCCCCATTCTCAGAACTAAAAGCCTCCTAATGTGGCCTGAGTTTGAAAGATCTCAGCGGCTTATGTGGAACTAGCTCCCCACACATTAAGACCCCTAGGTCTTTGGAGCTTAGTGATCTGCTCTCTAATCAGGCTTCCTCAGATCCTGTTCTTGTGAAGTTGACTTCTTGAACGCAGGTATAGGATTTTACATTTATACCATTCAGTTCTAATCACTGTGGCCCCAATGTGACCAAGGGATCAACCTTATCTACCCAAGGACTTCTGGTCTCTGTGTCAGGAAATGAATGCAGGCATCCCAGCCTGTCTTAAAGTTAGCAGGAGCTCTGTAACCCCCAGGACAGACCACAAGATGCCTGAGGCAGGCTAGTCAAGCATGGCCTCTGGGGTCCACTAAACTTCCAGCTATACAGTTTTAGACAGGTCCAGGGTAATGCCACCAGCACAGCCATCTCTATGAGCCACAGAAGCTTTCCATACACTTCTCTTACCACAGCCCCATGAGGGAGGAAACAGAAGAATTACTACTCCTACTGTACAGATGAGGAAACTGAGGCTCTGGGAGGCCACTCGTCCTGCCTTAGTCACTCAACTGATAAATACTAAAGGCAGGATTCGCACCTGTGTCTCCTGGCTTTTGTTTCCCACTCTTCAAGTTGAGCTACTTCTGAAGAGCTATTCTTACCAGGCAGTGTCTGGAGTTAGACACCTCAATGTATTCTAAAGTCTGGGCCCTGGGTGGTTTAACATCTTCACAAGCTGCCTGACTGAACTGTTAAGCAATCTCATGCTATGGCTCAGGTTCAAATCCCACCCAGGCTGCTTCCTAAGTGTGAGACCTTGGGTCAATCACTTACCATCCCCAGGTCTCCCTCAGTTTCCTTCTCTGTAAAATGACTGCTAAGGCATCAGCCAGCTCACACCCCTCTGGATTAAGGGCTCTGCCCGACCAAGGCCTGGGTGCTGCGTAAGCCCATGTGTGAGCTTTGCTGGGATCCCCTCAGTCCCAACCAGCAGGCGGATGCATAAACGCATCAACAAAGCTTCTGTCATCAACCATGTCAGCGCTCATTTCAGCCACATAACAGAGAGACGCCAGAGGCAAAATGGAACCAAAGACCTGGGTACGAATCCTGGCTCAGTCACTGTAAGCTGTGGGACCTTTGGAGCCTCTGTTTCCCCATCTGTAAATGAGGGCGCTGGACCATGTGACCTCCAAAGGTCCTCACAGCCAAAACATTCTGGGAGCCTGCCCATTATACAGACGATGAATTCAAGGCTCCTAATGGGGGATAATCACTCACATCTGATTTTGAACCCAGACCTCTTTCCACTGCATCAGCCACCTCCTCAGCATTGACACAAACCCCAGTGAGCTCAGGGAACCATGGGCTGACCTCGGAGCCCTGCCCTGGCCCAGGGGCCCATGCCTCCTCCCCCCCACACTCCTGTTAAGGGCCGCAGGAAGAAGGGAAGAGTAGAAGCATCCCTGAGACTTTGCATTCAGCTCCTTGGAACTTTCTCCTGGCCTGGGGAGACTCAGGCCCCAACATCATGCTCTCTCCCATACACGTGGGGTGTCCTGGATCCCTGACAGATGGGAGTTCCCCTGATGAGAACAGACTGGCCCCCAGATGGCTTGCCTGGCCCTGCCGGGGATGGGGCTCCTGCCAATGGGTGTCTCATAGAAGGCACCATTGTGGGTTCCCTGGCTCTGGAGGTTCCCCGTGGCTGAGGTCCTGGGTTTGAATCCTGCCTTGGCCACTTAGGCCTTAGGGACCTTGGACAAGGCCTTTCCCATCCCTGGGCCTCAGTTTCTTTTTCTGAAAAAGGAGAGGGCTGGATGCCTGCTAAGGGCCCTTCCAGTGTGAGCTGCTCTGCTCATTCAGCTGGGTCTTGGTTCCTCAGGCCTCAATGGGCCAGTGCTCCCCGTATCCACCTTTCATAAGTACTTGGTAGGAGCAGGGTGTTGATGAAACAATGCTTTTATCTGGGTGAAGGAAGAACACCTGGGAATAGAGTGCTCCGGGGCTTTTTCTCCCCCCCTCAGAAGAAGGCAGAAGGGCTCACTTAGAGGGTAAAAGGGGTCCATGATCTCGGGAGCTGGTTATGGAGGCGCCTGCCTATAATCCTATTGCCAGGGAGACTGAGGCTGGTGGATGGCTTTAGCTTGGGGTCTGAGTCCAAGGGCCTGGTTTCAAATCCTGCCCCTGACACCTAGTGCCCGTGTGACCTTATGAAAAATCCAGTCCATTCACAAGTCCAGATATTGCCCTGGGACGTCATCAGCCCTCTTGGAAAACGAAGGATGAACAGCATTAGTTAAGTCACAAACTCTCTGTGCCTCAGTTTCCTTTTGGTGAAATGAGAGGGTTGGACTATGAGAGGGTTGGACTACGAGGTCTCCAATCTCCTTTCTGTTTTATGTCTCTGAGCCTGCATTTTAGGACCCAAAGGTGCCCACTCCTTTTACAGACAAAGAGACGTCATGACGTCCAGAGAGGGACAAGGCTTTGCCTGAGGTCACACAGCTGAGGGGCAGGAGGATGCAGATGGGTCTCCTGACTCATTTCAGAGGCTCCAGACACTGGGCACGCCCACAAGACCCCAGCCCATTGACGTCAAGGAAAGGCTCAACCCCTCAGTCTGGCCTGAAATGCCCATTATTAGCATTGCTGCTCTAGGAGCCAGAGGAGATAGATTCGAATCCTAGCTCTAACACTTGCTTGCTGCAGCCAGGCAGCCCAAAGGAAAGGGAGCAGGACTGGAGTCAGGAAGAGCTGAGTTCAAATCCAGCCTCAAACTGGGCAGCCATGTGACCAGGGCAAGACACTTCACTCCAATCTGCCTCAGTTTCCCCATCTGTATCATAGTGCCTACTGCCCAGGGTTCTTGTGAAGCTCAAATGAAGCATTTGTAAAGGGCTTTGTAAACCTGGACGTGCTCTGTAAATGCAGTAGCAGCAGCACTGCATCTCTCTTCCAGTGTGAGCCTGGGTAAGTGACACACCCTGTGTGCGTGACAGCTCCCTCCTCTGTTCATTGGGGCCTGCTTTCCAAAGACCTCAAGATCAGAGATTAAGAGATGGGCTGAAGGCCTGGAGAACCAGGGGGTGGAGTGAGGCCCCAGGGCAGCAAAGGGAAAGAGCTGAGCAAGTCTGGGCAGTGCCAGGGCTGGGGGATGGGCAGGAGGGCTTGGCACACAGGTGCCTTTCCTTCAAACTCACATCTGTTGGAGCTTTCTTACTTTACCTCACAGAATCAGTCACAGAATGTCAGGGCTAGGAGGGGCCTTAGAACAGGGGATGTCAGGGCTGGGAGGGGCCTGAGAACAAGGTATGTCAGAGCTGGGAGGGGCCTGAGAACAGGGGATGTCAGGGCGGGGAGGGACCTGAGAACAGGGGATGTCAGGGCTGGAAAGGACCTGAGAACAGGAGATGTCCAGGCTGGGAGGGACCTGAGAACAGGGCATGTTAGGGCTGGGAGGGGCCTGAGAACAGGAGATGTCAGGGCTGGGAATGTCTCACAATAGGGTATGTCAGGGCTGGGAGGGGCCTTAAATCTTTGTTTCTCTGGTTACTCTGTCAGGCCTGGAAGACAGAGGAGGTAGGTGCAGGGACCACTTCTGGGGCAGGTAACACACAGGGACCTGGAAGAGGGCAGGGAGGCTGGGGACATGAGTTTGGCCCACTCCCACCTACATCATTCTGCAGCAGGAAGCAATGGCCTCCAGGCCCCTGAGCAGGAGAGAGCCAGAGGGGCCGCCCCCCTTCTGGGGATGTTGGGAAGCAGCCACCCATGGAGGAATTGGGGGGGGCGCTCCAGGTGGCACAATTAGGGAGGCCATTGAGTGGTGAGTGCCCAAGGAGGACAAACAGAATGGGGAAGGGCCTTGGCTCTGGTGTGTCAGGATCTCTTGAAGATGGGGGGCAGTTAACCTGGAGAAGCAAAGCTGCAGGGGGCTGCATAAGAGCCACCTCCAAGTACGCGGTGGGCTGTCCTATGGCCAAGGGATTATCAGATTTGTCCTCCTTGGTCCCAGGCAACAAAATCTGGAGCAATGGGCGTGAAGTTCAGAGTGGCTGAATCCATCATGATGTCAGGAGACGCTTCCCCAAGTTCAATGGGCCACCACAGGGAAGGGGGTGCTTCCCCTCCCAGGAGGGCCCCAAGGAGAGGCTGTCCTGTATTTCACAGGGGGAATGCCTGTTCAGGTCTTGGTTAGCCTCAGAGGTTGCTCCAAAATGCACTGGCTCTGGCAATCTTGGGAAACACAGGATTGTATAAGCACTTTCTGGCTGGCCATGTCTATGTCTCGGGCCCTACTGGGTGCAGGAAAGTGAATGTCCCTCTGAGAAGGAGGTGACTAGGGCTTCCCGGGCTGGAGCTGGGGCTGGGGCCCCATACTCACCATGGGGATTCACCTGGGCTGGTGCCTCAGATAGCCCCTACTTAGACTGAGGCCTCCTTCCCCTAGGCCAGAGGCCCAGCCCTCAGACACAAGGCCTGCCAAAGAGCCGCTTCTGCAGAATTTCCTCCACACAACTGTGACCTGCCCTCCTCAGAAGGCACAATGCTGGCTGGACACACCACCCTGAAATGCTCTGGTTCCCACAGAGTCAAAAGCAAAATCAATCTTCTCGGCAAAACTTAATTGTCTCTTTTGACAAATTAACGTCACCAGAGACCGTTCTCAGAGCCCCCTTTGCTCCTCTCCCCAGCCTGGGCCCTGGTATGATTCCAAGGCTGGGTCTGGAGTCCCAGAAGGAGGCTATTTTCTCTCATTACAGAGAGGGCAAAAAGTCACCTCCAATTCACACGGTTTCCAAAGGTTTTCTCTGTGTTCTAGAACAGGGTAGGCTGTGTTCCTGTTCGGCCACCAGCTTTGGCTGGCCTGTCCACTTTCCAAGATGCCTGCTTAAACTCCCGCCCTCTACTGAGGTCGAGGGCCCAGCCAAGGCCCCAGCCAAGTGCCTGGACCCGCACCCACTCTGTGGGATAATTCCATTAGGCGGTCGAGACAGCTGCAGGGGAGAGAGCCAGGCCAATTCAGATCCAGGAAAGGGGCTGGCTCCGGGGAGGGCCCGGGGACCAGTAAAAATCAAGGCCCTGGTTAAGGGCAGTCGGCAAATAGGAGAAGCTGTCTATTAGTACCAAGAGTGAGGACACTGTGGGGAAGCAGGTGGATGTGTACAGTCTCAGGCCAGGGGAGTCCCAGAGGTCACCTGGTTCAACCTCTTCCTTTTACAGATGAGAAAACTGAGGCTATGACTCTGGATGAATAACTCCTCTCCGCCAGGGACTGGACCTCATGGCCCCTGAGGTCCCTCGGGGCCCTCCATCTGTGGTTCTCCTACCCTGTACCTGAGGTCAATCAGACAAGGCCAGGATGCCTGGCCAGGGTCTGCCCAGGCCTAGGGGGTGGGTGTGACCACAGCTGTGGGTGTAGATGCCTGGGGACTCAGTTCTACTGAGTGTGATCCACAGATGGCTGGCCCAACGACCAGGTGGATCACTGGGCGCTTATCCCCGCTCCATCCCTTCCTGTGACATTAGTGACACCAACCTTCCACACAGGATCCAACAAACATTCATCAAGGGCCTACTGTGCGCTAGGCCCTGGGGAGGCCAAGAAAGGCAAGAAGAGGCCCTGTTCTCAAAGATCTTCTATTTGATGAGAGAATGCAAGATGGTCACAGGTATGGATGAGGTCATAAGGTCAGAGGTCATCAGATAATGGGACATGAAAAGAGGTTACAAAGACCTTGATTGAAATCCTCCCACTGATGCTTTCCAGCTGTGTGACTATAACAGCAATCAATTTGGCAGATACTTAGCACTTAGTAACTTGGGGCTAAGTAAGGAAGGTGTGAACTCTGTCCCACAGTTGAGAAGGCATGAACTCCCCTGTTTATGTGGAAGAAGGGGAATGGCTAAGACAGGAGGCCAGTGTGTGTATATAAGCAAGAATTCCAGAGACAGAGAGACATATTGGAATATTGCTCCTGGTGAAGGAAGATTCATGGAGACTAAAGCTGGCTGAGAGAGAGAGAGAGAGAGAGAGAGAGAGAATGTGGGAGAGAGAGAGAGAGAAAGTGGGAGAGAGTTTCTCTCCCAGCATCTGGAAGCTGACTGAGAACTGAGATGGAGTTTTCCTGAGACCAGAATCTGG